>JAPPVO010000029.1:75652989-76065368 GCA_030407325.1 Camellia japonica
GTAGCTTTGGGCAAGGCAGTATTGGTACTTGGTCAATCTTGCTCTAGCTGCTTTTGGCTTCACAGAAGGTTTACTTTTCCTTTCCGTGAAGTTTTTGTTCCAATTCCCCTTCTTAGTCAATAGACTGATAGTTGAAGGGACGGGATCATGACTTTGACTTTCTATACATACTTTTTTATTTTTATTTTTTTTATAATTTAACTGTGTATATAAATCAAGGAATCCCACAACATCCATTTCTTTTCTTTTCTTTTCCTCATTGGGTGGATTTGTAAATGCCTTGTTGAATTTTTTTTTTTTCATTTACTGTCTCAGTACATAGGAAACATATATAGTCAAAGCACAAGTTTTAAGCAAGGAATATAATTTCCACTAATTTGATTTTTTTTAACATTAGTTTCTTTTCTTTTTTTTTTTCCTGAAGGACCGACAGAGGGACCAACTTAATTATCGAGTTAAAGTAAGTGAGAATATTCAATTAAAAAAAAGAAGAAGAAGAAGAAGAAGAAGAAGAAGAAGAAGAAAAACATAAGCATTATTCTCATGGGTAGCTGAAGATTACCGTTTATGACATTGAGAACTACCTCCACGGTTGCGTTAAGAGTAGGTTGTAAGAGAGGACCAATCACCCATCCTGGATTAATCACAGTCAAGTCAATCCCATTCTCTTTTGCAAATTTCCAAGCAGCCTCCTCTGCCAACGTCTTTGAAAGATGATACCAAAGCTGATGAAACCAATAATTTGAATAACATCAAATCAAACGTCTCTTTTGAATGGCAATGTAATCTGATTTTAATCAACATATAACTGACACTAACATGCAAATAACCCAAAATTTAGATCAATTCAAAACAAGCATCACTCCTGTATTGGACCCTGTTTTTAGTTTACAGTTCCAGTGTCAAGAAGAAAACTTAGTGTGGCAAGAAGAAAGATTTTGCAAGTGTACTTTGAGAAGTCGCGTAAATTTTAAAATGTCGAAGGCACTTCATGGGTAGTAATAGTATAATGCAAGTGTATCCATCAACGGATCTAAAATATGTATACATACCTTAGTTATTAATAGAGACGTGTTAAAGTTACATAAATACCATGGAATATGTGCATCGCTACAAACTCGACTGTAATACATAACGTCATTGTTGCTACATTTCTACTTCTAGTAATCTCAATGCAAAGATTGTCAAGTCGAAGTACCACATTCCGCAACACATGAATTATGAAGCATCAGAAAAATGATCTTTACTTTTGGTTATATTCATATTACCAAGTCAGATCATGTCAGTCAACATTTCAAAATGCGACCAAGAAAGAGAATGGCCATATTATAAACAGTTGTTTCTGATCGTAAAGTAACAGTAACGAAAACCAAAAAAAGAAAGTATCCTGCTGTATACATGATCAAATTCTGGCTCCAGCTCACAAGTACACCAAACTGACCAGGTGATCTTCTGAAGTGTTTCACATCATCACATTGAAATACAAGAAGTAGAATTCCCACAAGCTTTATTTTCATAAGCAATTGCAAAGAAATGATGATCAGAAACTCAGAAAGTAGCACATGTACACACCTTTGACTCCTTGCAAAACAATGGATCAGAAAACGAAGTTTCATCCATTTGTAAACCAGGGGTTAGCATCTTTCGGTTGCAAAAGACCGCAACCATAGAAGATGTTAGAACCACTCTTTTGATAGATGGAATTTTTGCACATGATCTTAACACATTAACTGTTCCCTTCAATGCAGGATCAATTAGTTCTACCTGAAATATGAAGCAAAAACAAAACGTAAGACCCATTAGACTAATAAGTTGACAGTGAACAAATGATAATTCATCATGCATTACATATTAGAAATCTGTCACATCTTACTTTATTATATTATACATGACCTGTAACTGATCTCATGAACAACCCTGCCCCTAAGCGATTAGAAATGGAATCCTTGAAAATATTGGATGTTTTTTGTTTCTCTTGGAACGGAAATAGCAGAACCATTTCAAAATAATGGAGAGAGAGCAAGGGGACAAATTTTTCACACAAGGGAGAAAATTTTTCAAGACTATAATAAAAGCAACAGAAGACATGGGGAACATGTGACTGCTAGAGACAAAATATAGAATCCGTGGAGAAAAAAAAAAACTACAGTTGACCCTTTAATAATTTATGTCTCTAAGAAAATTCGGAAAAAACAAAAAACAAAATACCAAATTCTTATAAGATTAACTCCTATCAAGTATAAGCATTACATTGTTAATCACATGGCATAATCTCTTTCTTGCTTCCACTAGGGCTAAGGAGTTGTTTGACAACTCAATTCAACACTTAAAACTGAAAGTATTTAGTGAAAAGAAATAAGTGCATTTGATAACCACTGTTTTTAATTTTAAGTAGCAATAAAAATAGGCTAAAGTTTTAATTTTTTAAGTAACAGACTTCTTAGTTATGCTGAATTTCAAATTGTTAGAGAGATTGATATATTGTTTGGTCCATTTCTTAATAGTTTAAGCTTCTGGGACTAGTGGTGATCTAACATGGTATCAAAGCTCAAGTTGAGGGAGGTCTTGAGTTCAAGTCTCTCTTTTGCATTTGGTCCCCATTACATTCTTTCTTCTCCGTATATATGGATATTTGCATCTTCATATGCAAGACGAGGTTGCCCATGAGGAAGGGTGTTAGATATATTTTGTTGCGCCCATTTCTTAATAGCTTAAGGTTTTGGTACTAGTGGTGATTTAACCCACTCACATCAGCTTATACCATTGTTGAGGTGTGCCGCCATGACTCCACTACCACCATCATCATGATCGCCACCTCTACACTCCACCATCATGGTCGCTAGCACTACCTCATCACCACACAAACAACCACTACCACCACCACCACCACCACCACAACCACACAACTATCATCACTACCATCACCGCCACTCTATTATCGTCACTTTCTCAATAACCACCATCACCTCCACCTTACCATCACTACTGCTGCCACTGTCACTTCACTACCACCACTGCCACCACCAGTTGATTTATGATAAAAGGACTAGTTCAAAGATGTGAACCCCTAAATTCATAGCCAAGCCACTTAATCTAACTATCATTTGTATCAAAATTGTTACAAAATTTTTCTCTTTTTTTTAAAGTAGTTTTGGGTTAAATTTGCATCATTAGCATTTTCATTTCCTTTTGGTCTGAGCTTAGGAAATTAAGCCCAAGCCTGATTTCAGGATTGGGCCACTACATTTTATGTTATTATGTAGTTTCAGACTGGCCTGAACATGACTCTAGAAACCAAAAGATTAATTGATATGTCCAGCAGATTAATTTAGAAAATATATACAAATAAAGACCAGTGGTGCAGTGCAAAAGCACCAGAGCCCTTGGAGTCAGCCAAGCTCATCAATTTGAAATCGAGTGGGATCCCCTATTCCCTCCCCCCCCCCCCCCCCCCCAAAAAAAAAAAAGGCTAAACAAAATTGAAAATTTTGTAGTTTTCCTTTGGTTTTTCTTTGAGTGCTTGGCATCTACTATTCTATCACATGGATAAATCAACTCAAAAGCATTAATAATTACAAGATTGGTGGTTCATTGTAAACATGTGTTGACATCCTAAATTTACAGTGTTAATAAAGTAATACAATACATACCTGTGGGTCACTCACTGAAAAATGAACAGGAGATGCTGTGTGAAAAACACCTTCACATCCATCTACTATTGGATCAAATGATCCTTCTTCCAGTAAGTCTGCTTGAAACAAATGAAGTCTCTCCTTAGCTCCATCAAGTGCAAGCAAGTGTTCAGTCTTTTTTGGGTCATCTGTTCCACAAGGACCAACGTGACAGATGTGTCATGACTGCCTTAGAGAGAGATTTTATTGAATGGCATATCATCCTAAGTTCATACATATGACAGCGTTGTGAAAGTTTATTAAAATAGAGACCCCAAAAAGTCAGCGTTGCTATGTTTCAAGCCTTCTCATTGCATATTGCATACTACTTCATTTGCCATAGAAGCACATTAGAAAATAGTATGCACGTACTGACATGATGTACATGTCACTGATACTGTGAAAAGTAACCACCTCATATGGGGTTGAATTTCATATTACCAAATGAAGGAATATGATTGGGTATTTGGGAAAATATGCAAAGATGACATGCTGCATGAAAGCAAATCATTTGAAATTGTACCAGAGAAAAATAGATTACATGCCCCCTTAATACATACTCTAGAATAATAAAAACTATAAGGAGTTATCTCAGCCATACATTTGGTTACTTTATATATATGAGAAATGTAGCAACAATATGACTTTAGGTTTATTTGTTGAACTGCAAAATTGGATTTCCAAAGTTAGCGATGTATCAAAGTGATATTTAAGCTGGGTAAGATAATAACAATTGTGGTTCTGTGGTGAAAGAAAGTGATACTTGGAACTACTTTATTACAGAAATGTATCGTTTGAAGGTGCAGAATGAAAATTATTACATTCCCACTCTGTAAGAAAAACAGAAAACTACAGCATTCACTTAATACAAAGTCTTGCTCCATTAGGTTCCCAAGAAATGCAGAAGTTATACAGGAAAACAAAGCAGCAGTTGTAGAATTTCAATGGGTAACAACTAACATCATCATGGTCATTGCAATCAAGCACACATAACTCAGATAAAGAAGATAAAAGGAACTGCATAATTTAGCAGGCCAGATAACAAATGTTCATAAGGTTGTAACATGATGGATGTGGACTTGCAACCATATCTGCAAAATGTACAATACATATGTATATATATATGTTGCCAAGAGTTTGAATTATAAGGTTATCAACAAGCAGATGATACAGAGGACCATTGGGAAGTGGCTCATCAAAGCCAAGACAAGTTTTAGTGAAGCTTGAGGATCAAAGTTGCTATTGATGCATTCAACTAACATTCATTTAAATCATGCTAATATTGATTGGGATCTTATCTAGTGGGACAAGTAGAACCAAGTTGTATCTGAATTGAGGTAAACACACACGAAATATAAGATGAGTCACACAGCAAAAGAAAACTTTTCAATAATCCAATTACTGTTCTCAGAAATGTTTTTCATGCACAAATTTAAATGAGCTTATACTATGACTTTGAGTTGCTGTCACTATATCTTGCAAGCTATCAAGTTAAGAACTGGATGCTAATCACACACACACACACACACACAAAAAGAAAAAAAAAAGAAAAGAGTACTTGTTCTTTTACATTTTCTCTTACATTGCAGATAACTCTCCTTTCATCATCATTAAATGTGGAAAAAATAATAGATGGGATAAAAACAAATAACCACATCCTTTTTAATATTTCAGAAATAGTTCTACTCAAGAGCATCATTTTTTTGAATAACAAAATTGGTTTTTATAATTTTTTTGTGCGTCACCCACCATCATTTTAAGCTAAGTTGAAGACAATTATATAAATTCATCCAAGTCATTGAACAAAGAAAGCCGTGTGTAGTACAAAAAAAGAAAAAGAAAAAGGATACGTTACCTCAAGCATGAGCCTTTTCCCATTCCCACACATCGAATTGAGAATTGAGCATATTGCAGGTGTTCTTAAAGACAAGTCTATAATGTACATAATATGCAGCATACTGATATGATCTGTTTAAAGTCCCAAGTTTCATAGTGGAAATGAAGTATATTGTAATAAAAAAGGTTAATTGGGTGAAATTCTGTTTCACTCTTCAAAAAAGGACCTAGTCTTGTGCTGGGCCATTCACCAATTGTTTGTCAAATTAACAGACCATAGCAACAAGTTTGGATTGAGATAAGATCAAGGGTCATGATCTTTATACTATCAAGCAAGCTGCTAACAAGGGATTATATCTGCATAATGTTGTTATATACATACATACATACATACATATATACATACATGATTGAAATATGGAAAGCAGCTTTGTTACTTGTTAGTGCTTCCATTTTTATAGTCATAGTAAAACAGAGAATCACAAAAGATAACAGGGTCTTCATACTCAATTTTTCTTTTTCTTTTTTTCTTTTTTGGCTAGTAATCAAAGAGAGACTCTTTGATTATACATAATAGGAAGAAAATTTTGGAACATAAACTCAAAATCAAGGGATTCAAGAAGAGAGAGAGAGAGAGAGAGAGAGAGAGACTGACGTGGGTTACGAACAGAAGCTTTGACGATGTAACCCCGGAGAAGCAAGAGCTTCACCAGCCATGATGCTATGTAACCTGAAGCACCCGTCACACACACCACCTTCCCTTCTCCTCCTCCACTCATCCTCTCTCTTTCTCTCTCTAGCTATTACTCAGTAGCATAGCACCAACTGAATCATAACGGTTATATAAATATATATACTAGGGTAGGTAGACACACAATTCAGGTGCGGAGTCATTATAATTGTAATTATTAATATTTATTATTTTTTTATAAATATTTTTTCACAAAATCACTGATGTGTAAAGGGAAAGTTATTCAGAGAAATTACAAATCTGTTAAATATTTATATTTTTATAATAGTATAGCTTTATTATGTATATGATGTAATGATGAAAATCTTTACTATGTATCAAAATTACACCATAAAAAATTCTCTTTATAATATAATAATAATTTCTCTATTATTTCGGTTGTCTATAATTTTTTCAAATTATTGTTAGCAATGAGGTGAGCACATACGCAGGCAGGTAGGAAGGACATGTGTCCATTGGTAGTATGCCTATATGAGGTAAGCACATACGCAGGAGTCTGGCTGGCTGCGACTAATTAACTTATGTTATAAAATTAGAATAATAAAATGAAAGAGAATGGCTTCCCTCTAGTTTTTTATCGGATTGGAGAGTATTGTTGAGACTGTGTAGGTTTATTATAGGTCTCGTTTCGATAATTCAAATCGTTTAATGTGTAGAACTCGTCGAGTATTATATGTCTGTAAAAAATCACGTTGATTGGATATCGATAGCTATGTGATAAAATCAATTTTGTATGAAAAAAAATAGACGGCGAAAAATAAACGGCTGACAAAAATTTGATTTGATTACATAGTTATCGATATCCGATTAACGTGAATTTTTACAAGTATATAGTACTCGACGGGTTCTATATATTGAACGGTTTAGATTATCAAAATGGGATCCATAGTGGGTCTCACAGGGCCCAACAGTACCCTCAAGTCTGATGAAGGACTGGAGGGAAGCCATTTCCAAATGGAAATGGGAGTAAAAAAGAATAACAAAAAATTTTAAGTCAAAAGAGAATAAGTATTAATATCCTTCTTAATTTTCACGCATATCAAATACACTTGGCAAACTGTTTGCACCTGTTTTTGCCAATCCTTGTCGACAGGTGGTTCAGTTAGTGGAAGACACGTGACCAAGTTCAGAGTAAATTGTTATGATTAGAGGCAGAGATCATCAACTAGAAGTGGGGTTTGCATGTGGGACTAATGTAGAAGGTGGAACAGTTATTGGTAGTGTGGCCATGGACTTAGTGGGTTGTTTTCAAAAGAAAGCATGAACGGAGTGAGAGTTTTTCTTATGTCGAATAAGGGATAGAAGGACTTAGGGACACGTGTTAACTTAAAAGAAATGAAGTTCGATAGGTAAAGGTAAAGGCAAAGGCATGATATGGTTTGAAGACTGAGAAGTGAGAGTGCAGTTATGGCAATTACACAACAGCAGTTCTAGATTGAAGAGATCATGGGGTCGTGAGATAGAAGAGCTATAAGAGACCAAATAAGTCCTTATTCTTTTGAGGCATTCGAACCAGAATCACAATTGCTCGATTGTTCATGTTTAAAGTTGTGTATTTTGAATTATTGCTTAGTTGCTGTCGATCCAGTCTTAGCATAATTTTTACTAACAATTTTTGGCACGCCCGGTGGGACCGTCTTGCATAATTTGGACAAGAAATGGTGAAGGCAAAGAAATAGGTTGATAAGCATACTGAAAAAGGCCTACTGAGTTTGAAGAAGAAGAGGTGGACTAGGACTTGGTCTTTGTTGATGATGGTAGTACGCAACATATAGGCCAGACAGTGGCCTATAAAGGCCAGATGGGTGGCCAAGCAGTGGGTACAGAAGGCCAGACAAGTGGCCATGCCAAAATTCCAACAGGGGTTTTAGTGGCTCAGATAAGGGATACACTAGCAAACTAGTCACTGGAGGAGAACCAGATTCTTCTAGGAGAAGTGAGGAGTGTGTTGAGAGCTCTATCAATGGAGTATGCAAGCCAGAGTGAAGTAAAGGCACAAAAGGTGTCTTTGAGAACACACATGTTGCCACCAACTAGTGTGCCACACAAGTCTATTGGTAAGCCAATGTCCTTTTACAGGGACCCAACTGTAGAGAGAAGAATGCATGAGGTATTTCAAACCCCAAATGTTAAAATTCAAGGAAATTGGCCTAGGGGGCATCCTGGGTCAAATGTTTTTTCCAACCCATAATATGGTCAAAAGGATGTAAGAGGCAGAGATTTGTTTAACATAGAATTTAATGGTTATCCTAACATGAGGTCAAGAAATAATATGGGTTTTGAAAATTATAATTTGGAAATCAAAATGTTGGGTACAATATGGGTTATAGACACCAAGGGATAAATAATTATGGTAATATAGGTGCATACCCTAAAATGCACAGGCCTAACAGGCATCATGAACCATTTGTAATGGCCCAAGGGCAAGAGGTCCAATACCCCTTTACATGTCGACTGGCATGAATTTCTTGAAAATAATCGTGGGTATAGGAAGCAAAATGCTTTTAATCATGATGAAAATCTTCAAAGAGACCAGATTATTCAAATTGTTCAAGACCTTTATGGTCCAAGGATGAGAAGGCTTGAAAGGCCTAGATTTAGGAAACCATACCCTCAATGGGTAGATGAGTGTAACATGCCCCGGGGGTACTCGCGCGCGTTAAACAGTTTGGACTCCCGAGATCTCTTTGATCTAGTCTCACTAGTGCAATGTGAAACATAGATAAGAATCCAGATTTGGCAACTTTCATTGAAAATCCATTTTATTGCCATTTTGTCAAAAATGGACTACGTCATCAAATCTCAGAGTCGCCACCTAATATTTTGGGAAATTAGGAAACCCATGACTCGTGCCAAGGCCACTGTTCGTCGTAACAAAAGATGCTTGGCTCAGAAACTTAGGTATGAGAGGAGAATGTCAATAATGAGCACCCTCGCTCACCCGATCAAAGATCGGGCTCTACTAAACCATGATATAAATTTTATTTTCTTTATATGTTCATGTTCTGATTAATTAGTAAATCTTAAAAATTTACTATGTGAAGCATACAAGTATAGATTAGTTTCCTCAAATTGGAACAATTCAATTTCATGTTTGTTTGTCGAAAAGGGTTTGAATTTGCCACTTGACAAAGTGGGCTTAAAGTTTGCGAATTTGCCACTACAAAGTGGGCTTAAAACGTACATTCGTTGAATCATTTCAATTCAAGCAACAACCCTTCATCCACAGGCATTCAAACAGTTTATCAGTTAAGCAATTAGCCTCATGGTAGGATGCGAAACATAATAAATAAATAAATAAATAAAATTATGTACAGGCGGGATGCTAAAGCATAACAACTCACATATTTACCGACATCCCGCGAACAGCTACAAAACAAAGTTAGTAAAATATGCATGATCCTATATACAAAATCCTGATGCAATTCACTCACGAGATGCAACTAAATATTCAACTTCTAAGATACGACATGTGAAACATTACAAAACATGTGATAACATACATAATCACGTAGGAATTGATGAAATCCACAAATGCAAACTTAGTCAAATAAAGATGCATGAAACATGGATACAAAGCATGGATATGCACGACATGTTAGATATATACATATGTACAGTTAGGGAAAGCGATTAAAGAATGGGATAGAAAGAAGCGGGGTGGGGGATTATTACAACACTTTGAATATTACAAATCCAAATGAGGGAAAGAGGAGAGAATAATAATAAAATAAAATAAAACCTCACAAAACACTCAAAAGAAAAATAGAAGTTTTAAACCCCGGCCATTCCGCAACTAGTAAAGATCCATGTGTCTTCAATCTAATCCAGCCCATGTACATTCACTTAGCCAAACTCAATACCAACCCATGGTTTGACAAAATTATCGTGGGCCATTTACCCCATTTGCAACTCAACAGCACATATTAACCTTAGCCCATGTAAACCATAAACCATTAAAAGCTAAACCCGTCCACAACTAGACCCACATGCCTCTTCTCCTTTCAAATAATAACCCATGCTTAGCTTCTACATCAACAAATTGGATCACGCATGCATGAAACTCACGTCCAGCTGCAAATCTCCACCAGAACAACAACACCGACGACGCACCAGTGTCCACACCACAACAATGCGCCAGCGAAGATACGACGTCAGTGTAACACCCATGCAATTTCACGTCTGAAACAAGAGGACCACTGTCGACACCTTGTTTGGTTTTGATACAGATTTTTATTTGATTTTGTCTTCAGATGTGCCGAGAAGAGGACGATCTACCGAGAGAGAGAGAGAGAGCCCAGCGATGGCTTTGTCCCTTTGCTGAAAATGTATCCACGCTGAGAGAAAGATGTGCGTTTGAGCCCGCTAGAGAGAGCAGAGGCCGCTTTGAACAGCTGCTGCATCTGTGTGTGTATGTGTTTTGTTTTTATCATTCAGAGCTTCAAAGGGATGATATTAAATGTGAGAGAGCCTATGTGAGATAGGGCCAAGAGGTCGTGTAAACAAAATGAAGGGAGAGAGAGGGAGAGCCCATAAGAGCGAGAAGCAGCTTTGAACCGCTGTCGTGTGTGTGTGTTGAGCATCTGCGAGAGAGAGAGAGAGATCAGCCAAGGAGGCTGACCCCCCTATGGGTGTCTGTGAGTGTGTTCCGCGTGTATTGATTTGTTGGAATTTTTTGATGGCTCAACTTGAGAACCTCAGTTAAGGTGTCGACTTGAGAACCTCAGTGAAGATGAGTTAGTAAAGGATGATATGTACAGAGTTCCTCTCCCTCTGGCCTTTTTACTCTCTTTTGAAACTATTCTCTATCACCCACTGAACACCACTCTCTCTCAGCCATTATTTTTTTCACCACCTTTTGTATGTCTCTTTTTTCAGCCCATTCTCCCCATCTCACCACCTTTTCTCTCTGGACATTTGTTTTCTTTTTTCACCCACACACATGAACACCACCCTCATCCATTGGAACACCTAGAGAGAGCCTTTGTGTTATGTCTATTTTCAGCCTCAATTCTCTCTTATTTCTCCAACCCGAGAGAGATAGTGCATTGATCAGTGTATCCCCCCCCCATGTTTTTCCTAGACCAGAGAGAAAGATTTATATTTTTTTGAAACTCTTTTCTTCCACCCAACCACTCTCTCTCTCTCTCTCTCTCTCTCTCTCTCTCAAATAATCAAATTCTCCACCCACCTTTGAACCACACTCCCACCGAATTAAACACACAGATCCATCAACTTTTGAACCACTTCCTGAAATTCTATCTCACCCTCTCACCTGCTCTCCTCTCTTTTCAATATCCTCCACCTTTCCCTGACCATGCATGCTCCCTCTCTCAAAATAATTTTCAACCACTCTAAACATCATCATCCTCTCGACCCTCAATTCCACCATCCATCGAAAGCCATAATAATATTCTCTCTATCTTTTCTTTCTCTTCTCACCAAAAATAACCTTGACCACACTCTAACTTTTCTTTTTTTTATGATTTTCTTTTTCTTTTTTTTTTTTTTATTATGTTCTATTTATCAAAATAGTTAAAATGTACCAACTTATATAACATCACCTAAAAATATGTACACACACATAAAATTATAAAATACTACAAATTAATAATTTGGCCGAAATGGGTGAGGCTTGGGATTAAAGTTTTAATCTGATTTTTTAGCTAAGAAATTCATAAAATCACATATTCTAATTTTCATCAAGGGGTGTTCAAAAGAAGGTGCCCAAGTATTAGGGCCGGTCAAAATGGGGTGTCTACAGTTGCCCCTTTTTGACAGAGCTCGAAGTCATTTCATGACGTGAGTGAATGTCAAAGCCCAAAGACGGCCCTTTTGACAAGGCTGTAAGACTTGGGCAAACAAACAAGATGCAATGCAGGTGGTTGAATAAGAAGGTTGCCTACGTATCCCTTTGCAAGGAATCAAACCAGCGTAGTTTATGGGCAAGATACTAAGGAGGAAAGACCTCAACCAAGAGAAATCAACAACCCAACGCATCTTACGCAAAAGGAGGAAATGTGGTGTGAACAACAGGCGCACTTGATGTTTTTAATCGAGTTAAATCAACAACCTAACATGTCTCACACGAAAGGAGGAAAGATGGTGTAAACAACAGGCGCACCTGATGTTTTTTAACCAAGTGAAATCAACAACTTAACGTGTCTCACACGAAAGGAGGAAAGATGGTGTAAACAACAGGCGCACCTGATGCTTTTAACCGAGTGAAATCAACAACCTAATGTGTCTCACACGAAAGGAGGAAATATGGTGTAAACAACAGGCGCACCTGATGTTTTTAACCAAGTGAAATCAACAACCTAGCGTGTCTCACACGAAAGGAGGAAAGATGGTGTAAACAATAGGCGCACCTGATGTTTTTAACTGAGTGAAATCAACAACCTAACGTGTCTCACGCGAAAGGAGAAGAGGTGGTGTAAATAGATAGGCGCACCTGCCGTATTTAATCGATTTGCAATCCTAACGCGTCTCACGCAAGAGGAGGAGGGGTGGTGTAAATAGACAGGCGCACTTGCTGTTTTTAACCGATTTACAATCGTAACGCGTCTCACGCGAGAGGAGGGGGTGGTGTAAACAGATAGGCGCACTTGCCGTTTTTAACTGGTTTACAATCCTAACGCGTCTCATGCGAGAGGAGGAGGGGTGAGGTAAACAGACAGGCGCACCTGCTGTTTTTAACTGATTTGCAATCCTAACGCGTCTCACCGAGAAGAGGAGGGGTGGTGTAAACAGACAGGCGCACCTGCTGTTTTTAACTGGTTTACAATCCTAATGCGTCTCACGCGAGAGGATGAGGGGTGGTGTAAACAGACAGGCTCACCTGCTGTTTTTAACCGATTTGCAATTCCTAACACGTCTCACACGAGAGGAGGAGGGGTGGTGTAAACAGACAGGCGCACCTGCTATTTTTAACCAATTTGCAATCCTAACGTGTCTCACATGAAAGAAAGAGGGGTATGGTAGAATGACAAGGGGTAACTTCCACATGTAGAAGCCACGAATGTCGTTTTTTCTTCCTGATCATATTCACAACTTTCCTTATTCTCTAATGGGGTGATAGACTAGATTGGTTCAGTATCCAGAATTGAGGTGCATACACGCTACCTTAACCTATGGGGCTGCCATACAGATTTCAAGCTGGGGATACACCCCTGGGTATTTAAACCAGACTTTAATCTCGAAAATTCCAAACCTTTGCGTACTAGGTATCGCCATTCGAACTCTAGTTTCCACCGTCGCAGTTGGTCTCCTAGGAACTCATTGTAAATACAGGCAGGTGGCTATACCAGACCAATTGAAGTCGTTCGGGCACAACAAACACCAAAGGAATTGCACCTCTAGAGGATTAAGGTCTCCTAGACCATTGAAGTCGTTCGGGCACGACAAACATCAAAGGAATTGCACCTTCAGAGGATTTAAGGTCTCCTAGACCAAGGAGTGCACAAGATAGTGCGCGTGAGGTGCATAAAACAGTGCGCTGTAGGGAAATGAATGCACAAAGCAGTGCTATGCAAGGTGCACAAAACAGTGCGATGCAAAGTGAATGCACAAAATAGTGCTGTATGAGCGCACAAGACAGTGCGATATGGGTGAATGTGTGGGATAGCGCAATGCAGGTGCACAAGGTAGTGCGAGTGGGGGGTGCACAAGATAGTGCAATGTAGGGATGCATAAGATAGTGCGATTGAATTGGAATGCACAAGATAGTGCGATGCGCGAAATAGCATGATTGATTTGAGATGCACAAGATAGTGCGATGCGCAAGATAGCGATTGAATTTGAAATTTCACAAAACAGTGCGATGCACCAGATAATGTGATTGAATTTGAAATTGCACAAGACAGTGCGTTGTGCAAGATAGCGCTATTGAATTTGATGCATAAGATAGTGCGATACGCAAGATAGTGCGATTGAATTTGAATTTGTGTTTTGTGTGGTAGATGTTCGAAGTGAGATTATTGTGCGATAGATGCACATAATGAAATTATTGTGCGATAGATGCACATAATGGGATTATTGTGCGATAGATGCACAGAATGGGGTGCGATCGTACGATAGATGCATGAGGCGGGTGTGACGTACGATAGATGCATGAGGTGGGTGCGATATGTGATAGATGCACGAGACGAGTGCGACGTGCGATAGATGCACGAGACAGGTTTGATCGTGCGGTAGATGCACGAGGCGGGTGTGACGTGCGATAGATGCACGAGGTGGGTACGATCGTGCGATAGATGCACGAGGCGGGTTTGATCGCGTATATAAACAATATACACACAGATATTTACATGCGGTATACATATATATACAAACAAAATACACACAGATATGTACATATAGACATTTACATAGACATATATGGTTTATACATAGGTTCATGTACAGACAAAATACATACAGATACGGACATATACACAGACATGTACATACGGTATACATATATTCATATACAGACAGAATACACACAGATATGTACGTACTGTACATATATACAGATTCGGGGAATATTCAGTTTGCGGCCATCAGCGAAAAGATGCGGTTACTGAGAAGGCATATTCCGTTTGCTGACGTCAGTGCGCGTACGCAAAACACGTAAAAAGAAACGAAAAACACAAAATGCAAGGACACGGGGTTCGACCCTCTGATCTCAGGTCTTCAACCACTGAGCCGAACCACTGAACCAAGCCACTCTTGTGACAAAATATTCAAACAAATATATCTACACTCATACAAGACATATATACATAAAACCAAAACAAAACAAAAGAAACACTCGTTGTTATGGGGGCTTGAACCTCTGACCTCAGGCTTAGCCTTTCAACCCTCAAACGCCGAATCGGACCACTTCACCAAGTCACTTTTGTGACAAAAATAGTCGAATAAATGTATATAATACATAAATATACAATACATATACACATATATATGCAACGCTCCCGCTCTTCCTATTTTTGTCTCACTCTCTCTTCCTTCATCTTCTTCGAGCGTCGTGTCTGTCGCGCGATTTCAACAATCACGGTGCCTGACTGACAAGCTATCCAATCCTGCCCCGATTGTCAATGATCGTCTCGGCCTTCCTCCCTCTTTGTCTTCTTCTTTGGTTTCATCCTCTTCTTAAGTTGAAACTTGTGAGAGAGGGCAGAGCAAAAGCCTGCAAACTTTCTCTACCACCATTCTGCAACCTCTTTCTTTTGCATTACTCTCCTCTGTCATGGCCTCTTCACACGGTTCTCTCACACTTTTTCCAGATCTGAATGAGTCCACAATAGAGATGACCGATTCTGACTCCCCTGAACCTCAACCATGGGGCTCTTCCTCCTTCCCCTGTTTTCAGCTTTCCAGTGATGTCAGTTGAACAAATCATGGCGGCACAGTCTGACATCGAAGCAAACTCGTATACGCTGAGGTCATGTGTAGAGACCGTGACTGCGGTCTCCAACTTGTCCCATCAACTGCAGAACAGGACGTGTGAAGTACATAAGTTAAATGCACAACTCTCCCTCCTTCAACGTATGTACAAAGACGCTTGAGTAGAAATTAGTGCTCTAAAAAAGCAGAACAAAGAGCTGAAACGACAGGCCACCTCCGTAGCTCGATTCGGAGTTTCTTCGCACAACCAATTTGATGGTCGGCGAGGAATAATCTCCTTCGAAAGCTCTGCCAAGGCCGAGGCAGAGTCTTCAAGAGCTTCGAAGGAGTAAAGATGAAGCGAGGCAGCTGATGGTAAAGTCAGGCAACGAAGCTGTGTGCAAATGAAGCCGGTTGTACTCTTCGTCACCGAGCTGCTGTCGAAAATTTGAGAAAATGCTACTCTCTCTCTCTCTTTTTTTTTTTTTGTTTTTGTTTTTGTGTTTTTTTTTTTTTTTTTTTTTTTGTCTCTGTAATCGGGGATGTCCTCCCCTGATTGCAATAAAATCAGTTTAGTTTTTGTATATTAATGGCGTGAAAGAAAAACGAAGCAAAACAATATAAACATACTTATATACACTGACTGGTATGACTCTGAAACACACCCATTGAGCCTAAGTGGTTCTGCAGTTTGTCATAATGGGTTGAAATTGAAACTGGTAGGCCGACCAAACATTTGAAATCGAACCCTGCCGGATGAATAGCAACTTCCGGTGGTGAATAGTTGACTTGAGCGGTTGAGAAGATAGTTTTATATCTTACAATTTCATTTTTCTTATTGCATTTCCGAACAAATACCTATTTATATCCCACAGGCTGTATCTCGTCAGGGGTTTGGACTACATGTCAAAATACTTCACGGTTCATAAGTGAGTTTAACTTTGCTTATATTGCTTCTTTCCACGTTGGCCAATCATTTCTCTGTCAACATTCCTCGACAGTTTGTGGTTCATTATCATCATCACTTCTGGTAGTGTTTTCACCATTACTTCTGGTAATGTCACGAGCAATTTTAAACAAAAATATATTGTTGACAATAGTTTGATTTCTATCCTAAACATCTCCTGTACTTATATAATGTATTGAGATCTCATTAATTTCAAGTATATACCTTTTCCATTTCAGGGGATAACTCTTCAGGAGATAGCTTTTCTGGAGGTTCCTTTTCAAAAGGTATATAAGTAGGAGATTTGGATAGACTTACTGTAGCCTATTTTGTAGTTCTAATCTCTTTAAGAGTATTTTCATGTATGGGTATGATCTCAGTTACAGTCTCTTCTAGAGTACAAACTGGATGTTCTTGAGTTTTTCTTTTTCTCGGAATTTTGTCCTTTGCACCAACAGGTCTTCCACACTTCTAGCATATCTTAGACTCATTTGCTGCCATGCTGATTGATTGTCTGACAGGGACATCAATTTGTGTTAGGGTATTAGCAGCTGGTATGTAAGATTTTGTCACATTCTTTGTGTCGGTGAATGCATTTGATAATTGACTTGCAATACTTTGCAAATGAATAATCATTTGAACTTCTAGTTCATATTGATTAGTGTGAGGATCAAGATGCGATAATGTTGAAGTATTCCAATTGATTTTCTATCGAGCTTCTGGCTGTGACTTTTCTTTCCCTAATGATAGGAAAATTATTTCGTCAAAATGACAATCTTCAAACCATGCCTTAAACACATCACCAGTTAAGGTTCTAGATATCTAATGATTGATAGAGAATTAAAACCAATATAAATTCCAAGTCTACGTTGTGGACCCATCTTGTTGCGCTGTGGGGGTATAATAGGGATATATACGACACAATCAAATACTCTAAGGTGGCTAACGTTTAGTGGTAGACCAAATACAAGCTGTAATGGTGAATATTCGTGATATGTAGTTGGTCTGACACGAATTAGTGATGTCCATGCAATATAGCATGACCCCATGCTGAAACAGATAATTTGCTTTACATGCAAAGGTCGAGCAATCAACTGAAGTCTTTTAATGAAAGATTCAGCTAAACCATTTTGAGTATGAGTATGTGCAACAGGGTGTTCAATATCAATGCCAATGGACATTCAATAATTATCAAATGCTTGAGATATAAATTCACTGGTATTATCTAGATGATTAGTCTTAATTTCATGGTCTGGAAAATGGGCTTACAATCTAATTATTTGAGCTAGAAGTCTAGCAAATGCAATGTTACTTGTAGAAAGTAAACAAACATGTGACCATCTAGTTGATGTATCTATTAAAACCATGAAATAACGAAATGGTCTATAGCGATCCCGGGTTTTACCCCTTGTTGTACAGTGATCCGGACTTGGTTCCGTGGATGTTAGCAGTTGTTTATATCTTGTTTACATCCTTTCGTACTTTGTATTTGAGTTATAGGATGTGTTGGGCAGGTTTGTTACAGGTTGGTTGTGTTTGGGAACAAATGGTTGCTGCCCAGATTTTTGGTCTTTCGCTCGAGCGAGGAGTTTGTCGCTCGAGCGAGCTCTTTGCTTTTGGTCCTTCGCTCGAGCCAGGTTTTGTTCGCTCGAGCAAGAGTTGAGTTTTGTGTCTGGTGGCTCGAGCCAGGGTTTCTTCGCTCGAGCGTGAAACTGCGTCTGGTTCCAGACCTGAGAGCTGCATTTCTTGGCTCGGGCGATATTTTCTTCGCTCGAGCGAACTGGTTATTTTTCGCTCGAGCGAGCGTTCTGTCGCTCGAGCATGCGTCTGGTTACAGACCTGAGGGTTTGAATTGTTGGCTCGAGAGAGAGGTCCTTCGCTCGAGCGAGGTAGGTTTCTTGTGTCTGGTCGCTCGAGCAACCAAGTCTTCGCTCGAGCGAGCCTGTTGTATATCAGCAGACAGCGGCGGGGAAAACATCACTTTTTCATCCCCTTTTCTTTTTCAAACCCTAGATCCGAGACCCTCTCTCTCTATACTTGTCTTCTCTCTAGATTTCATCTTCTTCTAGTGAGCTCCTAGCCTAGCTCCTTTGTTAAAAAGATAGAGGGTGTTGAGGGCTTCGTTTTAATCTGAAAAAATTGGGATTTGGAGCACGTTGGTGTTTGGTCTTCATCTCCGTTTGAGCTCAAACTTCGAGGTAGGGATATCCTACTCCTCTTTATGAGCTTTGTCTTTGAATTTTAGCATTTTGATATGTTGGGAGTTGTTGGGTAATTTTGAGAAAGTTTGGGTCTTTTGTGTAATTTTACGAAAGATGGGGTTTTGTATATATAAATCTATATGCATGTTTGGCATAAAGAAATGAGATAAATGATGAATTATGGGTGAAAATGGAACCTTAGGGTTGTTTTGTCAATTATGGGAAATGCCCTAATTACAAATGATAAATTAATTTGTATAATTAATTTTGAGAAATGAGGAATTGAATTGAGAATGTTGGAATTGGGAATGTATGGGATTAAAGGGTGTAGTTAGATTATTTATCACTCACCTAATTGAAATGTCAATATTTTATCCACTTGGTGCATTTATTTTCTGTTTAGAAATAACTGCTTTGGGCTATCGGTGGAGGATAGTCTTGATTGTTGTAGACAATGCATGATGATTAGGCAAACTAAAACTAATCGATTGAGCATGCTATCGAATATAGTGGTTGAAATAATACATTAACTTTATGTATTGATTGATTGTATATGACCTATGTTTATATACATGTGTTGTGTGGGAGGAGATAGGGGATGTACTCCACGGTTTAGGGGAAGATAAGGGATGGACCTCTAAACCGGATTTTGTGTGACATTGATACAGCACTACCATGTGTATCAAGTGTTGATTATGGAAGTGTTTGAATTGATTTGATATAGCACTAAAATGTATATCGTTATCAATTGTGAAGTATAGAAGTGTTTCTATGTTATGTTGATACAGCACCAAAATGTGTGTCTTCGGTAAAGTATGGAAGAGGTTTATGTATTCGTGATACAGCATCAAAATGTGTATCCTTTTGAATTACGAAAGTGTTTTAAGGATGAGTTTCAATCTCATTAAATTATTTGGCTAAGTGTTGAGCCTTGTTTTCAAACTCAAAATTGAAAAAAGAAGTGGAAAATGAAATGTAACATGGACTTGAATGTCACGAAACTGTAATGTGATATAAGTCGGAAAATAAGTGTGAACCATCTATCAACTGCTGATCTTTTAGTTATTGTTCATAGCTGGTTTAGTGTATTTCTACTGGGCTGTGGCTCACCCTATATGGGACATCATTTTCAGGTACAGGTAGCATGCCACCTCCAAGGACATAGCTTGGGAGGCTAGAGGCGGACAGACTTTTTGTTGTCTTACTTTCTTTTGATGTGTTACATGTAGATTCAAGCCAGGGGCTTAATGTGTAATTGAGTTAGTACTCTCTTTTTTGTAACCAAGTGTTAACTTGGAAAGCTGTAAGCCCGTAGGGCATTTGCTTTTGTTGTTAACATGTAATACTTTTTGTAATGAATTCCTCTGATGAATAGAAGGATGTTGATCTTTTATATATCAATGCATGTCAATATTGATGGGTTTAAGGTTATTATTTTGAGGGCGTTACATGGTCCATATGGAGGATCTACGGGTCCACATATATACCCTTGAATTCTTTGCAAAAATGATGGTGATTCAGTAATTACTTTTGTAGGTGATGGTTTGATAATTATCTTCCCCTGTATACGGGAAAAACATGGATAATCACTTGGTAAAAGAATCTTTTGGTTCTTTAATGGATGTCTATGTGAATTTTTAATTATTTGACGCATCATTATAGATCCTGGATGTTTGAGTCAATCATGCAATAGCACAAAAAAATTTGGGTCAGAGCACTTATGGTGCATCACAAGATGTGACTCAATCATTTTTATCGTCGTATAACATAATCCTGAGGAAAATGCAGGAAAAGTTTCTAACATCATCAGCTTCTATCTAGAATTAGTTGAAGTAATAAACAAATATTCTTCTTCATTTATAGTTTCAATAACCATTACGACGTACACCTTTGAAACTTAACAAATTTCTTTGGATCTGCTAGAATACAAAGTTTCATTAATACAAAATTTTGTTCCATTTGGCAACATACTATTGGCTCTTCCGGAGCCCTCAATCAGGTTTGTAGCACCTAAAATTGTATTAACATTAGCCTTTCCCATGATTAAATTTGTAAAATAGGTTGCATTACATAAGATTGGGTGTGTTGTTGCACTATCTACTACACAAATATCATCACCAATCATTTTGGAATTAGTCAATGCATCAATAAAAGCCATGCCTATGTATAAAAAATAAAAAATAAAAATAAAACAATTGAAATTCATTACTCCTAAAACATAATAAGAAAATACAAACTATTAAATGGAAAAAGACAAACTCTGACGACCTAACTTAAAACAGGAAAATAAAGACTCCAAAAAAAAAAACAAAAACAAAAACAAAACAAGCAAACAAACATAGCAGGACAATACAAAATATAACTCATAAACATGATTGGATTAATTAGTGTGGATATTTCCATCGCCAATTAAATGACCAATTTTTCCTTCAGGATCTTCAAAGATCAGAAACATCAAGATGAGTAATATCAACTGGTTCATAGTGATCTGTGAAATGCATTTCAAATTCTTTTCCCTTTTCTTTTATTAAGGCTTGATAAAGATTCATCAAAGGTTTGGGCGTACGACAGGTACATGACCAATGTCCTTTCATGCCAAATCTATAACAATTATCTTCATAATTCTTGGTAGGTTTATTCTATAAACCTTTCCCCTTTTCCTATGATGTTCCAGGTTTATTCCATTTCTAGTGGAATGACATAGTATTTTTGCTTGAATGTTTCTGAGCATGTCCTCCACAAATTCTGTAATTATTTCTGCCTTAACCACGTTCAAAACCATGGCTTCTCCCTCGTCCACGGCCATGAAATGCAACCTCATTTGCTTCAGGGAGTGGAGTAGAGCCAGTTGGGCGGGATTGATGTTTTTTTAGTAAAAGTTGATTAGTTTGTTCATTCATAAGAAGGCATGAAATCAATTCATTGTACTTTGTCCATATTGCTGCTGCAGGAACACATTATTAGCTTGAAATGTGAAAAAATGTTTTTTCTGGCAAATCTTCTTCAATATTTTTTTCTCTACATAATATTAATTGAAAGATTATTTTAAATAATGCAGAATTGTACTCACTAATTGATTTATAATCTTGTAACCTCAGGTGCAACCAATCATAACGAGCTTTCGAGAGGATTACAATCTTCTAATGCTTATATCTCTCCTCCAAATTATTCCGCAAAATGAGTGGATCTTTTACCGTGAGGTACTTAGTTTTTAATTCTTCTTGGAGATGGTGGCAAATGAATATCATTGCATTTATGCGATCCTGCAGGGATACTTCATTCTCATTCTTTATAGTGTCTCTAAGATTCATCGCCTCAAGGTGGATCTCAACATTAAGAATCTAGGATAAATAATTTTTTCCCAAACTATCAAGGGCTAAGAATTCAAATTTTGAAAGATTTGACATGTTTATGCACTATACACAACAAAAATAATATATTTTGTATCACATGAATTTATTAAGAGAATCAACCTTGTCATGAGCTATTTGTATAAAAATAAACTATTTATATATAATTTATATGTACTTATCTTAGACACTTTGTTAGAAGATCACACCAACTTTGTTTGTCTGTGATTTAACTTTTCCTTCTCAGTTGGTCAGAATCTCATGTTAATAATGTGTTATAAAACTAAAATAATAAAAGGGAAAGTGAGGGCCAAAGAGCATAATAAAGAACTTTGAGTCAAAAGGGAATTATATAAAAAAGAAAATTTCAATACAATCTTATCTTCAAAGTTTCTCCAACCTTCTCCTATCTTCTACCTTTTTCTTTTTGTCTCCAAAACTTATCTCATTTCAACCTTATCCTAGTTCATCCTCATCTCTATTTTTTTTCCAATTTTTTACCTTGTTCTATTTGGTTCCATCAATTTTATCTTCTTATCTACAATCACAATGATATCTCTTTTTGATGGTTATCCATTTCACAACAACTTACAAGTTTTAGGGAATTATATAAAATAAAATGGAAAAATTACAAATACATGGAGCAATGAGAAAAAAACTATTTGTTTTAGTGCAACTATAACACACAAAGAGTTGCACTTGTTGAAAACAATCTTTTGTCTACAATAAGAAAACTAAAACAATCAAACAAATAAAATAAACTGACTCACAAAATTTATTTGTCAAAACCAGATTAAGCTTCAATGATCAAGTCGAGTGTGTGACACTCTCTCCTTAAGATAAATTCGTCACTGCACAAGTGCTCACAAATTAATCCCAGGATACAATGATCAGGAACGCAAATTGTAGTAGCAGTACAAAGAATCTACTCAGCAAACCAGAACCTATGTTTTGTACTCTCTTAAATCTCTCTAGAAAATTAATATAGAGAATAATGCAGAAGAAAAGGAAAACGAGAAGGAATTGAATGAATTTGTAATGCCCTGACAAGTAATCCTTCATGTTCCCTTGTCTCATCCAAGCATCACCCTTATAGGATAAACAACACAACCAGATGTAAGAGATATAATATGAACAACCTTCCTTGGTTCTTGAACTATTTCCAACTTTACAATGTTGTTTTATCACATTTACAATCAAAATCAAAAGAGTTCAACAAGTAAGGAAAGATTCAACAAAAAAAATGTCTTTATCCTTGTTACACCACAATATTTAACTACACTCAGTCATATGAAACCATCTTTAACACATACAAAATAGGATTCAACCCAAGCTTTCACGTCCCAAAAGCATTCTTCAACCCAAACATTCATTTAGGGAGCACTTTATCTTCATTACCTGAAATTTGGTTAGTTTTGGGGGTGAGCAAAAGCTCAGTAGGTAATGCACTTAACTAGTTATAACATTAACTGAAAAACACATGATCATGCAATGCACCATTCTATATGTATTGTATAATATATGTGTAAGAATGCCCTTATGCATGAGTATGCAAAAATGTAAATTGAGTAAACATTTCTTGAATGCAGGCAGGGGTGGTAAATATACTATGACCTTCCAAGTAAGAATCGAAATTCAAAATACATACATAGATATAGATTTTGTATACTTAAAATAGTCCCACATTTGCCAGCTCCAAAAACGGCGGGGCGATTGGCATCCAAAAACATTATTCCCTTCCGCATTTGTTGACTCCAGAAACAGCGGGGTTGCGGACACCCAAAACCATGTTTTTCCACATTCGCCGACTCTAGAAACGGCGGGCTCATGGACACCCAAAAACATTTTTCCACATTTGTTCTGCGGTATGCGCAGGGCAATTGGGCACCTTGACTCCCCGCGCGGGTACCAAATAAAAGACACTACTCAAAATCACCCAACTCACTACCCAGACTCATAGACTATTTACCCCCTTTCAACTTTCCCTCGTTCAAATCATCATTGTATTATAAAAGAAATTTAATAATGCATATGATGCATGAATTTATATATTCTCATTTTCCCCTAAATGATTACAATGCACAACAATTCAATAGCTCATATGTCAGCAATGAGAAGATTCTTCAATTCATAACCATCATCCTCTCTAGTTTTGGTATAAAAGTCTCAAAGTCTAACTTTTCAACATCAATGTCAAGTAAATACACTTAATTTTAGGTTCTATAGGCTACTTGGGCAAAACCCCCTTGTAACTCTTCCAACCATTCATACACATTAGTATCACAACAATCCAATAATTCATATTTCAACCTCAAAGTCGAATAAACATGCCTAATTTCATGTTTTAAAAATCAATTGAGCAAAACCCCTCTTTATTATACAAGTTTCAAAACTAGGGTTTGTAGAAAATTAGGGGTTTTCTCTCTTTCATGAATTAGAGACTAATTTCCATCATCAACAACACTAATCTTCAATAATAGACATAATTCCATCATTAATCAAAAGCCATTACTCATCTCCTTCCAAATCATTTGATAGTGAGCACCATCTATATGTATATACATATACACACATATATATACACACACACACATGAATAACTAGTGAAATTACTACATGTGAGTTTCACATTAAAGGTATAGCAAGAACACCCCTACCTTAAAATAGGAGCTCAAGTGGTGAATCCAAGCAAAACCTCCACCAGATCGCAAAACAATCAGTGAATCTCTTGAACATGACTTGCTCTTTAGTTATCTTAAAGGATCTTAAATGAATCTAGGGTAAAATTTTGGGAAATTAAGTGGTTTGGGGGCTAGGGTTTTGGAATGGGTAATAGAGAGAAAGAACAATTGGAAAAAGTGAGGAAGGAATGAGTTAAATCGATTTTTAAGTGAGTTGTCCCGAACAAACCGCTCGAACGAACTTTCCAACGCTCAAGCGAACAACACAATTTCAAGCAGATCACTCGAATGACCTTTTTACCGCTGAAGCAAAAAATAAGAGGTTCCAGAAGTTTTGCAGAGCTATAGTGAAAATACTGGGAGCATGAAATCTACTCTCGAGCGACCACTTCACCACTCAAGCGGTCTCGCCTGCAAGGAAGCAAACTACTGAGAGCTTCAAATCTTCGCTTGAGTGATCAAATGACTGCTCGAGCAGTCCTCAAAACTCAACTGTCACAAAATTGAACTATTGGAGGGGTCTGAACTTATAGGCACAATGGTGGTTGTTCGAAAGAGTAGGAAACCCTTAGAATAGGTGCAATTTTGAATTGCAGGAAAGGAAGAGAGGTGACCGGAGAGAGGAGACATGCCTGTTGGGTTTGAATTTTCAATTTTGAATTTGAAAATCCTTCCCGCAAAATTTTGAACCAAATTGTTTCAAAAATTTAAAATTTCCCACAAAAAATTCAAAGGTAGAACCTAACCTACACTAGTACCCTCGCTTAGCTCGATCGGCCTGATAGATAGCAATGGCGGCGCATACGTGTGGTGTTGAGTTCAAAGCATGCTTGGTCCATAACTGCCCCATCCACAAAACTTAGGTGTCCCTTGGGGCCCGATCAAGTGTGTTAACTTAGAGTTTATATACACATATAAACTCCCTTCCTGTTCTAATGTGGGACAACATAATTAGATCAACCCACGTTGTCTTTTCAACTTCCAACTTCTTGAAGCAAAAAATGACGTCAGTTTCTTATTCACTCATAAGTGGTTTTGACAAATCGACTTCGAGGTGTGACTTACCATACGATAAGGAATACGTCACCACTCGAACCCACCTCAAAAGACGTGTGGGTCCCGCTTGAATTTGGGCTTAAAGTTGGCCCAAAATAAGCTTTTAAAAACCAAATTTCCTACAATCCTCCACATGAATGGAATTAACAGAAAGAAATGCAACAATATAATGATTCTAAAGAGAGTATAGAAATCAGAGATATTTTGCATAGAATAGGTAGCTTTTGGCTTTGAACCTTCCCTTGTGAGACACTATCTAATTTACTGACTAATCAGTGAACATGTTGTCTTGAATTGTTCAGCTGTTTGTGTAAACCAAGACAATAGAACTCAAACAGCATATTTCTAGACTCAATTTGGTTCTCACAATTGTGTTCATTTTGGCCCTAAATAACCTAGTACTTCATGAGTGCTCTAGAGATTTTTAGCCACAACAATTCTCATAGAACCGGCCCAGTTCACACTCATATAGGTGATTCTTATGAACGGTATCCTGCCATACTTCACTAGGTATTCCTAGATATAAGAATCATTAAAAGTATTACTTACCCTAGCATGTTGTAGACATCAATATTTCATTATAGAAATGGGTAGGAGTTTGACTCCCTAGTGATCCTTATGAATCACACACAACTCGGCTGTCCATTTGAATCTAGATCTTGGGATCTCCAGTCAACTAGGTTAGGTTGCCATTGTGGTAACTCTTAATTAATAGGCTTAAGTCTCATTCCCTTCTTTGAATTCTTAACTGACTCTCTTACTAACCCTTTGGTTAGTGGATTTGTTATGTTGTCGTTGGACTTTACATATTCAATGGAAATGATTCCATTAGAGAGCAATTGTCTCACGATATTATATCGACAACAAATGTGTCGTCATTTGCCGTTATACATTTGACTCTATACTTTACCTATTGCTGATTGACTATCAGAATTTATGCATATAGCAGGCATTGGTAAGTAACCTTATTTTCACGAACCTGGGAAAAATCTTGTTCAAAATCCTAAGGCAGTTCATGCACAACAACCTTATTTTCATATACAATCATTTAAGTAAATGCTTTCATTTAGTCTCTTACATTTATATTTTATTTACTTGAGTTTACAATGTAAATAAGGAAGTACCCCCATTTGGATTAAAAAAAAAAATACTAGAAAATCAAAATCCAAAAAAATCAATAAGTGGTTCTCCCCAATTTTAGTACAAAATAATTTTTTGACTGCAACTACTAAAATTGAAGATTGAAGTAAAGTGACTAGTACTTCGTAGAAAAATCTCATAAAATCAATTTAGACTATTTAATATATAAGGAACAATTATCGAGAAAAATTATTTTCAAAATCATGAGTTTTGAAAAATCTAATTTTCACACTTAGAATTTTTTCAGATTAAATCCAATTTTTGACAAAAAATCTTTTTAATGCAATTCATCTCTATACAAAAAAAGAGAAGGAAAAAAAAAGATCAAGTTTTAACCCGAGTCGTTACAGAAAAGGAGTATTTTAGTCGTTAAATTCAATGTAAGTATACATACAATGTCTAAAATGTCTTTTTCATTGAGTTTAATGACTAAAATACCTTTTTTTTTTCTTTTTTTTTTGGGATTTTACTTAACAAAAATAAGGAAATGTTTAGATTGAAAAGAAATCAAAAGTTTTTAAATTGACAAAATAAAAAATTCAAAATTTATTATTACAAGGCTCAAACCTTGGAGGTTTTTTTTTTTTTTTTCCAAAAATTTATTGACAAAAAATAACTTTATCAATATATATATATATATTTGTTTGATTGCAACTTTAAAAATAATAGTATTAATGATTGTTATAATGGTGGTGTGGATGGAGATAGGTAGGTAATTTAGTGTGGTGACAGTAGTGAAAGTAGGGATGTGTGCTGGGATAGTGGCAACAATGATATGTCAGTGGTTATATAGTGGTATTTGGATCGTATGGGGGACGAGGATTATGAAGTATTCCTTAAATTAGATCAAATTGACATTTGTTTTTATCTAAACAATGTCATTTTGCTTAAAGCCCGTATATATAAAAAATAAATAAAAAAACGAGTGTTCCAACATTCCTCTACCTTCGGAGCCATCTCTAGCTAGCTCCCTCCAATTCTTCCTTTCTTCACCTCTTCCTTCCCTAGTTGACTCCCCTCTGTCTTTAAGAGTGGTCCAAAAAATTGGTGATATCAATAAACCGATCCAATCAGGTCCAAATCGCCAATTAGGCCTAATTTTTATTAGTTTCGATGCTAGTTGTGCTTCCAAAAGTAGTAGAACTGTACAAATTGGTCCGATTCCAAACTCCAGGCCTTTGGTTATGGTTTCAAACCACCATGATATATTTGTTTATTTTTTTTTATAATTTTATATATCTAAATAAAAATATAACAATTTCTCATAAGATTTGAATACTCAAAATTATAAACTCTAATCAACTTAACCAAACTAATTATTTTCAGTTTATTTACTGACATAATATATATATATATATATCATATTTGTTGTTATATATAAGATTTCAAGAACCCTAGAATTCAACCAAACCGATTTCTATAGTTCAGTTCTAGTTTAATTCCACAATTTTATCAATTTAGTGGCTGTTCCAATTATTTTAGAACAATAAGAACTAGTTTGATTCCTGCTTTACTCTAAAACAGGACCAATCCGATCTATGAACACCGATATCCTTTTTTTTCCTACTTCTTTGATCTGCTCTCCTCTTTTTCCTCATCCTTCATGTCATTCGAACCAACGATGAGAGAGAAGATGGTTGATGACTCGGATCTGCAGAGGGATGGTGGGGAGGTTCAGAGTTGCAGAGGACAGTAGGGGGCTTAGAGTTGCGGGGGGCTGCTAGTGATGGCAGCGACGATAGCGATGGGGCAAAGGGGTTGGGGTTGGGGATCGCCGGTGTGCCGTCCCAAAAATTGTGGACATCAGAGGATAAAATAACAAATAAATACAAGGTTTTGCTAAGGTTTCACATCCAAAGATAAATAATACTACATCAAAATTTAATATATTACATACAACATTGCCTTAATTTTACAAACTACAAGAAAAAAATAAAATTGCAATAGTGAGAATGAAAATTTGACATCTATCCATGCCCGCCACAGTTGCCCGAGCCCCTCCACAAACTCTTCTTCACTGGTGAAATTCTTCAAAACCTAGCATTGAATGCCAGGACAATAAAAGTCCTGAGCCGTGAGGCCCAGTAAAAAATATACACACCCCAACTTTTCCCAAACCAAACAAACAATCAAAGAACAAGTATGAACAAATGAAAAAGCATGGATACATGACAACAACACAATAAGGTTCATTAAGTAAGTAGTTAATGAGACAATCTAGAATTTTCCAAAGAAATTCTTCCTCCCAACCACAAGGATTAGATTCAAGTTATTCGGTACTTCTTCTTTTGCTGCTTTACGAACCTTACCACGGATGCTTATGCCGATTATCTACCAAGTAGTGCCAACCGAGGACCTCAAAAGGGACAACAAAAACAAGGTAAACACCCTAATGTCCCCGACTAGATCCAACTTTATCCCTCCAAAATAAACCACCACATAGAGTCCGAATACATTCATTCCATCCTAGGATTACGCTATAACCACTTGCACAACACTTAACTCAAAGGGAACACATCCCACCAACATTCATTTCCAAAACATCAACTTTAATTATCTTTCCAATTTGTGTCAAGTGATTGCAAACCCGTTACCATCCTAATTAGTTTCCTTTTTCTTAAATTTATTATGAATTCAGTTACAACAACAGAGAACCACAACTATGCTAAATGAAAGATAACTAAGACAAGATCAAACAAAGAAACTAAACAAGCATGTATGATATTCCAATGCCAAAACAAATAAGAAACAAAGCATTGTAATGATATTCCACAAGAGAGAGCACATTCACATTAGTTTCAGATTTTCAAATTCACCTCAGTATGACAAGAAATTCGAAAACCAAACTTCTAAGACTCTGTTGGGCTGATTTTTTTGAGTTATAGTTTCATTTTCAATTTTTAAAACCAGAAAATCATTTCCAGAACTCAAGAATTTGAGAAATTACTACACTCTGTTCAAATTTGACGACCGTTGGGAAAAATGGTTTTTATCACAATCTGCTCAATCATTTTTGCTCAAATAAATTCTAGTATAAAGATGATATGCAATGGAAAATTTTGACATATGAATAAACTCATGGAGATTTTTCTAGAAGTTTACAAAAATGGAACAAGAGGGTTGTTTTCTGAAACTTTTGGCCAAAAACTAATGAAAATTGGTTGGGCTATAAAGATACACATTTGGGCTCTATAAAAATTTACACATGCTTTATATACTCCAAATAATACCTAATTCAAACAGAATTTTAGTTCATGGAAGTTTGATACAAAAATAAATTCAAGAGCCTTAAAACCAACTTAGTGATTAAAAAAAAGAAACAAGCTCTAAACACAATCTTTATACTATACACGATCAAACTATCATACCAACACATAATATCATATTTATATTATATACATATTGTTACATAGAAGTGGAAGGTATAGGTGAGAAATGGTAGAGAAGAGAAGAGGATATGATGTCTCACTCTAGTAGCCAACTCTTTCTTTGATTTTTCCTTCCTTTTCTTCTCCCTCCTTAGCTTTTTCTGAAACTTCTCAAGCTCTCTTGTTCACTCCCTAGGCCAGCGAAAGTGTTCTAAAAGAAGAGCGTATTAGGCTATTTATAGAAAAAGTCTAGGTATAAAAGGATCTAATTGTCCAAGGTTGGATTATAATTGTTTTGGTTATCAACTTAATTGATTTAGAAGCCTAAGCAAGGTTTATTGGCAATATAATCTGCTTAAAGTGCTAAGTGTCACTGCAGGCCTGAAAAATGTCACAATTGAATTTTATGACGTTTAATATTTTCGTCGCTGATGCGGCCGCCGTAATAGCTTCACAATGTTTAAAAAATGTCACAAAATACAATTGGCGGCGTTTTTAAAAACGCTACAAAATCTTTGATGCTGGTTTAAATTTCAATCATAATTAACATATGACATCATGATGACGTCATTTAGTGGCGTTTTCTCAAAAAATGCCACCTTTCTTTTTTTTGAATAGACTCACAAGTGACATTATTTGGTGGCATTTTTTAAAAAAAAATGCCATCCCCCTCTCTCTCTCTCTCTCTCTCTCTCTCATTCCCGATTTTGAGCATAGCTGGATAATTAATTGAAAATTTGTATAAGAACACATAAGGCTCAAATTTATCAACACATTTAATATGAACATCCCTTACTGCCCTTGAAGCCATAAAGCCTAAAGAAAAAGGCATCAAGCTAATTCAGCTCTTGCTAACATGCATTAGGCTAATCACAATTTTTACATATCCAATATATTGTAATCAACACATCATATAACATTATATAGAGATGGGGAAATAATGTATAAAAGTACTCAACTAACTCCTCTACGCAAAAAATTCTCTCAATCATTCATACATAAAGTATCATCAAAATACATCTTCATCAAACCATCATCAATAATTTGGTTCCATCTTGCCAATTACATGATCATGAGTACCCACCTTTGACAAAACAATGGCACTAAAAAAACACAACAATTCAAAACAAATAAGAAAAACCAAAAACCCTCATTGGCCCATTCCATAATGGGCCAATCAACATATGCTTAACAAGTTGGAACTATTATAAGACAACTATAAGACCAATAATGAGATGCATGCTGGAACATTGTAAATGTATCTTTCATTCTGGCCACTTATTTTAAGTCAATGCCATCAAATAACAAATCCAGAAGTTCATAAGGCAGTGCTAAGTGACAAGAAATGGTTGAGGTGCCAAGTGAATTCCAACAAATTTTTGATAGGTGAAGCAATAGTTAGTGCAAAAAACATATAAACATGGAAGCATGCAACTAATTTGTAATAACATCTGACCTTAAACCATGGAAGCATGCAGTTGAGGCATTAATCAATAACAGGACCACCAATTTATGGAACCCATAGCTTGTGCACTATTTTTTACAAGACTCCATGGCCAATACTGATGCTACTTTTAAACCATAATTCTAGTGTAACATATTAGTATCAATATTAGTAAATATATAGCCAAGTCGACAGATAATCAAACTTACAACAAAAAAAGAGGCCTTCTTTCATTCAGTTTGTCCTATCTACCTCTTCTTTTTCTTTCCTTTCTATGATATTTGAACCTGCATTAGATAACATGAATAAAATGTCATTGAAAATTTTATGAAAACACAACACAGCTACAGCCACAACCGAAGCACCAGTAGAAAACACAGCCACAATACCAGCAGAAAACATAGACACTAAAGCCCAAGCAACTGATACAAGGGCTGCAGAACATATAACAATTGATTAAAGTGTTTTTGAGACAAGATCAATCTTCCACTAATTCTAACATACTTGATCATCATGCTATAGACATTCTTAACAAGCAGGCAATCTTTTCACAAGAAATATACATAGCATTTTGGAGGGAAAAATAAAATAAAAAAGTCAAGAATCAAACCTATGTGTGAATGATCAGGAAACCCAACAGGTGCAGAAATTGCAATCAATATTAACAACAAAAATTCAAATGTTTATTACACATGAAACAAATGGAAAATAAACATCATTAAAAGAACCCGATAAAAAGTTGAGTCGTTTGAACTCTCCGAAAGGGACCAAATATTAATATTTTGATACACAAATAAAAGGAACATAACATGTCTTACCATAGAACAAAGCTGCCAAGGACATCCTACCAAGTGCTTGATGCAAGAATGAAATTAGTAAATTCCTTGAAGATTTTCTACACAATACTTGGCCAATTAAAAATCTGAATGGCATATAACAAAATTTTTGTGTGTGTGTGTGTGTGTGTGTGAGAGAGAGAGAGAGAGAGAGAGAGAGAGAGAGAGAGAGAAATTTTATACAAATTTTCAAAAGGAGAAAGAACTTACCCCCAATTGTACAATACATGGGGTGACATTTATGCATGTTCTTGGATCCACCATGCAATCAATAAAACTCATTGGCAACCCCATAGTCAGATTTTTGAAAAGAAAAAATAATAATAAAAATGGAAAGAAGAAGCCAAAAAATAAAAATAAAAATAAAATTTCTTTAAGGTGCATATATAAGCTATTAGGCCATAAAGGTTCATCCATGTTAGAAAAGATAAAAGAAACAGGCATACCTCCAATGTGATCAATAAGAGAAACAAGGGTACCTCTAAGGTTCATCCAAGATCTAGGCATTGTAATAACCAAATCACAATTGTGTGGTATCAGTGAATCCTCACAAACAAATCAAGATCCATAGAGGCATCACCTTTCATGTACATACAAAAAAACTCCAACCAAGATTATAATGAAGTTCTTATACAGATTATAATGAAAGAAAAATATATATTTGCATTGTTTATTACACTACAATCATAAAGAATGGAGAAGAGAATGAATAAGAGAGACTAGAAATCAACCTGCACATTCAATGTTTTCCACACAATGAATAAGGAAACTGTTAACATTCCAGCTCATAAGAAGAAGACCATTCAACTTCCCCATGTGAACGCATTGCCGAGCTTGTCAAGGAAAGCGGCTTGTCGGTTGGCAAGCCGCAAAGGTGGACGGATTACCACCGAAAGGAGATTGGCAAGCTGGCTTCACCTACCATTTCTGTATATATATATGGAGAGGCTGAGAGGAGAAAATATAGCAGTGTAGAGCAAACACAGAGAGAATTGAGAGAGTGAGAGTGTATGTGAGAAAGAGTTCTGTAATCTTGTTTCTCCGGATAATACATTACTCTCCGTGGACGTAGGCAATTGCCGAACCATGTAAATATTGTCATGTTATTGCGTGCTATTGATTTCTAGTGTCCGATAGTCCTAACAAGTGGTATCAGAGCCATTTCGGTTGCGTTTCGGAACACAAACAGAGTGTTCTTCGAAACTGTCCAGAAATCGAGTTGCTCAAAATCTGGTTTTGAGCACACCGGGAGGAAGGTCTCGAGAAGAGGAGTCCAGAACTGCAAAGCAAAGCTCCAGAAGAGATCTCACGCGTCCCCACGCGCCGCCCAAGTATAGCGCGTGAGAACTACGCGCACCACATGCCTTCACGCGCCGTCCTTAGGAAGAAGACGACTGCGTGGCAGCCACGTCGGCGCCACGTCACGACGCGTCAGTGCACACCTCAGCGCCCAGTCATCGCCACGTCATCGCCACCTCACCGCCACGTCATCGCCACGTCAGTGACAGATCAGTGCCACGTCAGTGACACGTGGCAGACTGTCAGACACGTGGCAGGCACGTGGCAGACACGTCATCGGCTCGTTGACTGAGCCGTTGACCGAGCCGGAGTCAAGCCGCCGCGCCGCCGCTGACCAAGCCGCCAAGCCGCCGTTGACCGCGCTGCCTGCGTCGTTGACCGCGCCGTTGACTGAGCCGTTGACCGGGAAAATCATCCGGTGCTTCGCAGGCGCACCTGATTCCGCAGATCTGAACCGTGGAAATTGTTTTGGCCCGATCTGAGCCATTCTGAGTCCGTTTTTGACGATCCAGTAGTGGTTTTCGACTATTTGGAGTATTCCGGACACATCCGTACGGTCAGATTTTTCATTTGGAGTTTTCTGTAAAAAGACAGAATACAATGGAGGCTTCCACATCAACTTCAGAATCTATGTTCAAGTTAACTCCTTCCAATTATGCAATTTGGAGGTCACGGATGGAAGACATCCTGTTTTTAAAAGACTTGCATGACCCATTTTTATAAAGGGGGTTAAACCTGAAGGAGTGAAAGATGATGACTGGATAAAGATGAACCGCAAGACTATCGCTTGTATCAGACAATGGATAGACCACAGTGTGTTCCATTATGTCGCCGAAGAGACAGATGTATATGTTCTTTGGACAATGTTAAACGACATGTACCAGTCAAAGACCGCTCGAAACAAAGCCTTGGTGATGAGAAGGCTAGTAAATCTGAAGTTGAAGAATGGTGTGTCTATTGTTGAGCACACCAGTGAATTCAAAAATCTGGTGAATCAGCTTGCAACCGTCAAGATGCGATTGGACGATGAAATGCAAGCCGTACTACTGCTCAGTTCTTTACCGGACAGCTGGGAGACATTGGTGGTTTCTCTCAGCACCTCTGCACCAGAAGGGAAACTAACCATGAGTATGGTCACAGACGCTATGTACAATGAAGAGACAAGAAGGAAAGACATGGGAGGTAACCAGTCCCATAATCAGTCCCATGCTCTTGTCACAGAAGATAGAGGCAGAGACAGAGGTAAAGGAAGAGGTAGAGGAAGAAGCAAGAGTAGAGGCAGCTGGAACAGCAGGAGTAAATCTAGAGACAACAAAGGTCGAGGTAACTCCAGCTTCACTTGCTATCACTGTGGCCAGGAGGGTCACATAAAGAGAAACTGCCCAAGCCGGAAAGAGAAAGGCCAAAGCAGTAAGTCAAAAGGAGATGAGAACATAACAGCCACAACAACTGATGAAATACTTCTTGCAGTTGGTGAAGAGGAAGATTGCCTTCACGTGGTTGACCACAGCTACACAGAATGGGTGATAGACACAGCTGCATCCTATCACGCCACTTCCCACAGCGAACTCTTCAGCTCGTACAACGCTGGAGATTTTGGCACTGTTCGAATGGGGAATTCTAGCTATTCGAAGATTGTGGGTATTGGAGACATTAGTATTCAAACTAATGTCGGGAACAAGCTAGTTCTCAAAGATGTGAGGCATGTTCTAGATTTGCGCCTCAATCTTATCTCCGGAAGCGCCCTGGACCGACAGGGCTATACAAGTACATTCGGAAATGGCCGTTGGAAACTGACAGGAGGAGCTTTGACAATCGCCAGAGGAGAGATGTCTTTAACACTGTATAAGACTCAAACGAAGATTTGTCTGGAAAGTCTTAATGCAGCAGAAGACAAGGAGTCACCGGACTTATGGCACAGAAGACTGGCTTACATGAGTGAGAAGGGATTGCATCTATTGGCAAAGCAATCCAGGATACCCTTATCCAAAGGGAGTGTCTTGAAGCCCTGTGATCATTGCCTTTATGGCAAGCAACATCGAGTATCATTCAGTTCAACGAGCAAAAGGAAAACATAAGTGCTCAATATGGTATACTCGGATGTTTGTGGCCCAATCGACGTGGAGTCATATGGCGGCCGCAAGTATTTTCTGACTTTCATTGATGATGCATCAAGGAAGTTGTGGGTGTATTTCCTGAAGATAAAGGATGAGGTATTTCAGCACTTTCAGGAGTTCCATGCAATGGTGGAAAGAGAGACCGGGAAGAAGTTGTGCCTCAAGCTGGCTTCACCTACCATTGAATTCAAGGTGTTAATGCCTTGGCAAGCTGGCTTCACCTACCATTTCTGTATATATATATGGAGAGGCTGAGAGGAGAAAATATAGCAGTGTAGAGCAAACACAGAGAGAATTGAGAGAGTGAGAGTGTATGTGAGAAAGAGTTCTGTAATCTTGTTTCTCCGGATAATACATTACTCTCCGTGGACGTAGGCAATTGCCGAACCACGTAAATATTGTCATGTTATTGCGTGCTATTGATTTCTGGTGTCCGATAGTCCTAACAGAAACAACCTGGAATTAAAACCCAAAGCATATTAATCAGCAAAAATAAGTACCTCATCCTCACTAGAACCAATTAAAGTACCACATCAATTTGCAAAAGAAGAAGAAAAAAAGACAATTTACACTAATGATATCCAATAAGAAAGCAGATTCACAGATATATATATATATATATATATAATCAAACAAATGAAAATCACTAATAATATAACAAAATTAAACAAACATTCACAACATTAGATTTGAAGCTATAGGCACTATCGATTTTCTTCAGAGAATGAATAGTATTATAACGCGTATCAAACAGAGTGACTAAACAAGGAATTTAAGCACAGGGAAAAAAGGTATCAATTTTCAAAAAAAGTAAATGAAAATAAAAATTATACATAAACTATTTTAACGAAATTGATGAAAATAAACTATTTTCATATTTTTTGTTGTTGTGATTTAGAAGGCGTTGATACTATGTAAATCAAAAATTTTAATTATACAAAAACTATCAAAATTAACTTTGAATCCATCAGTGTATCATCACTTATATCACATATTGAATTCCACCACGCCTAAATTCCAAATAGAAGTAAGAGAGATTAATCACTTGTGAGGAGGAACTAATTGATATGAAAAAATGTACTTGAGATGAAGAGTAAGAGAGATTGAGATCAATCTGATCTGAGAATGGAAAAATAGATAGTTCATCAACAGATCTAATTTGACAATGAGAAAGTATATCTGATAGTTCAAACTCAAACACCGATTAACACTTGTTAATGAAAAACAAAATAAAAACGGCTTGCTTTAAACCTTGTTAATTAGCAGATTTAACAAAATATGAGAGAGATCAGATCAGATCTAGTTTAGATTTCTATAAGATTAGATCGACTTTCTTGTTCGATTTTGGATCTTTGATTTGCGAGAGAGATCGAGTTCGTTGAAGAACAGCTAGAGTGAGAGTAGATCTAACAAAATATGAGAGAGATCAAATCAGATCGAGTTCGAATTTTGATCAAATTAGATTGAATTTCTTGTTCGATTTTAGATATGCGACATGCAAGAGAGATCGAGATCGAGTTCGATAAAGAACAGCTAGAGTAAGAGAGATCAATTTTAAGGGGCATTTCCCTAAATAAGCCAAAATACTAAATCAATTCCCAAACTAAGCCTAGTTTTGAAAGAATTCCCAAAATAGGCTAAATCGCGGTTATGAACCACGATTTCAACATATCCCCGCCTGTCTCGGGTGAAAGTTGGGAACTCTTAAAATCGTGGTTACAAAACGCGATTTTGATTAAGAAATCGCGGTTACAAATCGCAATTTTAATTAAAAAACTTTTCTTCTGAACTCGCTGTTATAAACTACGATTTTATCCAAAAAAAAAAAAAAAAAAGACTTATGTACTCAAAAAATATATATTAAAATGTCATCAAAACATGACATATGTTGTTGGTGGCTCAAATGGTAGTGCAATGGTTGTGCTTGGTAGAGGCGTGGGTTCAAACCACGCCAACTTCTTCTTCTTCTTCTTCTTCTTTTTTTTTTTTTTTTTTTTTTTTTTTTTTTTTTTCACTCACTCTATACTTTATATATTTATTATGTAATTTTTTTTTATCAAAAAAAAGTAAAACATTTGTTTGGTTAACTGAAACTTTTTTTCTATAAAACACAATTTTTTTCAAAATGTCAACATAATTGTTTAAAAAGTATTCAGTATATTTGGTTTGAGTTTTTTGATTTTCGTATTTTTTTGTTTTTAGTGAATGTTTTTTAAATTTTAAATATTTTTTTTACTTTTGTAGATGCACCTTAATTAGATATATCTAAAAAGTAAAAAATTTGTGAAAAAAATATTTTTAAAAATTAATAAATAAATAAAAATACAAAAAAATGTACTGAAAAAATATTTTTGTATTTTTAGTATTTTTTCAGCAAAATATTAATTTTTTCAGCAAAATGTACTCAAAAAATGTACTGAAAAAATTAATAACCAAATAACATCAATTATGTTGTACTTTTTTTAGTGAATATTTTTAAAATTTTAAACATTTTTTTTTTACTTTTTTAGATGCACCTTAGTTATTTGTATCTAAAAAGTAAAAAAGTTTTGAAAAAATATTTTAAAAAATTAAGAAATACAAAAAATGTACTGAAAAAATATTTTTGTATTTTTAATATTTTTTCAGAAAAATATTAATTTTTTCAGCAAAATGTACTAAAAAAATGTACGCTTTTAAAATATTTTAGTACATTTTAAAAGCGTACATTTTGCTGAAAAAATATTTTTTGAGTACATTTTTTGAGTACGCTTTCACTGTGCATATTTTTTTGAGTATATTTTGTTGAAAAAATACTAAAAATACAAAAATATTTTTTCTGTACATTTTTTGTATTTTTATGTATTTATTAATTTTTAAAAATATTTTTTCACAAATTTTTTACTTTTTAGATACAAATAACTAAGGTGCATCTAAAAAAGTAAAAAAAAATGTTTAAAATTTTAAAAATATTCACCAAAAACAAAAAAATACAAAAATCAAAAAAATCAATTTTCAAACAACTAAATCCAAAAAACTCAAACCAAATACACTGAATACTTTTTAAACAATTATGTTGACATTTTGAAAAAAATTGTGTTTTATAGAAAAAAAATTTTGTTAACCAAACAAATGTTTTACTTTTTTTTGATAAAAAAATTACATAATAAATATATAAAGTATAGAGTGAGTGGAAAAAAAAAAAAAAAAAAAAAAAAGTTGGCATGGTTTGAACCCACGCCTCTGCCAAGCACAACTATTGTGCTACCGTTTGAGCTACCAACAACATATATCACGTTTTGATCACATTTTAATATATATTTTTTGAGTAAATAAGTCTTTTTTTTTTTTGTGGATAAAATCGTGGTTTATAACAGCGAGTTCAGAAGAAATTTTTTTTTGGATAAAACCGTGGTTCAGAACAGCGAGTTTAGAAGAAAAGTTTTTTAATTAAAATCGCGATTTGTAACCGCGATTTCTTAATCAAAATCGCGTTTTGTAACCACGATTTTAAGAGTTCCGAACTTTCACCCGAGACAGGCGGAGATATGTTGAAATCATGGTTCACAACCGCGATTTAGCTTATTTTGGGAATTCTTTCAAAACTAGGCTTAGTTTGAGAATTGATTTAGTATTTTGGCTTATTTAGGAAAATGCCCCCAATTTTAATCGCAAGAGATAAGAGCAGTGTGTGAGAGAGAGTGAGATTGTGTTATTTTTGGTAACTGTAATGGTTTTGAGACCATCAATAGGCATCACGCCTTGAAACACCGCGTTTTTTTTAAAAGGTCTTGATACAAGCGCATTATAGGCAAATTTTCTTGTAGTGTGTGAGACAGAAGGGACAAGAACCCTATGATTTAGGTATGGTCATGCCTTGTCCATACCTTGCGTTTCCATCATTTCTTTCGATCAAGCTTAAGCAAACTTCCATCAATACATCAGCCCTATCAGTGGCCATGACTTGGCTTTGGTACAAAAATAAACTATATACACACACATATATAAGATACATCTAGTACAATTAATAATACAAAAATAAGGGAAAAAAATACACTTGTTATATTATTTCACATAATTGGGGTTGAAAATGGAATAAAAATAAAAAAAAGGGTCAAATTCCAATTTAGGAGAAGTAATAAATTATATTTGATATATTTTAATGAGAAAATGATTAAAAGAATTAATTTGGGTACCGATAGATCATATTGCAAAGAAAAGAAAAAAGTGAATTAACATTAACTGGAGGTTAGGGTTTTTAAGTAATAAAATAACACCATAGGGTTTTAATAATAATTATTTAGGGTTTAAACGTGATAACAAAGATACCGAGATTAATTAGGGTTTAATTGGATTATTTTATGAAGTTTTTCTCAATCTAGGGTTTAAAATGCAACTACTTGATAACTCAGGGTCTTCATTGAAGTAAATCTGAAAATTAGGGCTTCAAAAGTGATTACAAAAATCAAGGTCTCCACAACTGGAACTAGGAGAGGGGATTACGGCAATGCCGCACTTTGTAAACCCTAGATCCAGAGTTTTGGGGTGGAAGAAGAGGAGAATAAGGAGGAGGAGGAAAGAAGGAGGGCAGTGGATAGTAGGAGGAGAAAAAGAGGGGAGGAACCAATCGAAGATGGCTCTGGCACCAAAGAAATGCTAGAACGCTTCTGTTGGTTTTTTTTTTTTAGCCTTAACCAAAACGATGTTATTTTGGTCTATTTCAAGAAATATTATAGGATCCACTACTCCAAAGGATCCAAACGTTGTATAGTAGAGGTAGTGATAAAGGGTGGCAATGGAAAATATTTATTTTTGTCAAATTACTTTCACAATTGTGGGGGTCGAGTAAATGAGGATATGTAAAGCCTTCGAGCTGACCAAAGCAGCAAGGGGGCATGCACAAATCGCCCATAGAACGGACCCATGAACGTTGCAAATAGCCGAACTCAAATCGGCCCATGACAGATCTAATAAGAGCTATTGTCTAGTAAGGCAAGTTAGAGGGGCCGTATAACCTGTGGGCTGCATCAGGGCCCAAGAACGAAGGTAAGGCCCAGTAGTATAAAATGGCCCCCTGGAAGGCTCCTGGGAACACTATAAAAGTAAGAGTGACTATTAATAAGAGGGGAGAGAGAAAAAGATAATAAGGTCTGCATGAACGAGAGAGAGTATTCCTAAACTCACTACACCACAATTGGCACCGTCTGTGGGAATACTCAAGTGCGTTCATGGCAGGCGTAACAGATGATCCTTCGCTCATTGCTAACGATGGTACACCAAGGGATGATGTTACTCCAAGAAACATGCTTGGACCGGAGAATATCACCGCGTGAAGGGCCCTGAACTTCGACCCAGTGGATCAAACCTCACCTTCAATCTCTATGCAGGAAACCATGCAAACGATAATGGACCAAGCAAAACGGAATGAACAATGACTGGAAGAGATGGTGGCGGACAAGGAACGTTTGCATAAAGAGTTGGCTGGCTTTGGAGTTAGCCAAATCATAGCAAACCACATTGCATCATGAGCGGGGTCAGTTGCCAGAACACAGGAAGGATAATCCATGACGTCGACATCGGAGACACAATAGTAGCACCACCTCTGACTCATTAGCTTAAGAACCTAGAAAAAAAGAGGTGTATTGGCGTGTCCAGCTCATCGGAGGGAAGTCCATATGCACGACACAGGCAAGGAAAAGGTGATGGTTCAGATGGGCAAGACAGACATAATCTTTTCGCGCAATGAATCGCAAGGGCAGTCTTGCCTAAAAAATTCAAGGCATTAATGTTTAAACTGTATGATAGAAAATCGAATCCTACGGATCATATTCGTCATTATAAGCAAGCAATGACGTTCACACTGATGATGAGGAGCTGATGTGTCGCATGTTTCTGAGCAGCTTGGGCCCGTTAGCAGTCCGGTGGTATTATAAACTTGAACCGGCTTCAGTGAAGGGTTTTCATCAGCTCCAAAAATCCTTTGGAGCAAGATTTATCACCAATGAGGTTCAACCTAAGCAAGTCGACTTGCTATAAGCGATGCAAATCAAGCCAAAAGAAACCCTCCGTGAATATTCGATGCAGCACTGGGAATGTTTCAACTTGGTCGATGATGCTTGCAATGACTCCATGGCCATCACCGCCTTCAAAATGGGCTTACACCCTGATAATCCGCTCCGGAGCTCGTTGACAAGGCGGCCTCCTAAATCTGTGTGGGCCTTAATAAAGAAGGTTGAGGTGTACTGCAAGGTGGAGGATGATGCCCTACGTGTAAAAGCGGGCCCAAAGGTCATAGAAATGGCGACACGTGCCCCGGTACAGCTGATAAGCATAGCCCTGCCGGAAAGGAGCCCCAAGCCACGAAGGCCAAAACAAGAAAGTCGCGGAGATCCACGCCGATTGAGGGACCAGCATTCATGCTAATTGGGTGAGCAATATCAGGTTGAAAGCAGACACTCCAGGCAGTCTAAGAAGAAGTATACTGAGTTGACCAAGCCGATTAGCAAGATACTCCCCAAAGTCCAACATCTACCCTTCTTTAAGTGGTCGGCCAAGATGATTAGACCACCCGACGCAAGACGAAGGGATCGGTGATACAAATACCACAAAGACCATGGCCATTAAACCGACAAGTGCTACGCCTTGAAGGATCATCTTGAAGAGTTGGTACATGATGGCCAACTGACTTAATACCTCCCTCACGGGGTCAACACACCCAATGTAGTGGCTTTGCACCCGGATTCACCTCCTCTGGGAGTAATTCACATGATATATAGTCTTCCGTTGCTGACCAGCATACATGCAATTCAATCTCAAGAGCCCCAACCATGCCCATCCAAGCCGTCCATACCAGCCAAACGGCCTCATCAGACCGGCAAGATCAGCTTCGATGACATGGATCTCGAGGGGTGATCCTTTCCCAAGACGACCCTCTCGACATTGAATTACGCATAAACAAATATGCGGTTGAGCGCATTTTGATCGATCAAAGGAGCACACCGGAGATAATGTATTATAAGACGTTTGTTAAGCTTGGCTTCACAGAATCAGACTTACTGCCGGCAGAATACCCCTTATTCAGCTTTAACGCCAATCCCGAATACCCTCTGGGCAAGGTCAAGGTCAAGGTTACGGTGGGTGCATCCACTAGGACACTCGAAGTGGAGTTTCTGGTTATAAAGCTTTCATTGCCATATAACTTAATCATGGGGAGAACCTGGTTGCATGTGATGCAAGCCATACCAAGTACTTATCATCAGTTACTTCGCTTCCTAACACAACACAACGTTGAGCAAATTCGCGGCTCTCAGAAGTCGGCAAAAGAGTGCTACCTTTCTACTTCAGTAAAAAACCCAACGGAGATAGAAGTAAACTCCATCAAAATTTCGAACTGAGAAAGCCTCGAGGATGTTGGGAAACTCCCCACCGATAAGGCAACTGAGGATCTTGAGCGGATTGGGCTTCTCGGTGAACCAGATAAATTCTTCATGATCGGCACTTCTCTCACTACCAATGACTGCCATGAGTTGATTTCATTCCTACTCGACAATGTTGATGTATTCTCCTGGATGCCTTATGAGATGACGGGAGTGGACCCCAGCGTGGCACAATAGCGGTTGAATGTTGACCCCAAGGCTAAACCTATCATCCAGAAGAGTAGCCGCTCCGCAGCCGAGCACACTTCGGCCGTCATTGCTGAAGTCGATAAACTTCTGGAGGCTGGAGCAATCCGTGAAGTCAATTACCCAACCTGGCTGTCCAACACTATTGTTGTCAAGAAGAGAAACGAATCCTAACAAATCTACGTGGACTTCACGGATCTGAATAAGGCTTGTCCCAAGGATTGTTTCCCTTTCTCCAGAATCGATCAGCTAGTCGACGCAGCTGCACACCATCAACGTATGAGCTTCTTGGATGCATACAGGGGTTATCACCAAATCGCCATGCATCCTACAGACTAGGAAAAAACGGCATGCCCTTCGGCCTGAAGAATGCCGGGGCAACATACTAGAGGCTTGTCACTACTATGTTTAAGGAGTAACTTGGCCGTACCATGGAAGTGTATATCAACAACATGGTGGTAAAATCCAAGGAATAACATTCCTACTTGGCTGACCTATCCACAACCTTCGACATTTTTTGAAAGTACATGATGAAACTTAACGCCTCAAAGTGTGCACTCAGCATCGGATCTGGCACATTCCTTGGCTATATTGTGAACCATCGTGGAATATAAGCCAACCCGAAGCAAATTAAGGCAATCCTGAACTCAGCTCTCCTCGGCCAAAGAAGTGCAGAAGTTAATGGAGATGGTCGCCGCTCTTAACAGATTCATCAGCCGTTCTTTGAATCATTGTAGGCTATTTTTTCACTCTTCAGCAAGGAAAGGCATTTCATTGGAACCCCGAATGCCAGTCTGCCCTCGATGGACTGAAAGTTTATCTCCGTTCGATACCGCTTTTAACAAGTCCATCGCCAGATGACCCATTTATCCTGTATATTCTGGTATCGGACCGCGCGGTCAATGCCATGTTGCTAAAAGAAGAGTTGGGTGAGCAAAGGCCTATTTTTTATGTTAGCAAGGTAATGGTGGATGCCAAGACACAGTATCTACCATTGGAAAAGTTGATTTTGGCCCTTGTGGTGGCTGCTAAGAAATTAATGCACTATTTCCAAGCCCATACTATAATTGTGTTGACGGACTACCCTATTCCAATTCTCTCCAAGGACAGCAATCAAAGGCCAGGTTTTGGCAAACTTCATTGCAAGTTCACAGGTTGTCAAGTTGATTTTGAGTCTGAGTAGCCAGCTGTCCGACCCTAGCAGGAGTGGAGAATGTACGTGGAGGACATTTGGCAGATGTACTACGATGGTTCATTTAACTAACATGGTAGCGGGGGCAGGAGTTGTGATTATGACCCCAGAAGGCACAATAATCGAGCAAGCGGCCAAACTCGATTTCGACAATAACGAGGCTGAGTATGAGGCTCTGTTAATCGACCTCCATAATGCGCTTCGTCTTAGCGCTAAGCGCTTACAAGTCTTCTGTGATTCAGAGCTAGTCATCAATCAATTGAAAGGAGAATAATGCAGCTAAAAACGACTGAATGGTAGCTTATATGAAGACGGCAAATTCACTGCTTATATAGTTCGACCACCATGAGTTGAATCAGATTACCCATGACCAAAATACCTATACAGATGCTCTTGCCTGCTTAGCTTCTACCATCAATTTGGAAGTCAAACGAACCATTGACATGGGATTCATCCCTGAGCCGAGTATCAACCACCCCGAATTTGCTAGTGTCAATGTCGTCAATCTAGGGCCCCGAGTTAGATGGATCTCATCGTCTCATTTTTATCCTCCGAACAATTGCCAACAGATAAGAAGGAGGCCCATGAGCTACGGAGCAAAGCCCTACGCTTCTATTTGGATCTCCACAGAAAACTTTACAAAAAGTCTCTGGCAGGGCCATATTTGGAATGTATGCATCTAGACCTTGTGGAGGATTTTTTGGCCGAAATACATGAGGGCAGTTGCGACACCCATTCTGGAGGGCGTTCACTCGCCCATCGAGCCGTAACCTAGGGTTTATTATTGGCCCACCATGTGAACTGATGCAGAGAACTACGTAAAGGTTACGGGTTTCTGTCTCAAGAATAACCCATCAATCAGTACTCTTACAATACTCGATCAGATGCACTGAAAATTGCCCCTAGTGTCCAGTCATTGGCCACCGGTTGGGTTCATGCCCCTTATTCGATGGATGGCCCGATCAGATGTAATGAAAATTGCCCCTAGTATCCAGTCATTGGCCACTGGTTGGGTTCATGCCCCTTGTTCGATGGATGGCCCAATCAGATGTACTAAAAATTGCCCCTAGTGTCTAGTCATTAGCCACCTTTTCAACATTATGCAGGCACATGTAATGAGGATCATCAGATCTTGGAATAGTTGCTAACCAATTAGACTCATGCTTCTCTTCTGACCTATTGAGAACTTACTCCAGTCCCCTCCAAAGCAGTGATAGATTCCTCACATACACTTTACAATGATCATGAATGCGATGCCCCTTGTATGGGCACTCTCAGCTCGTTCATGAATTCCACACATGGACTTTTTTTAGAGCTTGGAGCGAACATTTGTGTATGGAATTTTGACCATGCCACTATGTTGAACTTTGAGCAACAAACATACTATGGTGACTCGATAAAGAGTGCTTTTGAGCGACAGACACGCTATGGTGACTTGATGAAGAGCGCAGACTGAGACAAATACCAGGCACGACATAACAGAACTTAAAACTGACTCAAAAGTAGAAAAAGACTAAAGGTAACTGATCATTCATAGTGCCCCTAGTATTTCTTATGTTCTCTTTAGAAATCAATTTCGCAAAACCCGAGGTCTGATTCTTTTTTTTGCTCAAGATAGAGATTCTACTGATAAGTATTGAAAATTTCTCCACTTGTTGATTCAAGTTAGTTCTTTCTTACCTAACGCAAGTATATGATATGCACAGCAGTCGGTGTGGCTCATGGATTGATGCGAAGCTGACGACGTGAATTGGGCAAGATGATTGAGTTGAGATAGATGAGATAGATATGGTTAAGATCGAACTTCAAGATGAAGTAGCCTACGTATCCCAAGATGGGAATCAGGTCAACGTAGTTCATGGCTGATGTTCACTCAGGTGTTAACACTCTCCTTTTGCACTCTGACTTTTGCCAAAGTCTCCCTTTCGGGGTTTTCAACCTTGCGAGCTATATATTTTTCATTTCTCATTTTTCATGCTTTAACTTTTGCCTAGGTCGCCCTTTCAAGTTTTCTGGCTAGCGAACGTCTCAAGGATAGAGTTACAACATGTGTAGTGAATTTGATCAATAGTCATCCTTGCCCTAACACTTGAACTGGCTTTGCCTTGAGTTGAGTTTGGTCGTGCCTTCTTCCTTTCTTTCGCTCCATTTTCAGAGTTGGTTCTTCTCGCAATGTGGTACCTTCTTGCATTGGCTTCCCCGAATTCAGGCAGAAGTTCCCTTCCTCACAGTTGATTGGATTTTATTCCAATGGATACCCCTGGCTTGATGGTCAATTTCTTTTCTCTTTTCTTTCTTTTCTTTTCTTTTTGCTTTTTGGTTTCTCTTATCCTTTTCTCTTTGAAATAATGAAAACACCAGGGGAGAAATTCTATGATTTGTGAGGTCTGAAAGCTGCCTTGTACTTGCAATTTTGAAAGCTGCCTTATGCTTGCCAAAATGATCGCCTAAAGGCGAAGAGAATCCCCAGGACAATGTAAAACACCACGCACAATTCTGAACCTATCTTCGCAAGTTTTGCAAAAGAAACAACTTAAAATTTTTTAAATCATGAATGACTTTACGCCGATAAGTCAGAATTCACTCAAACCATTCAGGGGATCCTCCTCATACTCGAGCTTATTCACAGAATCTCATTCAAAAATATAAATTCAGAGCCTTTTTCTATTTGTAAAAGGTCACATATGTATCACTATAGGCACAGTAAAATGATCAGAAACTGACTCTCACTTTCTTACAAAGATGAAGACCTGAGGGTACACGAGAGCGACTCAAAGGAAAAGACTCAACTGACGCAACAACATAAGAAAAGATAAAGAAAAAAACACTCACAACACAACTATTTAAATGACACAACTCAAAACAAAATAAACATTTCTGAGACAAAAAGGGGGTTTTCCTTCTCCAAGTCCATCTGCAGAATTTCAAAAACAACTTCAAGTAACCCACAGGAAAGTCCAGACCTGCCTTCAATTCAGCAATGCACATCCACACCCAGTAGGATTGATTTCAGACTGTCAAACTGAGTCTCCCAGATTGAACCTCAGAATTACGTTGTCTCCACCGAAACAATTGTTTTTTTACATCATGCCCCTAGTTCAGAGGTCCTTCCCAAGTGCTTTCAACAATTACCCTAGCTGAGACTGAGATTCATCATTCCAACCACCAGTGTTGGCATCACTACTTCATCAAGCTTAAACTCGCCAAGATCGAGTAAACTTTTCATCTCTTCAAATATGTTGTTCCTTTTGCTCAGATTGGAATCAGAAGATTCAGGAATGAACACAATGGGTTTGGGCTCATTGGCGGATATATTGTGTTGGCTAGGGTAGTGGTTGGTTGGTAGCAAGCTGTGTATGGGTTTTATGTTATGGAATGGCAATCTATTGCGGTCAGGGAGAGGGTTATTGACAACTTCGGGATTTTCAGGTGGGATGATGACCTTTTTGTCAATTAGGTCTTGAATTTCATGGCAAAGGCAAAAGCAACGGTCAGTATGGTGACCGTACTGCTGGTAGAATGTGCAATATTGGGTAAAGTCATGTTTAGGTGGGAGAGGGTTAGGGAGAGGTCAAGGATTGAGCGGTTTGAGATACCCTTTCTCTATCAGTACCTTCAATGCACAGGTTAGGCTCATATTGAGTTGGGTGAAGGTTCGTTTTGGGGAGGAGGAAGCACTAGGTTTAGAAACATTGGCAAATGGGTTGGCAGGTGTTGGTCGGGTATTCTTAGGCTTGGGACTGGAATTAAAATGGGTGTTTTGGGTAAAGCATCCCTTTTCTTTGTTTACCCCATGAGTGACAAAAATGTAATCCATAGTTTTTGCAACAACTGCAAGCACTTGCTGTTTGTTCAACTCTTTGACCTTCAAAGTCTTAATAGCCCACCGAAGTTGCGCATAAGGATCAATACTTATCCCGGCTTTGTTCTTGCCACTTGCTTCTGCTTGGCCAAGGGATTGGGTGGCTATATCGAAGAAAGGTCCATTTGTTGTTGATCTATCATCACCTAGACTTGAGATAGTTTCGGGTTGGTCCTTTTCAACTGCAGCTCGCCCTAAGATTGGGGAGCTTTTTGACGGGATTGAAACCCAAATGTTAAATCTGCCACCTTTCCTTGAAGATTTTCAATCATTCCCAACATCTCAGCAGTAGTGGGTTCACCCATTTGGCACCCTTGGCGTACCTGAACCGGATTGGGTGCATCCATCATGCACAAATCAGTACTTTCTAGAATAAACACCTTAGGCTTGGGTAAATGGGCCGGGGTGATGTATATGCTGGGGTTGAAGGTAGATGGGAGTATATAAATGAGGTTAAGGTAGGTAGGAGATATTTGGTCATGGATGGGAAGTGGGTTGGTGGTAACATTGGGGTCTTGAGGTGGAGCTATTATCTAGTTGTGGATGAGATTCTGAACCTCATGACAAAGGTGGTAGCAACGATCGGTGCCATGACCGCGTTGCTGATGGTACACACAATATTTTGTGGGGTTATGTCTAACAGAGAGTGGGTCAAGCAAAGGTTGAGGATCAAGGGCTTTGAGATACCCTTTTTCCATCAGAATTTTTAGTGCGCTGGTTAAGCTCATATGAAGGGGGGCGAAAGTTCTATCTTGAGCTTGGGTTGGGCTAGCTATTTGTGGGTTGGTATTGGCAAAGAGGTTGGCAATTTTAGGAGTGGCGACAATAGTATTGATTGCAGTGGGTTTAGGAATAATGCCACTGCCAATATTAGTACTCCCTGAAAACATTTTCCTTGTTAGTTCACTTGTTCTGGGAATAATCCCTTTGTTGAATGCACTCTCAATCTGAACTCCTAATTCATGCAAAGTTTTAAAAGTGAATAGTGGAGCAACTATCAATTTTTGCAACATATCAGGCTCAAGGTTCTGCACCACTATCCGCACTGGGTCCCTCTCAAAAGGCCGATCTACCATTTGTGTGGCCTTTGCTCTCCACCTTGCAACAAATTCCACAAAAGGTTCTCTAGGATTCTGGTGGTTTTCTTAAAGCTCTTGAATGGTCATTTCAAGTTGGGTATTGTAAGAGTCCTGATTAACAAACGCCTCAGCCAACTCTTCCCAGTTCTGCTTTACTATATCCTCCAACTTGGCGTACCAAGTGGCTGCTATACCTGATACGGTTCTTCCATATAGACAGAGTTTTTGAGGCTTAGTCAGACCCATCGATTTTAGGACGACCAAGAAAAGCCGGATATGTACCATAGGATCTCCAAACCCGTCGAAACGGTCAATGTGTGGCATTTTGAATCTGTCTGGGAGTCTTACGATAGCCTCAACATACCCATCCTTAATGTCGGGAATGAAGTTAATTCCCTATGCCTTTTTGAACTGCTTCTCAAGGTTAGCAATTTTTAACGAGATCGGGTCGAGATCATCAATGTCAAGGGGATAAAGTCCCTCATTAGGTTGCACCAAGGGTCTGAAAAATCGAGTTTGAGCCAACCCTTCTTGGGAATCCAGACCTTGCAAATCTTCAGTTGGCAGAGGTAGATCAAAGTTTGGCTGGGGGCCCGAAACTGGATGTGTGGTAGATGCCCTAGATGGGTGTTGCATTTCAGCATTGGTCTCATCCTGCATGGCAATTCCCGGGTTTAGGGCTGCTATCATGGCCATAACTTCTTCTAGACTCTGTGTCATCACAGTTTGAGCTGGCAATCGGGGGAAATGGATGGATGTAAGCTAAGAGTTGACTAACAAGGGTTTTGACCCGGTTATACTTGATGTATCTGAACTGGATTAGTTTAGATAGGTTTGACTGGATTAGGTTTTTTAGAATTAGTCTTTTAGCATTGGTTGGATCTTTTCTGAGCTGGCCTTTTAGGGGTCAGATGGACTGGACCTTTGCTGAATAGGTTTTTTCTGGGATTGGATGGATTGTGATAGGTTAAGGTGGGTACTGCTTTTTCTCTGGTTCAGACAAACCTGGTATTAAAAACAAATGCCTCATCAGATCGGGATATCAAGTGTGCTGGTCAAAGCAAAGCAAGATACAATTTGGCCCTGGCTCTGGTTTTGCTGAAAATTCGCCCATATCAAACACAAACCCTCAATTTTGACCCAAATCTAATTCTGATATGACCCTCAACTTTGAAAAGAATCGCCTCAAGATTTAGACTCTCCTAAGATTGCGTCACGCATTTCCAAAGATTTCACATTTTGCACAAAAGCACTTAAAACACCCCTATGAGAGGTTGGGTTTCCCAGTCCTAGCTTTGGAGTGATCTATAGCTTTACTACTTAAACAAACGGTATCACATCACCCTATACATGGGAGAGTATCATGTCCTAAGTTGGAACAATCTCTATGGCTTTACTATATGCAGCTAGGCCAAATGGTCAAAAAGGGGATACCTCAGCAAGACTACCTAATATACCTCTCACACCTAATACTGAGAAGTGAAAGGAGGATCAAGCGGTACAGTGGTAGTCCAGATCCAAGGGTTGTGTTCCCAACATGCTAAAGCCCACGACTGGTCAGCCTTTTGGTAAGCTTTTAGGCAAGCCTCTGGCAAACCGTCCAGGATAACAGATGACAAACACAGTGACTTAACGAACCAATGCAAATGTAATGCAAAGAACAAATATATGTAGATAAAATTTTACATCATGAATTTCAAGTCAAGTTCTCTAAATCCCCAGCAGAGTCACCAGAAACTGTAGCTCCACTTTTTCGCGCCCTATTTCAGAAGACGAATAGGTCCTACAGTATCGGACTCTCATGGTTTTGAATCTGATTTCACAAGTGCAATGTGAAACAGTGAAAACTCAAAAGAGTCCAAATCCGACAATTCTTTTTGAAAAACCAATGTTTTGAATCGAATGCCAAAAATTGACTGCTTTGCCAGATTTCAGAGTCGCTACCTAAATATTTTTTTGGAAATTTTGGAAACCCAAGACTCGTGTCAAAGGCCATTAGTCCGTCATCACCAAAGTGTTTCGGCTCAGGAACTTAGGTGCGAGAGGGGAATGTCATGATTTGAGCACCCCACTTGGCCGATCAAAGATCGGTCTCTACTAATCATGATGTGATTTTTATTTACATTATATGCTCTTGTTCCAATTATTAGGTTAACTTTACTATGTGATACATACAAGTATAGACTAATTTTGCAAATATTGGAACACTTGAATCATGTTTGTTTTGAAAAAGTGTTTTGAATATGTACCACTTGAAAGAGTGATCGCATATGAACATTACTCAAATTATTCCAATTCAAGCAAATAGCCTTCATCCACAGGCATTCAAGCAGTTTATCAATTAAGCATTTAACCTCATGGCAAGCATGCTAGACATAGCAATAAGCACGCTCATGCAACGTGCTAAAGCAAATAAAAGCTTACCTCGTACTCCAAGCCAAAAGAGAAACTAGTTAGAAAAATGCATGATTCCTATGCAACATGACCAATGCAACACATGTAATATGTAATCTAAATAGGCTCGGCTACTTAACATGGTTTTTGAATCGATTTGATAACATGCGGTCTAAGCACGTATTCAACGAAATATTTAACTAACAATGCAAATTAGAATGATGAACCGAGCCTTGGTGCATGCAAGAAAAGTGGATGCAAGCATAAGTAATGCTAAACGAAACGTGATGCCTTAAACTAACCATTATAAGCTAGTAAATAAAAAGGAGAAAGATGCGGGGTTGGAAGACATGCACATTATTACAACATTTATCCTCACACAGGAGGGTCTGAATGTTCGAGTGTCCGAATCAACTACTTATTACAAATCCAAAGGAATGAATAAATAACTAAATACTAATTAACGAACTAGCTGTGTACGAATCCAAGGATGCACAATGCTCACATATGCAACGTCCTGTCTGCCCAGACTATTCTGTTTCACCTTCAGCCACTACCCTCTGCTTCTACACAACACAGTGCCTTACTAAACATTGATACCCGGCCAGACCTCACTGACACTCGGCCGGGCCTATAGAAGGCCGGCCGTGCCTCAATCTCATGCAAAATTCCATTTGGTGCCCTGAAGTGAAGACAGTGCAGACAAAGTGTTCTGGACTCTATTTGTCCTTCTCACACTTCTCTGTCATGGGAAAGCCTCGAGAGAAGAGTATAATTGTTTCCAAATCCATCAATGGGAAAATTGATTGCTTGATGATTTCGAATACAATTTGGACGAGAATCGATAAATGAAATGAACATGACCACCCCTCCCTCTTGTCATGGAGTGAACTCAAAGAGGGTGGTAGAGATGCTTCAAGAATTATCAAAATGCCATAAATTAGCATATGACCATTCTTGACTCGATTAACTTCGCATAACGTCCGGCCAAGCTTAAGCAATTTAAGCCATTTTCTTTATGTGTGTTGATCTAATTTTAAACCAATTTATTTAGTCATTGCCATTCATTAGTGTATTTGTCCATGGTGATGTTAAGTCCTTTAAAAGGAGAGAAGCATCAAATGGGAAGTAATTCTCAAAATATATAGAGCTCGAGCTGCAGATCAAAATATCTACAAAATAGACAGTCGGCAGGTTGCTGCACAATTCTGCCCAGAAAAGTCAAGATGCCCGACTAGGCATTGGTATCCACGGCCGACTGTCACTGAGGCACAGCCGGGCCTCAGTGTAATTTCACTATTTTTCACTTTCAGGTTCAATGCATGTTGGTACAATGTTCAAAACTGAGTTTCTGGGGTAGAAATACAGTGGGTATGGCAGGTTGGGATTGTTTTAGGGCTTGAAATCGGATTTCTTTGTTGAGAATTCAAACCACTTACACAATGTAACCTTCATCATCGAGTGCTTAAATAAAGCGCCTAAGTCTTACAAGCGATCGCAATTGGGGTGTCTGTAGACTCACTTACGCAAATTTTACCATTAAACGGCATGAAAACTAGTTATGTAATGATCCTCTTCTTTTTTGTGAATGTATCCACGCAAGACAACAATGAATCTTCTTCATAGCCCATATTTTCTTGGATCTTACTCTAATGATTGAACGACTAAGCCTCCAGATTCGGAGCGCCCTTTGTGCATGGCACAATAAGCAATTACAAGACTTCAAATTCGGAGTGCCCTTCATGCTAGACACGATCGGCTGAATAAGCCTCCGGATTTGGAGCGCCCTTTGTGCATGGCACAATTGGCCATTACAAGACTCCAAATTCATAGCGTCCTTTGTGCTAGACACAATCGGCCGAATAACCCTTTGGATTCGAAGCGCCCTTTGTGCATGGCACAATTGGCCATTACAAGACTCCGAATTCAGAGCGTTCTTCGTGCTAGACATGATCGGCTGAATAAGCCTTCGGATTCGGAGCACCCTTAGTGCTTGGCATAATTGGCCATTACAAGACTCCAAATCTGGAACGCCCTTTGTGCTAGACATGATTGGCTGAATAAGCCTCTGGATTCGAAGCATCTTCTGTGCTTGGCACAATTGGCCATTACGAGACTCTGAATTTGGAGCACCCTTCGTGCTAGACACGATCGGCCGAATAAGCCTCCGAATTTAGAGCGCCCTTTGTGCATGGCACAATTGGCCATTACAAGACTCCGAATTGGAAGTGCCTTTCGTGCTAGTCACGTTCGGTCGAATAAGCCTCCAAATTCGGAGCACCCTTTGTGCTCGCCATGATCGGCCGACTAGGCCTCTGAATTCGGATTAGACTTCTCCAAATTGAAGTAAAAAATTCTTCATAATGGCACATAGCATATCACACAAAATATACAAACACAATGGACATGAAAGAAATTGCAAGGAATTTATTATAAAAATAAATAACAACATTTGTCACAAACTACAAATCTCTTAAGTTATTCAGGCTCTCTGAAGGGTAGCCGCAGCCCCCTCTCATCCGCCTTCTCTTCATTATCAATTTTATCAGTGTCATAAGCCTTGAATGGAAACTTATACGTTTTGTACAACGGTGATGTCGGGTCAATACTAGCAGCCTGAAGAGCCTTGAGCCATCTGTGTTTAAAACCACGGTTCTCGCATCGACAAACATCATCGACCAACTTCTCTTTGGTCTTTTCAATGCCGACTTTTTGTCCTTCAAAGAAATCTTCCTCATCAGCCCAAGATCGTATGGCTTCTTTGGCAAACACGGCAGCTATATCCCGATCGGCTATAGCATGATCAATCAGCCGTTGGTTCACTCTATCAGTCACAGCCGTATTCACTGAACCCACAAGCTGCTTCTCGGTGGCCCTGGCTTTAAGCACTTCGGCCTCCGCCTTCTCTGCCCGGTGTTCCAACTCCTGAATCTGCCCATCCTTTTGTGCAATCTCTTTCTGGGTGGCCTGAAGGCGCATGCCAATCTCGTATGCACAGTACAGTCCTTTGATAGACCCATGAATACTATCTTTGAAAACTTCGTAGTCGCTCTGCCCAGTCACAGATTACTGTACTTCGGGTGAAAATATCTACCGAGTAAAATCCACCGCCATATTTGGATCATGTACGATCGAGTCCGCTTCTATCATAGGCTTGTTACCAATAAAGATAGCAAAACTCAATAGGCATGGAGGCCTACCCGGCTCTTGTCGTGCGGACACATGTGCATCTACAACCCTAGCGCTATCTTTTTTAGGGCGATTTCTCTACCTCACTCCTCCTTGGGGACCTATTTCGTCGTCGGGGTGAACGTCGCCTTTTCCGTTCCTCCGAGAAGTTACGCCACCTATTCCACGATCCATCTCTGCATCCAGTTCAGCTAAACTATTTCCCTCGCCTTTACTGTTGAAGAATAATCTGCTAGACATATGCCCAAACTAGTCACTACCGGTCACTGCACAGATGCTCTCGCCTCTCCCACTTTGTTTGCTGCTCACCGCGTGGCTGGATAACCCCTTTTGTGGGCTGCACAGACCTATTTAATGACCCCCCCTTCATTAATTATAAAAAGTAGCACTTACGATGCACCCGTGGCCGCCGCCATCGTCGCTATTCAAAACCCATTCGGTGATGGACTCATGCTCAACTGGGGCAAGGACAGAGGTGTTAATCGATTCGGCTCATCCATAATTAGTCGAATTCATCCACTGCCCCATGAGGTTGTTATGTATTCGGGGGTGGACTCATGCTCAACAGGTAAGGGCAGATGTGTTAATCAATTCGGCTCATCCATCATTAGCCGAATTCATCCGCTGCCCCACTTGACCATAAGGTTGTTATGTATTCGGCGGTGGACTCATGCTCAACTGGAGCAAGGGCAGATGTGTTAATCGATTCAGTTCATCCATCATTAGCCGAATTCATCCACTTCCCCACTTGACCATGAGGTTGTTATGTATTCGGCAGTGGACTCATGCTCAACTGGGGCAAGGGCAGATGTGTTCATCGATTCAGCTCATCCATATGTGTTAATCGATTCGGCTCATCCATCATTAGCCGAATTCATCCACTGCCTCACTTGACCATGAGGTTGTTATGTATTCGGCAGTGGACTTATGCTCAACGGGCAAGGGCAGATGTGTTAATCGATTCGGCTCATCCATCATTAGCCGAATTCATCCACTGTCCCACTTGACCATGAGGTTGTTATGTATTCGGTGGTGGACTTATACTTAACTGGGGCAAGGGCAAATGTGTTAATCGATTTGCCTCATCCATCATTAGCCAAATTCATCCACTTCCCCACTTGACCATGAGGTTGTTATGTATTCGGGGGTAGACTCATGCTCAACTGGGGCAAAGGCAGATGTGTTAATCAATTTGGCCCATCCATTATTAGCTGAATTCATTCATTGCCCCACTTGACCTTTAGACAATTTGAGAAAGCTTTTTTGTTGCTTGGTGCTTAGTTTGTTGCTTTGTACTTCTTTTAGCTAACACTTTATATAAAACAAGCATCACATTCTTTTAGCTAACACATTATATAAAGCAAGCATCACATTCTTTTAACTAACACTTTATACAAAACAAGCATTTTCATTCATAAACTGTATACAAACAAGCATCACTTTATCAATGAAAATTGCCCTAACACAAGACATCACTAATACTAAAAGAAATATAGCAAAAATAAACAGTCTATCTTCAATTATCTTCAAAATCCTCTAGGTTCGATTCCAGAGGTTCAAATTCCAGCTGCTCATATGGAATCGGCTGATCAAGAGTCACTTTTGCAGCCGCCAGAGCCTTGAGCCAACCGTGCTTAAAGCCTCAATTTTCAAATTTCAACGCTTCATCTCCGTACAATTCTTTGGCCTTAAGCTTGCCAGCGTCGAATGCTTTGGCTGCGTCTGCCTCTGCATGCTCTTGAGCCCTCTTTGCCTCCTCCAAATAGGCTATCAATTTGGCATTTTCTGCTTTGGCCAACTTTAGCTCGCTATCTATAAGGGTCGCCCTCTCTTCGACGGCCCGCCAAAGGAGGTCGGCATGCTGTGCTTTCACCTCTTCGGCAGTGGCATTTGCCTTCTCATCTTTGGCCCTTTTGGCCTCGGCCTCAGCCCTTGTCGTGGCCACCATCAAATCAACCATCACGGCCGCAGCCTTGTTCCTTTCATCCTCCAATTAGCCTTCTATTACGCCATGTCTTTCTATAACGTCGTAGTGACGACGGCCGAGTTCAGCTATCCTTCCCACCGCCTAATAAGCATCATAAAGTAAAGGAATTTTAGTTAGCATAAACAAACAAGAGGTTAAGCACATGCTACCAACATTACTCACCAATATAGCCGATTGAGCCATTAAATCAATCGAAACCATGTCAGGCTCAAAGCGGAAGGTCACTTTATCTATCGGCAGAGAAACCGCCAAGGCCACGCTTAAGGCCACAGCAGGATCATTGATAGATGAACCACCGATCATAACCGGTGCATTCTTCATCCTTGGCTGGATAATAAATGGCTCGGCCGAATTCTGTGAGGACTCTTCAACCCTTTGCCGTTTGTCGATAGGTTCTTCTGGAAAATTTGTTCGGAACTTGAATCTTCTGCTTGCTATCGCTCAGGAACCGATTTGGTGACAATCAGTTCGCAAGTTTCGGCAATTACTGGAGGGGGGTTGCTAGAGAGGGAGTTAGGTCTCCACCAGTAATGCTGGCCCTCTTCCTCACCACCATTTTTTTGGCGTTTCTCCTCCTGGCGAACTGTGCAAGGGATTCTCTACCCATTTCTTCAGTGTCGGCTCTAGGAAAATCTCCTAGCTCGGTAAAAATGTAGTCTTCTAGAGAAGAAGCTACTCGGCTAGAAGTAGAGGGAGGGCTGCTACCTTCTAGGAGTTACTCAAAGGCCGACTCAATTTCCTTATTAAGTGCTTGTTTTGAAGGGCCCTCTGACATAGCCCCTCCGGTATCCGAATTCTCTTCTTCTGAACGGCCATCTGGTACGGCCTCCTCTACATCCAACCCCTTTAGGCCAATGTCCCTTAAGCTCTTAAAGTTGGGGAATATGAGTGCCGTAAGAAGTGGTTCTCCCCTCAGCACAGGGATACGGTCAGCCATCGAAAATGTTGAGTAGGTCAAATCATACTTCAGTAGAATATGAGCCGCGCGGCCCTAGCCTTGAAGGTTTGCTCGCCTTTTGTAGGTGAGGACTGTTTTTACTTGAGCAAGAATGGCTTTATCCGCCGACATGAGGCCTCTCTTCAAATCGTTATCTGCACAGCAGCAGATTGGTCAGTGTTAAAAACTCAAGAGCCGAATAAACATTTAAACCAGAATATGTAGCCACTTGGCTCGCCTTTCCGTCTTGGCACAGGGTCTAGACAACCCTCTCCCTCGCTGAATTCCCAGTCGCCTCGTACGTTAACCATAACGTCGTCAACCCGTTTACCAAAGCTGGCAAGCATAATCACTAAATGGTGATCTATGTCCTTGGGTCTAAGGAAGTAACAGCCCTGGTGACTAGTTGATTTCGCCAGAACATAGTAGTGCCGAATGGCTGGAATTCCCAGGTCCAGCCCAAGCAAGCGGTTCAACTTTACTATACTCATAATTATACAGTAAAAATTCATATTGGGCTAAGAAGGAATTAGGCCCCAGTCGCGCAAAGCAGTCCTAAGGGAAGGATGAAGGGGGAAATGGACTCCACCCTCAACGATTGACAGAAGAGAAAAGATAATGGTGTTAGTGTCAGCCCTCTCCATGTCAACCACATTATCTGCAACTAGAGACAACTCGACATCATTTGAAATTGAAAAGTGGTAACGAAAGACGGTGACTCGATCCTAGGAGAGAAGGGCTTTCAAATGAGTTGCCATTTAAGACGAAATAGAATCAAACAACTAAATAACAAAACAAAAGACGCACAAGGGAATTGGAATGCAAACAAAAGAGGAAGAGAGAGGACTTACACGTCAAAACGAAAAAAAGGTGATGGGAAGCAAGGTTGAAATCGCAGAAGTCTGGATGGAGGAAGAACAGTGTGAAGAGATCCAGAGAGCCAATATTCAAAACAATATTTTAAATCACATTAAATAAGTGTCAAATATGAAGGGGCGGGAAGTAATGTTGACTTTATATTGCGCTTGTCCTGATGTATCAGTACTAATAGGCGAGCGTGCGCCGTATTTTTGATTTTCGAGGTCTAATAAGCTAAATATCATTGCGACCCACGCTGACTAAACAGATATTAATCGGGTGGTCGGGGGACAATTGTGGGGGCCGAGTAAATGAGGATATGGGAAGCCTTCAGGTTGACCAAAGCGGCAAGGGGAGTGTGCACAAATCGGCCATAGAACGGACTCGTGAACATTGCAAATGGCTGAACTCAAATCGGCCCATGCCAGATCCAATAAGAACTATCGCCGAGTAAGACCAAGTTAGATGGCCATTAGGGGCCATATAACCCGTGGGCTGCATCGGGGCCCAAGAATGAAGGTAAGGCCCAATAGCATAAAATGGCCCCCTGGAAGGCCCCTGGGAACACTATAAAAGCAGGAGTGACTGTTAATAAGAGGGAAAAGAGAAAAAGATAATAAGGTATGCATGAACGAGAAAGAGTATTCCTAAACTCACTACACCACAACAATGTTTTATTCCATATCAAATTACACTGCACACCCCCATATAAAGTCTGCAAAATGTAGCTTCACATATTATCAATCTCTAGTGAGTTTTTTTGTTAAATTTGTTCAAGTTTTTTTAACTCTCTTCGTATTTAGATGTTACTTATCCGACTTAAGTTGTTACATACATCACAAACTATATATATATATTGAAAATTATCTTGCATTTATAAATTTTAGTGGCCATAGTTGTGTAGGTACCAATAGAATGGTAATGACAACCACAATGGTAGTGATCATGTGACGATGGTTGTAAATGATGGCAGGTAGTAGGTAGTAATGGTATAAGGGTGATGGAGATGGGTGTAGCCGCAGGGTTACTAGTGGTATCAAGTGACACCACCTAATGCTGATTTTTATTTTTATTTTTAAAGTATACATAGATTTTCTTTAAATTTTTTGAGTTATTATGAAGTGAACCAATGGAATCAAGAAATGTAAAAATAAAATTTATGGGTTTCTGTTTGCACCATAAATTATTTTTTGTCAATCATGGCCAAATCTAATCTAATTTATTATGGCCTATTGATTTTGACCTACTACTACTACTATTATTATTATTATTATTATTATTTGTGCAAGAGTCGTGGAAAGCATCAAGTAGTTAAAGGAAGTTGTAAACATGTGGCAGTTTGTAGCATTTTGTAAGGGATGTGGCACCAACTTCAACTTCAACTTCAACTTCAACTTCCACCTCCTTTTATGGCAATGTGCATGAGTGGAAGATAACTACCTTGGCAGTTTTAACAATTGTGGGCCTGAGCCTATTTATAGGTTAAGGGAGATCAAGTAGGGGACGTCAAACACAACAACACTTAGCTTTTATCTTAGGAGTAATTTCTCTTAAATTAGGAGTAGTTTCTTTGTAACTTGTGACTCATGTAAACATAGATAGTTTCATCTAAAATTGTCTTTGCTTATCTTGTTACTTTTGTTGTTGATTGAAATTTTGTTCCAAAGAAGTCCTTATACTTTTAAGGCATTGAATCAAAAATACAATCGCTTGATTTCTCTGGTCGATTGTTTAGTTTAAATAGAACCATAGACTTTTAGTATTCCTTTTTTATATCTAATTTTATTATATATATACAAATATATTTTTTATTTTTATTTTTTATATATTATTAACTATATCGGGTTGGGTTTGGATCAGGAGATGCAATACACCCCTCCCCCGCTCCACCTCTCACTCCTGTTGCTGGCGACCAAAATATAATCCACTCTCACCCCACATAAATGTCAAGTCGGGTGAAATCCACCCCATTCGAGCAGGTATGTGTGATAACCCTGTCTTGTGTTAAGTTAATCAATCATGATTATGTTGTGATTATGTGATTAATTTGAATTTGGGTGTTAATTGCATGATTTTATGTGGTTTTGGCCTTATATCTGTTCACCGTAGGAAGATCTATTCAACTTACTGTTGTAAACTGAAAATTAAAGGCCTTATCGGCCACAGAAACCGAAATTGACTACGCCATTGTGATTAGCGTAATTTTTAGAGCCTACAGTGAAATTTAATTGAAAATTGATTCGGATCAAAATAATTAGATTCAACTGATTGAATTAGGCACAATTAATAAGCCCTAATCAAGTTTAATTAGGGAAAACCTATATAAATGAGCTAAGTATGCTTAAGCTCATATTTTTTTAGCTCAAATCAAATTCTACACTCTAAAGAGAGAGGGTGAACCGAATTTAGAGAGAGAAAGGAACAATTCTTGAAGATTTTGCAAGAGAACTCAAGTTTTAAAAGGCTAGACTCTAGAACTAGCTAAAATTGTGAAGGTTGAAGCTCCTAGATGAGTAATTGAGCATAAATTCGTGAGTTTGAGTTTATAATTTTGTGAATTCAAAATTAAATGGTAATCAAGAACAAGATTTAAGATGAATATGAAGAATTTGAGGTCTATATGCACAAGCATGTATAGAATTACCATGAACTGCCATGAATTTGCATAACCAAGCATGCGGCATATTGAACATGAAGAATTGAGCACCAAATTTCACATGCACGCATAATTTTGTTGAGCTTCATAATTTTGAGCACCACTTGTACTATTTGAAATGGAATTAAAGTCAATATTTTACATGCATGCATGATTCATGTAAGTAAAGAGCTTGATCATTTGAGTTTTGAAATTGACAAGAAGAATTTGAAATGATTTGAGAGATAAACCATGATTTTAGACAAATTGGTTCCAAATTACCTATGTTCTTATGTTATATAATGTCTCCCCATGTTTTTTTACCAAAAACACGAGTTTTGGACCTTTGAATATCAAGTTTGAGCTTCAAAAAGAGTTCTGGAAACAGAATTCGGCTTGTCCGCTCGAGCGAGGAAAATGCCACTCGAGCGTAGAAATCGAGCTCCCAGAATTTTTGCAGACATTGACGTCTACTTGAGCGTGAGGAATTATGCTCGAGCGCCCAGTCTCATGTTTTGATTCTCATCTCAAGCGTTCAAAGTAACGCTCGAGCGCAAAAATGAGGCAATCAATACTTTTGTAGACCAAAGGGGTCTGTTCAAGCGGAGAGCCCTGTTTCAGAAATTTTGAAAAGTTGTTTTGTGATTTATTTTTTTGTTCTCTTTCACCTCTAAGCACTCTTAGGCATACATTGAGCATTGTAAATGACCAACAAAGGTTAAGAAAGAGGCCTATGAGGAATATATATATTAAGAACGGATTGAATTGCTTATGACCTATTATGTTTATGATATATGTAGGGTCAAGCGTAAGGGCAAATTATCCGGCAGATCACTGTGAGTAATATCTTAGTAAAGATATGTTCAAGTACATTATTTTACGAACGTTACTTCTATATGAGCCTTATGGATTTGTATGTTGGATTATGGATGAATATTTCCAATGACAATCTTTTGCATAAAACTAATTGAATACAAATATGATCATGATCAAGGGTACAAGACATACATGGATACGAGTATGGAAATGAATTGGGCCTAAGGCCGTTTGATTATTATGATGGGCCAAAGGCCGTTTGAATATTATAATTAGGCCAAAGGCCATTTGATATAAATGATGGGCCAAAGGCCGTTTGATGTAAATGATTGGACCAAAGGCCATTTGAATATTATAATTGGGCCAAAGGCCGTTTGATATGCATGATGGGCCAAAGGCCGTTTGATGTAAATGATTGGGCCAAAGGCAGTTTGAATATTATGATTGGGCCACAGGTCGTTTGATATGAATAATGGGCCAAAGGCCGTTTGACACGAACGAATTGGGCCCGAGGCCGTTCGATGTATTAGATGGAAACATAATTGGGCTTATGGCTATTTGATATGTTTGCTACAAGTTTCATTCATGTAACTCCTTTATTTTGATATTATTCACTGGGCTATCGCTCACTCTCATTTACATATGTGTAGGTGAGTAAAGAGATGTCCCAACCCAGCCTCAGTGAAAGATATGAGAGGAAGTTAAGTTGTGGAGTCAACCCGAACGTCTCATGCATGAGACCTTGTCTTCTTTTGTTCTTTTGTTCACTATTTTTTTACCTTGGTGAATATGTGGATCATTACGTACATAAGCTTTTTGTTTGGTTGACTACATATTTGAAAGTTCTTGGACATATTAGATGTTATTTCCGTCTACATGTGTGAGTTATTATGGATTATTAATGGAGTGTTTCGCTTTACCATGTAAGCATAGCTCATTGGATAAAATTTTTAAGTCTGCTTCCGTTTTAGCCCCTTATTCTATTGAAAATATGTTTTATCAGGTTTGAGGCCGTAGGTAATTCCTTGATTACTGGCCGGTTATGACCTTAATCCAAGGGGCGGGTTTGGGTCATGACAGAGTGGTATCAGAGCACAAGTTAATAACTCACACACTTGTCCAAATGAGCCATAAGGTGTCTTGAAAAGACTTATGGTGCATCCATTTGATAAATACATGCTCGTATGCATTGAGAACATGTGATTACGTGAGATATGAATTGTTGTGTGAATGCGTACAAACAAGTTTTGTTTTTATTATAATGCAAGTACATGAACATGTGAATCATGAATTGTTACTTATGTGCATTCGATTCTGCAAATGGATGCATATGTGGAATATGAATATGGTTAAGTGTGCAATTATCTAGCAAGTGTTCAGCACGCGATACCTGATAAGTATGCAATCATCTGCTATGCATGTGATTATTTGTGTCTTGACGATATGTAAGATGTGAATATGAAACGATGTGCCTATGTGCAAATATGCCTATATGTATCTGTGTTTGTTTCTATACTAGGCATTTCCGTACATGGCTTGGCTTGATAAGAGTTTGTGTAGATCATGGACAAAACAAGGGCATATGAGTTGGCGAACTCTTCCACAGCCCGACTTGATAGACTGGAAAGAATAAGTACAAGAAATGGCAGAGATCTTAAGACAACAACTTCAGTTACTACTACAACAAGAACCTTTGCCATCACCAGTGCAAGAGCACCAAGTGAATGTGTTAGAAGTCACAAAATATGTTGAAGTGCTAAACCGAACACTGATGACCGAAGCTAACATGAACCGATCTTCTGAATGGAAAAGCAAGAGGCAAGGCTTTTTCTCAAAGGAAAGATCATTTAAAAAGCAAAATATGAGATCATCGCGCACTTCAAACTCTACAAGGAATACAGCACCAACATGTAACGAATGTGCTAAGAAACACTGAGGAGTTTGTTACCGAATTTCTGGGGCTTGTTATAGGTGTGGTGAAATGGACCATATGGTGAGGAACTGTCCCTGAACTGAACAAAATGGGAATAGACCCGATGTCTCAACTGGATTCATACCAATGGCAAGAACTACTAATCAGGATAGAATAGTTGTACTCGTCCCAGAAAACACTCAGAATACTGCGACCGTCATCCCAAGTATCTATATTGTTTATAAATGAATGCATATGTGTTGATTGATTCTAGACTAGTGCATGTGTAGATAGTATTTGATTGGGTTTGGCGCATTTTTTCATATCTGCTACATGTGTATCTAGATTGGTTAGATCCACAGGATCAATACCTTATTTATTGTATGTATCTGCTTCATTTGGGAAATTTATGAAGTACATATTGGGGATATGACTCTGTGAATGTGCGACTAAGTTGGGCACCCCAAACAATGAACTCTATAATTGTGAGATTGTGTACTTTGATTGGTAAAAATTGATTGGACTATGTAACTACACTAAACTCGACTTGTAAACCTATGCTTTTGTGACTGTATGACTGATTTGGAATTTCTGCATAACGAACCCTATATTATGTGCAACAGAGGAACTTTGTATAATGCGTTATTGTGTACCATATACTTACATGTAAAACTTATTTGGGAACTGCTATATTGACTATGATACATACCACCTGATATGAACAACTGCATGCCTGTACACCTACATGTGAACTTATGTGGACAATACCATATTGTACATGACCTGAAATACTTTGATATGAATCGTTGTGATGCATGACTTTGATATGACTTTGGGAACTGATGAACTTAGGACAGTTGTGAAACTATTGACTATGTACCTGAGCAAACGAAGTATACCCTATAGAACCAAATGTACCCTATTTGAGAATGATTTGATAAAACTTTTATCTGATTCGATCTAATAGACTTTTGTTTGATTTGGCCTTATGGAACCTTCATCTAATATAATTTGATGGGACCTTTGTTCGATCTAATTTGACAAGACCTTTGCCTGAATTGATTTGATAAGAATCTTTATCTGATTTGATTTTGTTTAAGGGAGAATACGAATTGTTCACGAACGAATGACCGGATTATACTTGACAAGAAAATTGATGAATCCAAAACTTGAATCCGTTTGGAGTACTTGACTTATTTAGAAGACTTTATGTGGGCTATCAACAGACCGATCTAACCATGAACACCATTGAGAACCAATCTTCAACTATTGGGGACATGTGTGTTATAGATGAACTGAATTGTGCAAATCCAGTGATTGAATGTTTTAAGGAGCGACTGCTTCTGTATTACTGTATTCTTATTTATTTGACGCTGTAGGAACTGATAACAAAAGATCGATTTGATTATAAACAATATTGAACATTTATCTTTGACTAATTAGAATATGTTTTCTATGGAAGAATAGTTGCTCCAGTGTTAGTGGATTTTGGGAATCCATGTTACGGTAATTGTTAACCGAGAACCGTTTTGATTGTGAACACTATTGGGATTAGAAAACCTCGACTATCTGAAAGCATGTGAATTCAGTACACCCTGTAAATAACTGCTCAGTGCCATTGTATTCTACAATTGGGGCTTTGGGGATGTGTAAATTGTATTTAACACGTGATTGACTACTTTGATATTACCTTTGATGTCATGGGATTAATATATGAATTGCTTTATAATTTTGACGACTATCAGATAATGTGTAAAGACTTGATGGAACAGGGAATTGAATATTGAATTGAATTTTAAACTGTTGAATGATTAAGAACACATGTATCATGTTAGAAATTGATTGCTTCAGTATTATTGTACTTTACAATCGATGCTATGAGGATACCTGAATTATGTACATCGTGTGGTTGATTGCTTCGTTGTTACCTTTGGTAGCTCGGAAATCAGTATCTGGATCCACTTTATATTCCTGATGACTCTCGACTAACCTTGGGTAACTGTGATGAGTCACTGAATTGAATACTGAATCAAAACATGAACTGTAGAATGGTTGAGTAATGGATTAAATTTCTATGACAAAGGGGAATGGAAACAGAATGGAGATGCAACACTGCTTTCTGTCCTCAAACCGATATACAATTAGAGAGAACTATTTAGACTTCAAAAGAAATGCTTCAAATATGTGCATTAGACTTCAAGGAAGTTGGAAAAACCTACTCACCATTGGCAGACTTCACATACGATAACAGCTTACACTCTAATTTCGGTATGGCTCCATACAAAGCCTTGTATGGCAGGAAGTGTGGATCGCCAATTTGTTGGATAGAAGTCGGAGATAGAGCTTTACTTGGGCCTGAAATTGTGCCAGATACTTCTGAGAAGATTAAAATCATCTAATAAAGGCTCAAGACAGCACAGAGTCGACAAAAGAATAATGCGGATGTTCGAAGAAGACCTCTTGAGTACGAGGTTGGTGATCATGTACTTGTTCGGCTGGTTCCGATGAAAGGCCAGATAATATTCAGTAATAAGGGTAAAATTGTCACCCCGTTACATTAGGCCATTTCAAATTCTAGAAAGACTTGGTCCAATTGCTTATAGGATTGCCTTGCCACCGGGATTCGAGCAAATACATAATGTGTTCCATGTATTAATGTTGAGGGGTTATCTTCGAGATCCATTTCATGTGATTAATTACCACCGCATAGCACTGGATGAAAATATGGAATACGAAGAATGGCCAGAGTGAATCATTGACCGGGAAATGAGACAATTGAGAAACAAGTCCATCCCGATGGTGAAGGTAGAATGGAAGTAACACTATGGGAAGGACGCCACATAGGAAAAGGAGGATGAAATGCGACTACGCTACGCACATTTGTTTCTAGACGGAGGTAAAATAAGTTTGGAGGACCAAACTTCCTAAAGGGGGGAAGATTGTGATAACCTTGTCTTGTGTTAAGTTAATTAATCATGATTATATTGTGATTATGTGATTAATTTGAATTTGGGTGTTAATTGCATGATTTTATGTGGTTTTGGCCTTATATATGTTCACCGTTGGAAGATCTATTCAACTTACTGTTGTAAACTGAAAATTGAAGGCCTTATTAGCCACAGAAACCGAAATTGACTATGCCATTGTGATTAGCGTAATTTTTAGAGCCTACGGTGAAATTTAATTGAAAATTGATTCGGATCAAAATAATTAGATTCAACTGATTGAATTAGGCACAATTAATTAGCCCTAATCAAGTTTAATTAGGGAAAGCCTATATAAATGAACAAAGTATGCTTAAGCTCATATTTTTTAGCTCAAATCAGATTCTACACTCTAGAGAGAGAGGGTGAACCGAATTTAGAGAGAGAAAGGAGCCATTCTTGAAGATTTTGCAAGAGAACTCAGGTTTTGAAAGGCTAGACTCTAGAACTAGCTAAAATTGTGAAGGTTGAAGCACCTAGATGAGTAATTGAGAATAAATTTGTGACTTTGAGTTTGTAATTTTGTGATTTCAAAGTTAAATGGTAATCAAGAACAAGATTTAAGATGAATATGAAGAATTTGAGGTCTATATGCACATGCATGTATAGAATTACCATGAATTGCCATGAATTTGCATAACCAAGCATGAGGCATATTGAACATGAAGAATTGAGCACCAAATTTCACATGCATGCATAATTTTTTTGAGCTAATTAAAGTCAATATTTTACATGCATGCATGATTCATGTAAGTAAAGAGCTTGATCATTTGAGTTTTGAAATTGACAAGAAGAATTTGAAATGATTTGAGAGATAAACCATGATTTTAGACAAATTGGTTCCAAATTACCTATGTTCTTATGTTATATAATGTCTCCCCATGTTTTTGTACCTAAAACACGAGTTTTGGACCTTTGAATATCAAGTTTGAGGTTCAAACAGAGTTCTGAAAAACCCAGAATTTGGTTTGTCCACTCGAGCGGGGAAAGTGCCGCTTGAGCGTAGAAATCGAGCTCCCAGAATTTTTGCAGACATTGACGTCTGCTTCAGTGTGAGAAATTACACTCAAGCATCCAAAGTCACGCTCGAGCGCAAAAATGAGGCAACCAGTACTTTTGCAGACCAAAGGGGTCTGCTTGAGCGGCAAAAGCTACGCTCGAGCAGAGAGCCCTGTTTCAGAAATTTTGAAAAGTTGTTTTGTGATTTATTTTTCCGTTCTCTTTCATCTCTAAGCACTCTTAGGCATACATTGAGCATTGTAAATGACCAAAAAGGATAAGAAAGAGGCCTAAGAGGAATATATATTAAGAACGGATTGAATCGCTTGTGACCCATTATGTTTATGATATATGTAGGGTCAAGCACAAGGGCAAATCATCTGACAGATCACTGTGAGTAATATCTTAGTAACAATATGTTCAAGTACGTTATTTTACAAACATTATTTCTGTATGAGCCTTATGGATTTGTATGTTGGATTATGGATGAATATTTTCAATGACAAGCTTTTGCATAAAACTAATTAAATACAAATATGATCATGATCAAGGGTACGAGACATACATGGATACGAGTATGGAAATGAATTGGGCCTAAAGCCGTTTGATTATTATGATGGGCCAAAGGCCGTTTGAAATAAATGATTGGGCCAAAGGCCGTTTGAATATTATAATTAGGCCAAAGGCCATTTGATATAAATGATGGGCCAAAGGCCGTTTGATGTAAATGATTGGACCAAAGGCCGTTTGAATATTATAATTGGGCCAAAGGCCGTTTGATATGAATGATGGGCCAAAGGCCGTTTGATGTAAATGATTGGGCGAAAGGCCGTTTGAATATTATAATTGGGCCAAAGGCCATTTGACATGAATGATTAGGGCGAAGGCCGTTTGACACGAGCGAATTGGGCCCGAGGCCGTTTGATATGTTCGGGCCCGAGGCCGTTCGATGTATTAGATGGAAACATAATTGGGCTTATGGCTGTTTGATATGTTTGCTACAAGTTTCATTCATATAACTCCTTTAGTTTGATATTATTCACTGGGCTATCGCTCACTCTCATTTACATGTGTGTAGGTGAGCAAAGAGATGTCATAATCCAGCCTCAGTGAATGATATGAGAGGAAGTTAAGTTATGGAGTCAACCCGAACGTCTCACACATGAGACCTTGTTTTCTTTTGTTCTTTTGTTCACTATTTTGTTACCCTGGTGAATATGTGGATCATTACGTACATAAGCTTTTTGTTTAGCTGACTACATATTTGAAAGTTCCTAGACATATAAGATGTTATTTCCGTCTACATGTGTGAGTTATTATATTGTTAATGGAGTGTTTTGCTTCACCATGTAAGCATAGCTCATTGGACAAAATTTTTTAAGTCTACTTCCGTTTTAGCCCCTTATTCTATTGAAAATATGTTTGATCAGTTTTGAGGCGGTAGGTAATCCCTTAATTACTGGTCGGTTGTAACCTTAATCCAAGGGGCGGGTTCGGGTCATGACAGTATGGGTGGGCCCCCGCAAATTGCATTAAAATGACCAGCCCTAATTAGAGGGGAAAGGCCCCTATTTATACAAGTAGGGGAGTCCCTAGCCATGATGGCTATAGCATCAATTGCCATTAACCAAGGCCATCAAATGTCATCAACTCTAGCCATTAGGGCTAGAGTTACAAAGGTTCAAAACTCCAAAAGCATTATATAAATCATAATGTGTATAAAATGCATAAGTTTGAGAATTAAACCATATGGGTCGCAAAATGGATACAGGCATGGGTCACAACCTGATCCTAGCCTAATCTCAAACACATGCACAAGCTAAGCTCAACACAACACAACACAGCCCAAACTCAAGACTAAGTTCAAGTTCAAGTCCAAGACCAAACCCAGCACATGTACAAGTACAAGCCTAGGCCTAGTCTAAACCAAGACTAAGTCCAAATCTAAGCACAAATTTTATTGATGCCCACTTTATGAGACAATTCTCATTCACAACCTAATGCTTTTGGCACATTTATTTTTGTATTGCAATATTCTCACTTAAGAGAATACAAAATCACTTAGACCAACCTCAACCGGCGGTTGGGTCCCACTTTAATTTCACATTAAAGTTGCGGAAAAACTATTATTTTCCAACAATCCCCCACATGAATAAAATTGGCCGAATAAAGAAAGAACGAGAGACAACAAAGACTCAAAGAGAGAGCACACAGAATAACCCTACATCCGAAAAGGTAGCTGTTGGCCTTGAACCTTTCGTAATTAAAGCCTATCAGATTTACTGGCTAACCAGTAAACGTGATGTCTTGAACTGTTCTGTTATTTGTGTAAACCAAGACAATAGACCTCACACAGGAGTCACTCCAACTATTGTTCTTTTCTCACTATTGTGTTCGGTTTGGGCCTGGAACACTCGCCTGGTTCAATGAGTGCTTTTAAAGAATTTGGCCTTGTTAATTCTTAAAGAAGCGGCCCCACTTCGCACTCACATAGATGACCTACATAAGGTGTCTCGCTATACCATGGTTGACTATTCACAGTACTTAGGTCATTAAAAGCATTAGCTTAACCTTCCATCCCACAGGGTATCACTGTATAAATGAATGGGCAAGAGGATTTACCTCTTCAGTGACTCAACCATTACACGTAATTAGGTTGTCCCTTTGAACCTGAATCTTAGGATCTCTATTCAACTAGGTTGGGTTTTTCGTTCGGGTAACACTCACTAAAAGCCTTAACCCCATTCTTTTTGATCCACAATATTGTCTTTGGATTTCACATAATCTATAGAGACAATTTCACTCAAGAGTATCTATCGTATGGAATTATGTCTATGATGGATATGTCTAGACTTTTCATTATATATATTACTTTGTGCCCGTCCAATTACTGATTGGCTATCACAATGAATACAGATAGTGGGCACAGATTTCAGCCAATGTGGAACATCTTCAATGAGTTGGTGTAGCCATTCAACTTCTTCTGTTGCTTTCTCTAAAGTAATAAACTTAGATTCCATCGTTGATCTCGATATACACTTCTAATTAGAAGATTTCCAAGACATGGTTGTACTTCTAAAAATGAAAACTAGTCCACTGATGGACAAGATATCTAGTTGGCGCGCCTCCTAGTACAATGGGATATCCAGTGTAATGCTACCCATAATCCCAATTATACCGTAAGTACCTTAGTACCCGCACAATTACCTTCTAAAGATAGGCATCGGGATTACTCGTGTATCTACTTAGTTTGCTAACTTAGTATGCTATATCTAGCCTTGTACAACTCATCAGATACTTAGACTTCCTATGATCCGGGAATATTTCATTCTTCTTAGTCAAACAGAGGCTGAAATCCACCGAAGTCTTTAACACACTTGTATATGACTTATACTTCTCAAGACTCTTATCAAAACAATGAGATTGAGAAAGTATAACACCATCAAATGTTTTGGAAATCTTAATTCCCAAATATACATCTACAAGGCCCATCCTTCATTCCAAACTTAAGTTTAACAACCTCTTGGTAATTTTAAACATCTTCTCATAATTACCAATCATACAGACATAAACTGACATATCTATTTGTTAGTGTATTTGACATCCACACATTTGTCAATACTTGTTTATTTAAAACCCACTTGACAACATTGTGTTGTTAAATTTCATATGCCATTGTTTCGGAACTTGTTTCAAATCATATAATGATTCTCAAGCTTACAGACTTTCCTCATCTTGGAACCGACAAACCCTTCCGGTTGTTCCATAAAGATTCATTCAACTAAATCTTCATATAGGAAAGCTATCTGAACATCCATCTTGATGTATCTCCAAACTTCGTACAATTGCGATTACACTCACCATATCAAAGCAATCCAAACCTTCTCTTTGCCGATATCATCTGATAACAAGCCTATCTCATCTGTTTTTATTCACATGTTCCCAAAGCTTACAACTATGCAAGATAAAATTAAATTAATAACTTCTTTCTAAAGAAATTATAGCTTCAAAGAAGCTTTTAGCCTCACTAACCACCATATAGGTTTAAGAAGATTAGACAAAAGAACTTTAAAGTTCTAGCCTTTTAACATCTTCTAGCCCCATCTCTTTCCTCATAAAACTTGTTTCCTCAATTTCATGATGGTATTCTTGTGTAAATCTGAATATCATATTCGTCCACAAAGAAACCAATATGCACTACTATATTGTGCATAACCATTGAACACAAAGTTAATGATTCTTCAAGCCTATCCTACCCACCTTCAACATGACACCTCCACATTACTAGAATTTATACGAAGGCTCTCGGCCATTCCAAAAATTGATACAAGGTCTTTAAACAAATCCTTGTTGTGAGCTCACCTTTTTTCGCGCCCCTGCCTTTCGAAAAGGGTTTGAAAAGAAGGCCTTACAGTTCGGACTCCCACAGTTCTGAATCTAGTCTCACAAAGTGCAATGTGAAACTGATAATCACCAAAAGCTTAACAAAAATGTGGCATTAAAGGAACTTCTCAAAAAGACAAAATGGCTCCAACATTGGAAGCTTAACAAAGCAGGTCTATCAAAGGAGTCCTGAAGCTGACCTAGGACTGGCCTCCAGACTGACCACCTACAAAACAAGCACGGCCGAGAACCAAGCACAAAACAGACAAGTTTAGAGGCTCAAAGGCAAGGCACTCGGCTGAGAACTTTAGGCACTCAAAACGAACACGAGCATACAAAATCATCGAGTGTTTAAACGATGACGTCCAAGTCTTGAGGACGCTCAAAAATGGGGTGTCTACAGTTGCCCCTCTTTGACAGAACTCGAAAGTCATGAAATAGCGGGAGTGAATGTCAAAGCTTAGAGACAACTCATTTTTGACAAAGCCAAAGACTTGAATAAACAAGCAAACAAAACAAAGAACGGTTGCGCCCGCAGGCTGCCTACATATCCCTTTGCAAGGAATCAAACCAACGTAGTTCTGGGGCAAGATACAAATGACATGCACGATGCAACAACATAACTTATGATCATGCAATGAGGGCTGTAATGAAACATCTAGATGCAAATGTTGTGCAAAGAAATGCTACATAAAACTCATACATAAGCAAGTAAACATGAACCAAACCACATTTCATGCAGAAAGGATATAAGAAAATTATGCAGGCTTAACTACACATCACACAGGAAAGGCAAAGAACAACACAACCCTCGGGCGCACCCGAGGTGTGAAACAAGATCCTAATGCATGGCACACGCGAGGAGAGTGATGGTGTGAACACAGGGACACACCCTAATGTTTCGAACCAAAGAGAACAATGATAAATATTGAAACACATTCAAATATTATGTAACCAAAACAAAGAGTGGTATAAGCATCGGAACCTGTCTGAATGCTTTTAACCAAAGCGTCCTAACACGTCGCACTCAAGAGGAGAAGAGGATGGTGTAAACACCGGGCATACCCTAATATTTCTAACCAAAAACATCCTAACGCGTCACACGGGAGAGGAGAAAGGGAGTGCTTTAGACACCGGAGGGTGGTATAAACATCGGAGCACATCCCAATGTTTCTAACCAAAACAGGTGGTATAAGCATCAGAACACATTCCAAATGCTTCTAACCGGGGGGTGGTATAAACATCGGGATCACGTCCCAAGGTTTCTAACCAAAGCAAGGTGGTATAAGCATCGGAACACGTTCCAAACGCTTCTAACCGAGGGGGTGGTATAAACATCGGGATCACGTCCCAAGGTTTCTAACCAAAGCAAGGTGGTATAAGCATCGAAACACGTTCCAAACGCTTTTAATCGGTGGGGTGGTATAAACATCGGGATCACGTCCCAAGGTCTCTAACCAAAGCAAGGTGGTATAAGCATCGGAACACGTTCCAAACGCTTCTAACCGGGGGGTGATATAACATCGAGATCACGTCCCAAGGTTTCTAACCAAAGTAAAGTAGTATAAGCATCGGAACACGTTCCAAACGCTTCTAACAGGGGGGGTGGTATAAACATCAGGATCACGTCCCAAGGTTTCTAACCAAAGCAAGGTAGTGGTGTAAACACTGGGCGTACCCGAATGTTTCTAACCAACACAGGGAGTGGTGTAAACACCGGGCGTACCCGAATGTTCTAACCAAAACAGGGTGTGGTGTAAACACCGGGCGTACCCGAATGTTTCTAACCAACACAAGGACAGGAATAATCTTACCTAGAGTTCCTCTGAATGAACCGTACATACAATATTGTCTGGTTGCACTAGCTTTGAATAAACCGTACATACAATATCGTGCATGCATAAGAAAGAAACTTGACAGGTACAATATAATAAGAATGCATGTTCTATGCAAGACGAATAACCGTGACACAATGTTAGAGGCATGTTTCATGCAGAACATGCAAGGAACAAAACAGAAGCATATTCTATGCGGCGCGAGCGAGAGCATGTTCTATGCAACAGACAGAGTAATGCATATTCTATGCGATAGTAGCAAACGCATGGTCGATGCAACAGGTACAAACATTTTCTATATGAATGTAAGGGCATGTGCAAGGCAATACAACGCAACATGCATATCCTATGCAAACATGAGAGCATGTACAATGCAATATAGCATAACATGCATATTCAATGCAACATGAGAGCATGTACAATGCAATACAACACAACATGCATATTCAATGCAACATGCATATTCTATGCAAACATGAGGATGCAAGTTCTATGCAACAATACAAAATGCATGTTCCATGCAACGACAAAAGCGTGTTTGATGAAGACGACTCCATCGCAACTTTCGATTTACCTCTCGAAAGAGTTGTAGTATGTTTAAGAAAGGATACACCTCACCCATGTTGAGTAGTGATGAGCCATGCACCAAAGACACAGTTCGGGGTTTCCGCAGAGACTTTGAACTTAAAAGTGAGCCTTCCTTGCACTTTTTCAAGAACCAAGGGCACAAAACAGTAGTAAAACATACATGGAGAGCACTGAAGGCTTGTCAGCCACCAGGGAAGGTGATCGGCCACCTATCAGCCACCAAAAAAGGTTGTCGGCCACAAATGGTGGCCGGTCAGCCACCGATGGCAGATTCAGGGCAAAATGGCCATTTCACCTCGGGTGTTTAAGTATAGGGTTCCAAACCCTATTTCCCCACTTCTCCATTGCCAAAAATCATCCTCCTCTCTGTCTAGACCATTTTCCTCCTTCGATCCGAGCATTACATGCATTTTCCAACGCCCCATGAACATTTTCTTCGCTAAACCCTCGTAGTTTACTCCATTTTGAACCGATTGAAAACCAATTTTGGTGCTTCTTTCTTCATTTCCACCACTTGAGGCTTGTTTCCCTTGAGTTACCCTTGAGCTTGGCGCCCTTTCTCGGGCTTTGACTTTTTCTGCCATTTTTCTCTCTTGGAGTTGACTTTCGTTGACTTTTGGCATTCTTCACCGTTTTCTCCATTTTCGACCACTTTCTCATCTTCCCTTGAGATGGCGGACGATATTCCACACGACGGAGCTTCTCCAGAGATGGGGGTGGATCCGGAGTTTGAGCCATTGCCACTCAGCACTCGACCTTTTAACCCGGCGACGTTATATCCCGAGATATACGTGCTACCGCCTGATAGCATTCGTCAGTTCAGGGGGTTTACACTAGGCGCACCGGAGGACCTCTTACTGCATGAGCTGGAGTCACATTTATCTTATGGCGCCTCTAAGGTATACACTGTATTCTTGCATTTTCTCAATGTACCTTGCATTGCTTGTCCAATCACACTTTTACACTGTATTACTTACATTACATTTTATCTGCTTGTCTTGATCACAGGGGCATTCACGCACCATCAGAGCATACAAGACCACATCGGCGAGGGAGTGGTACATGGAGCTCCCTGACGACGTTCGCCACATTATCGATGAGGCCAACTTCGGCTCATTCTGCATGGGGCTCTCACACCTCATAGCGAGCCGGCCTTTACTAGGTGCCTTGGTAGAGAGGTGGTGGGATACCACCTATTCCTTTCACTTCTCTACCACAGTGGAGATGACGATGACTCCCTTCGACTTCTTTATGCTCACCGGCATAAAGGTGGGGGGTCATCCGATTCCTTATGATACTGATATGGGCGAGTGGGAGGCTGCTCAGATTTATCTGCTGGGGACTCGCCCACCTATCTCCCGATTAGGTATGGTTCGATACTGCTGGTTTGCAGACCACTACAGAGGGACGGCACCAACAACCTGAGAGGAGACCGAGCAGTATACCCAAGGTTTCCTGATGTTCCTGTCTGGCAGTACCCTGTTCGCCGACCGAGCGAACACCGTTGGGCTATACCTCATGAGCACCCAGGTGGACTTGTCCCGTGTCCAACTCTACGACTGGGGCGGCGCTGGCTTGGCCACCTTGTACGGGTACATGAGCTTGACCTCTCACGGGAGCAGGCATCTGATAGGAGGCTACTGGAGAGCCTGGGGGGTATGCTTTACTTCTCTATTTTGCATTTCCTGTTGTGATTTCTACTTAGCATTCTCTATACACTGCACACACTGTACACCGTACACACAATTTGCTTTCTGCTTTGCATACTCTATACATTCCACACACTGTATACTGTACACACACAATCTTCTTTCTACTTTGCATACATTTATTCTATTGTATACTCACTGTTGCCCTTTCGCTTTCTGCAGCTATGGGTGTACGCCTACTTTCCAAGACTTTCTCCAGAGCCAGAGGTGGAGATGCCACCTGTCGTGCCATACTCTCATCGGTATGACGGGAGATGCCATCGGAGGTCCTGGGAGTCCTTCCCCCTCTTCCGTCGATACTTTGATACTATGACCGCGGCTGAGGTAACTCAAGCTTCTTTGTTTATTTCCATTTTCTTTTGATTCTGACTCATATTGCAATATCTGACGATAGCTAACAATCTGCACATTCTCTATTTACAGATCACTTGGCAGCCTTGGGCGACGATGCCTAAGGGAGTCAGGGATCAGTTCGCTGGTACCCGAGAGGTTTCCCGCTTCCGGCTTCTGCTCAAGGGCCTGGTTTGTCGGGCGTGGTTCTTAGGGGAGCGGTTCTCATGCCAGACCATCGGCTTGCCTAAGTCGGTAGTTCCCATGCCACCTCCGACATATATGAGAGCCATAGAGAAATATACTTTACAGAAGATGATTGATTTCACCTGAGGCTAGGACGCGGACTTCTTCTGAGTCGAGGGTGATTACACAGCCTTCATCCAGACATACCTCATGCCACCTCTGACTGGCGCTCGTAGAGGTGAGAGAGCAAGGGCTCCAGTCGTGGGAGAGAGAGGCAGAGAGGCCAAGGCGACCCGGACCCATGGCATGAGAGGTTCTGGGGTGAGATAGAGGACTGGGTGGCCAGAGTTGCCTACGACACTCACCTACTAGCGACATATCGGGGTGGCTTGCCAGATCCCCATTGAGCCCGCACCAGCCGAGCATGAGCTTGTCGAGGTTCGAGGCCCGACTCCAGTATGTACCATACTTTACATTTTGCATATTTACTTCACATCAATTATGCTTTATAGAACACTGATCCTCTCAACGCACTTGCAGGCACCCATAGAGTACATCGGGTAGGCCCTCAAGCTAGTGGCTTCCTTAATGGAGATGGTGCAGAAGAGCATGAACCTGCTCAGCCTCTACAAGATTCCGGTAATTTCCTTCAATTCACACTTCATGCCATGAAACTTCCTACCGATATATTAGCATTTCAAACATAATCTGTTCCACACTACACTATTTTGACACACTGTACTCAAACACTGCACTTGATATTGCACTCAAACATTGTACTTGATACTGCACTCAAATACTGCATTCAAACACTGCATTTGATATACACCACGACTGATGTATTTGATAAACTGCCCTTTTCAGATCCCAGCCACATCGGACATTCCAATGGGAGCTACAGCAGGACCATCAGTACCTCTTTCGGCAACAGGGAGAGAGAGACAGGAGGCTCCGGCTCGCAGCCGAGGCAGAGCTAGGGGCACCCGTGGCGAGAGTGGCCTTTCAGAGCCTGTTCCGGGCGATGATGATGATGATGAGACAAGTGAGGACAAGGAGGCAGCGAGTCCACAATCAGAGTCATCTGAGGACGAAGAGTGCAACGCAAACCCAGATTCTGAGGGCGGAGATGATGCTGAGGCTGGTTCAGCAGCTAGCTCAAACACGGGGGCCTCTGACAGTGGCGCTGATGGAGATAGTTCTAAGTCCATGCCCAGGAAGAGGACGAAGAAAGCCTCTCGATCCTGAGGTGGATGGCACTGAATTAGATGTTTTTGCTTAGTCTATTTTGCTTTTTTCTTTTAGCTAGTAGTATCAGCACATTGTACAATTTTATTTTTCTTAAAAACTTGTACCCTTTGTAAAAAAAAAAAAAAAAAAAAAACCATGATTGGAATGAAAATCAGCTTTTTGATGAAACATGTTGTGTTTTACATTCTGAGCATCGCATTGCACCTTTTTATGCAAAAACGAAATTTGATGAAAATTGAATATTGTACATTGTATTGGCAACTTCTTAATCAGGTAATGAACCAACCAACACATAACAGACAGAGTAAAACAACTCAATGAACAACTAATGCAACAGCTCGATAAACAAAACAACTATATAAGCAAAACAACATCAATACAACTCGATAAGCAACAACAAAACAACTCAATAAACGAAGAGAAACAACATATAAAAAAAAAAAAAAAACCGACTCAACAAAACTCCTAAACAAGGTAGCAAAATGTACTAAGAGCAGAACAATACACAGGTCCTCAGCACTCTCAACACACAGAAAGACCATAGGAATTATGTCGGCCACAAAAGTGGCTGTCGGCCACTAGCACTGGCCAGTCGGCTACAAAAGTGGCCGTTCGGCCACCAACACTGGCCGGTCGGCCACAGTGTAGAGAATCTCCAGATTGCTGCCACCTGTCTTCCACTCAGCACCTTATCTTCTACAAAAGTTGGGACTTCGTAGTTTCTTCATTCCAGCTCTGTTTTTGCCATAAATGGAGCCACTCTTCACCAAAAAACTCTCGACTTGGATTGCAACTTTAGATGGCTCCGAAAAAGTGAATTTTTGGGGTTTCGAGATAAATGCACTATTCCCGCTAAATCGTACCCCACTATGTTTTCCATTCCTTCATGTCGCGGCTAGATGTTGGAACCCGGTTACACATGTGTTTAACTTCGGGGGGTAAGAGATGTGTCCAACAATTGAAGAATTCCAAGTTCTAATGGAATCCCGACGTGATGAGGAAATCTTGCCCCAGTCGCGTTTTAGTCACATCCAAGCTTTAGGAAGGATGTGTGGGCTCACTTTACATGATGCCCGATCTTTAGTTCACAATGAGAGCTGGATATTCCCAGTTTGATTCATCGTTTTTCTGACCGGCGACCGCAGCGACCGTCTTGTAAAGTTTTTGACAGCATGCCCTCTGTTTTGCATGTTGGCTCATTTTCTACTTGCCTGGGTTTCGGAGGGTCTAGCATTCGCTTGATCGAAGTATCCCAAGGCTTGAAAGAGGGCAAGAGCTACATTGGCTTAGCATTGGCCGAGACTTTGATAGGCTTGGAAGCTTTCCACCGGCGAGAAACAACCAATTTGCAGGAAGTCCACTACTCTTGCAAGGAATGTTTCCCACCCTGTCTCACGTGGGTTTCTCACATCACTCAGCCTTTAGGCTCTGTTTTTTTCTCTAAACCCTTTCTTACTTTTTCTCTCCAATACACCTCTCTATTCTTTAATCTCTCTTATTTTTCATCCCTCCCAGATATGGCTCATGGACAGGTTGAAAGTAGTGGACTCTTGCCCTGCATATTCAGCACGAGGCTATTTCTTTCGCCAACGGCTAGTTGATTTCGAACGAGAAGGTGGTTGGCATTGGATGTGCCACAGGTCTGTTGTCGGCATTACTTGGCGTTACCCCTAGTTTGATCTGCCTGAGATGAGCTACAGCATGTCTCGACAGCCTGGCATTTAGTTGATTGGGCTTGACACTCTATTCTTTTTTTATTTGTTTGGCGTTAGTTCGAACACGACCAGACCTACCCAGAAGAGGGGGTAGAATAACCGGCTTCATTTCCAATCCGAGGTTCACAACTAGCTCGATATCCCACTGCATGGAGGACAAGAGAACTTCTGGCTCCCGCTCCCAATTTCAGTTGTGCCCTTTCTGGCGAATGCATAGCTTGGCTTGAAGATGAGGCACAAACCGGGCCTACTTTAGCATCTGAAGCTTCCACAAGCTCTGGGAGGGGACGCAGGAACACCTGACTCATCTGTGCCCCAAGTTTATTGCTTTGATCTAACTTTCAAGTTTTCCTTTTGAATGTAATAAAAAGCAACTTTGATTTGTATCAAGAGGTAGAGAACTCTGTATTGAAATCAATGAAATTGAAGGTTGTGGGCATTGAAAATTTTCCTTTTGGTCCAAAAATGGTCTAAGTTGTAAAAAGATTAATTTGAACAAAATCAACTTTTATTAAAACTTTTCAAAACCATTTTCAATAAGGATCACATCTATCCTCGATATGTACAACCCCAAATCCAGCAAATGAAAAGTTGTCCCTTGTCTGAATAGCACTGCACCGTACTGTAACCAGCTCTTATAGTGAAGATCACAACCAAACTCTTGGATGCAGAAAAGACAAAGATGACCAGAACAATCTCATGGACACAGTTGATTTGGAAGTGTTTATGGCTGGACTTCAGAATGAAGTTGCCTACGTATCCCGAAGATGGGAATCAAGCCTTACGTAGTTCGGTTCGGGTTCACTCGGGTATTAACACTCTCATTTTGTGCTCTAACTTTTGCCAAGGCCGCCCTTTTCAGGTTTTGAACCTTGCGAGCTCAATTTTTATTTTTTCTAATTTTTTGTGCTCTAACTTTTTCCTAGGTCGCCTTTCTGGGCTTTTGGCCTAGCGAGCCACTCAAGGATAGTATTTCTTCAACTTGTCCATGTTGATTGGTTGGGAGAATTCAAGGCCATCTAGGTCCATAAGAATGACAGCTCCACCTGACCAAATAGATTTGATGATGTAAGGACCAGTCCAATTGGGTCTGAACTTGCCCCTAGGGTCATGGATGGGAGCTCGGTTGTCTTTGAGCACCAAATCCCCTTCTTTCAGATTCCTGGACTTAACTTTCTTGTTGAAAGCCCTGGCAATTCTGCGTTGATAACCTTGGACATGGTACAGTGCTTTCAGCCTCCTCTTGTCGAACAACATTAGTTCCTCGAACCTGCTCTGCTGCCAATCCGCTTCTGCTATCTGGCACTCAGCCATAACTCGCAGCGACGGAACCTCAACTTCAATCGGCAGAACAGCTTCCATCCCATAAACCAGAGAATACGGAGTTGCCCCAGTAGATGTTCGAATTGATGTCCTGTAGCCCCAAAGAGCAAATGGCAACTTGTCTGGCCAGTCCCTGTAGGTTTCCACCATCTTCTGTAGAATGTGCTTGATGTTCTTGTTGGCGGCCTCAACAGCTCCGTTGGTTTGCGGCCGATATGTGGATGACTTATGAAAAGCCACGTTGTATTTCTCCAACAAGTCGATCACTTCTTTCTTGAAGTGGGAACCATTGTCCGAGATGATCTCATTCGGGACCCCATAACGACAGATGATATTATTCCTGATGAACTTGGCTACGTGCGACGCTTTCAGCACTGCATAGGATTGGGCCTCGACCCACTTTGTAAAATAGTCTATTGCCACCAGGATATACTCATGCCCATTTGACCCTTTCGGAGTAACTGCCCCAATAACATCAATTCCCCAGACTGAAAATGGCCATGGTGAAGTCATGTTGTACAGCTTCGACGGCGGGATATTCATGCGATTTGCATGAATTTGGCATTTGTGGCATCGCCGAACAAAACCAATACAATCCTCCTCCATGGTTGACCAGTAATAACCCTGCCTGAGAATCTTCCGAGCTAGCATTACTCCGCTCATGTGCGATCCGCACTCTCCTCCATGGATGGCCTCCATTAAGCGCTTCGACTCTTCTGCATCAACACACAGCTTGTGCATTCCCAGATGGCCTCGTTTGTACAATTTACCCCCAGATGATAAACTGAGCAGCCATTCGCCGTATTGCCCTTTTATCTTTGGCATTTGCCCCTAGTGGATAAGCCTCATTTTCCAAGAAGTTCCAGATATCATGATACCAGGGGTTCTGATCTTGTACTTCTTCTATTGCGGCGATCAACTCGTAGGCCGGCACATATCTCTGTTCAATAATGATCGGACGCATCCGGACTCCCAAAGGGATGTCTATCATGGAAGATAGAGTTGATAAAGCGTCAGCGAACCTGTTGTTCTCTCTTAACAGATGCGTGAAGGTTAGCTTCTCAAACCTGGGAATCAGAACATCCAGGGTTTGGTGATAGATTTTCATCCTTTCTTCCTTAACCTTCCAGTCTCCTTTTGCTTGAGACACAACCAGGTTCGAGTTTCCAATGACGTCCAACCGTTTTACCCCTAGTTCTAGGGCGGCTTCCAAGCCAGCGATACATGCCTAGTATTCTGCTTTGTTGTTTGATACCTTGAACCGAAGTTTGAAAGCTAAAGGTATGTGGGAATTGTCGGGTGCTATCAGTAACACCCCTATTCCATAACTATATTGGTTAGACGCTCCGTCAAAGTACACAATCTCTTCTTCAACTTGCAGAATAGCCTCATCTGGGAACAAATACTCTACTGCTTCGTCTCCCTCCACTGTGATCAGCCAGGAACTCTGCTACCGCTCTCCCTTTGACAACTTGCGAGTCATATACTTCAAATCAAATTCGAAGAGAAGAAGCAACCAACGGGCTAGCCTACCCATAAGCGCTGGTTTCTCGAAGAGATATTTGATGGGATCTACCTACCCGTAAGCGCTGGTTTCTCGAAGAGATATTTGATGGGATCTAATCTCGAAACCAGAATTACGGAGTGAGCTAACAGGTAGTGCCTCAACTTCCTGGTAGCCCATACCAAGGCCAAGCAAGCCTTCTCCAGCGGAGTGTAACGGGTCTCATATTCCAGCATCTTCTTGCTCAGGTAATAGATGGCTTTCTCCACTCTATCCTCAGATTCCTGCGCAAGCATGCAGCCCATTGTCGTGTCGGTTACTGACAGATACAAAATCAACGGCTTCCCCAGCTCTGGCGGTGACAACACGGGTGGGTTCTGAAGATACTGCTTGATCTGCTCAAAAGCAACCTGGCATCGGTCATCCCATTGGAATTTCTTTCCTTTCTTCAGGAGACCAAATAGTGGTTCACAAGTCAAGGTTAATTTTGCAATAAACCGTCTTATGAATTGCACTTTACCTAGAAAGCCTCGCACCTCCTTTTCAGTCCTTGGTGGTGGCATTTCTAGTATGGCCTTGATTTTGGAAGGATCGACCTCAATGCCCCTTTGTGTGATCAAGAACCCCAGCATTTTCCCTGCTGTGACACCAAAAGTGCATTTCTGTGGATTCAGCCTCAACCGATATTCTCTGATCCGTTGGAAAATTTTCTTCAAGGCGGTGTAGTGGCCCTCTCTTTCCTTGGACTTGACAATCATGTCGTCCACATACACCTCAACCTCTTTGTGGATCATATCATGCAAGATCGTGGTTGCAGCCCGTTGATAAGTAGCCCCAGCATTTTTCAGACCGAACGGCATCACCCTGTAGCAGTAGGTTCCCCACGGCGTGGTGAAGGCAGTCTTCTCTCTATCTTCGGGTGCCATCAAGATCTGGTTGTACCCGAAAAACCCATCCATAAAGGAGAGCAACGCATGGCCTGCGGTGAAGTCCACCAATTCATCGATGTGCGGTAGAGGAAAGTCGTCCTTCGGACTAGCTTTGTTCAGATCTCTGAAATCCACACACACCCGAATTCTGCCATCTTTCTTCGGCACCGGAACAATGTTGGCCAACCAAGTAGGATACTCAGATACTAGCAAGAACCCTGCATCTATCTGCTTGGTGACCTCTTCCTTGATTTTCAAAGCCCAATCCGGGCGTATTCTCCGAAGCTTCTGCTTGACGGGTCGGGCCTCAGGGTCAAGAGGGATCCGGTGCTGTACAATCTCAGGATCGATTCCAGGCATGTCTTCGTAGGACCACGCGAAAACATCTTTGAAATCTTTTAATAAAGCGACTAAGCGCTCGCGTTCCTCCGAAGACAACGTGGACCCGATCTGGACCAGACGCGGATCCTTCTCAGTACCCACATTAATTGAAATGATTTCATCAACCAGGGGTTTTACAAACCTCTCCTCCTCTCGATCAATCAAATGTTTCAAAACCAGAGGAATTCCTTCCTCGTCGTTTTTATCAAAATTTTGAAAGTCATGATCAATGCAATATACAAGTGGCACAGAAAAGTACTCAGAAATAGCAGTGGTACCATTCTCATTCAAAGCTTCCAGCTCGTCCAATTCCTCGGTTACAACCGACTCAAAAGAAAAGGAAAAAGACGACCTGGACAAAACAACGGCATCCGGGTTATCAACCCCAGGAATACCGGACTCCGACTCAAAAGAACTGGAATCTGATTCCGACTCCACAGACTCTGTGGAATCAGATTCTGGTTCACTACCTGATTCAGAACTGCTGGACAAAAAGCCCTCCTCGAACTGCCAAACGAGGGAGGGTGCGATAGATGCATCCAGAATACCACCGGAAGGGTCCACAGCTGATTGATCTCCGATCATGGAAACAGTGAAGTCATCCCCCAAGCTCTCCGGTTTGATCTGAGGATCCGAAAGGAGACAAGCCAGCGCTGCTCCTATCTCAAGTTCACTGCCATTGGACTCATCCTCTGTACTCTGTTTAGCCTCAGCTGGTAAGACAGTCTGTTCCTCTGTAACTTCATCCCTTGCAGCTATAGATTGAAGAAGATCTCAAAGCCAGGCAAACGCTGCTTCTTAGAGTTCAACCATGGCTCAAGAAAGCCGCAAAATGGGAAATCTTCCCCCTCTTCGACAAAGCTGCCGTTAAGGGTTCCTTAAATGGGTCTATGCACCAGCTCATAGTGCTTTCCACTTTGCTTAGCTTCGCCTCTTCCTGCCATTTTCTTACCCAGTCCTCCTTGGTAGGTGTGTAACCTAGACCAAAGGTATAAGGGTTATGTGGCACTTCGGCCAATGCAGCAATGCCCTTCCAGCCGCTCCTTCCCAATCCCATTTCGGGTACATGTTGTAGTTTATTCATGAGGTAGACTAATTGAGCACTGACGTATAACCCCTCATCAATAGCCAGGATATCTTACACTACCCGGGCCTCGGCCAAGGTGAACCCAGACAAAAAGATATCCTCATCACTGTGTACAATTTCCAATACCGGTGTAGTGACTTTCGGCAGAGGATGTATAGAAGAATTCCCAAAAACAATGGCTACCCCCTTCCTATGGGGGTACTTTAACATCTGATGCAGAGTGGAAGAGACAGCTTTCACTTGGTGCAGCCACGGCAGTCCAATGAGTAAGTTAAAAGTGGCTGGAACATCCAGGACGTGAAACTCAATATCCTATTGTGCCGAGCCAACCTATGTTCTGATCTGAACTATCCTCATCACTTCCCGACTTGTATTGTCATAAGCCCAAATCACCTGGGCCGTTAGTACAAAGTCTGCTGGCTTTAAGCCAATAGCATAGGCCGTGCGTGACGGACACACAGTAATTGCAGACCCGGTATCAACCAAGATGACTGGTATCCACTTCTTTTTACATTCGACAGAGATGTATAGTGGTTTGTTATGCTCAAAGCCCTCAGGCGGCAATTCCTTATCTATAAAGGTCAAAGTCGGCAAAGCGCCTCCTGGGAAAACTAGTCCCACTAACTGCTTAGGGGTTATGTCGATAGAGAGCTTAGCCTTATCCATTGCTAATAGGACAGCTTGTCTGTATACCCGTGAAGCCATGAGCAATCCTCAAATGGATATGTCTACTTGAATCTTCTTTAGCTACTTCAGTACAGCTTCTTCTTCTAGCAATTTCTCCTTCTATTTTTCTGTCTCCTTATATACTTCTGGTTGGTCCAGGTGTGGGGGTTTAAAATACCGCCCACTTCGAGTCATGTGATCTACTTCCTCTGAATACCAAGTATCATCTGGCAGATTATGTCCCCAATCTTCATCCGTGCGAGCAAGATGCAAGTCATCATCTTCCCACCACATTCCTCCAGTAACCGACAAGCAAATGTCCGACTCCGTTGTAAATATTCCCACATCCGCATCACAATCAATCCCCGTAAGGCCTTTGGCTTTTCTAGCCTTCTGATCATTCTCATCACTTTCTTGTTCAAACCGCTTCAGCACGGCCTCCTGTTCTGTATCGGCTATACTAACACTACTCAATTCCTGAGCAAAATTCTTAGTACTGGTGCTCTCCAGCAACTTTCCCTTGTCGTCGACCATTCCGGCCGTTGTAACAGTTCCTGTTTCCAGTTGTTCCTGCTTTAGTTGAGACCCCTCATCAACATCCGGTTCATCACTGAGCCATCCCAAATTATCCACTAATCCGTTCATATCAAACCAGCCAATCTGTACACTCCCCAAGTCTTGTTCATCGAAGAACTGCAGATTGCTGATGTCCTCCTCGAGCTCGGCTAAGTCATCCAGTCCCTGGTTTGGTTCGTCCTCCCGGACTACATTAACCTCCATTCCCGTTGGCAATTCCACCTCTAGTTTGGCCTGACTGGTTGGCACAATGTAGCGACACGGGTTGTATTCCTCTTCAATTAAGCTCATGAAGCCCTCAGGCATGCCTTCTACCATAACCACCACCACAGGTTCGGGTTAGGATATGGACATGCTCATCATGCACAAGTCTGTGCTTTTCGGGATGAACAACACCGGCTTAGGTAGGTGGGAGGGGGTGATGTATATACTGGGGTCGTATGGGACGGCCAGTGTTTGGATAAGGTTTATTTGCCGACGTGGAGGGGTTTGGTTATGTGGTGGAAGAGGATTTGTAGTGACGTTAGGCTTTTGAGAAGGTGCTATCACTTTGTTGTCAATGAGATCCTGAATCTCATGACGTAATCTAAAGCATAAGTCGGTGTCATGACCATGTTGTTGGTAGAAGGCGTAGTATTTGGTCGGGTTGTGTATAGGAGGAAGGAGATTAGGCAATGGGCACGGCTCTAGGGGCTTCAGATGCCCTTTTTTTATCAGGACCCTCAAGCCCGCAAATAGAGACATGTAGAGTGGGGTGAAAACCCTCTGGCCACGAGGTTGGTGCTTTGTAGGTTGTGAGGTGGTTTCGGATGTACCAGCAAAAGAGGTGGCAGTTTTCAGTGTGGTGGTGACCATACCAACATCAGAGATCCTTGCAGCTACATTACTACTTGTAGCCGCATTTCGTGTAAAGGCCCTCTTGGGCTGCTCTTTCTCATGGTCAATCAAACCCTGTTTCATTGCATCCTTTATCTGCACCCCTATTTCATGGAGGTCAGCAAATGTAGGCAGAGGTAAGAATATCATCTTCTGTAGCAGCCTCAGTTGCAGATTACGGATGACCATTCTGATCTGGTCTTTTTCAGCTGGCCGGGTGGTCATCATGGAGGCCTTGGCCCTCTACCAAGTGACGAAATCGGAGAAGCCCTCCTTTGGCTCTTGACAAGTTGCTTCAAGATCACAAGTTGTGACCTCGATTTGAGTGTTATAGGAATATTGAGCAATAAAGGCCTCAGCCATCTTTTCCCAGTTCCTCTTTACAGAATCCTCAAGTTTAGCATACCAAATGGCCGCGATACCTGACAAGGTCCAGCCGAAGAGAGATAACTTCTGCAGTCTAGTTAGGCCCATTGGCCGTAGAATATCTAAAAATAGCCGCAAGTGGACCATAGGATCACCCAAGCCATCAAAGCGGTCTATATGTGGCATTTTAAACCTATCTGGCAAGGTCACCACTACATCGGTATAGCCATCCTCTATATCTGGGATCGAATTGACACCCTGAGCTCGTTTGAAAAGCTTCTCAAGCTTGCTCACTTTTAGTGCGGTAGGGTTGACCTCAAACTCAAACGGTGCCTCCGTTGGGTAATTGGGTAAATCGGTGCTTTGGAAGTCTGGAGTGGAATTGGATCCACCGGGATGTCTGCATTTTCCTAGACATTGGCTGTGGGAGCAGGAGCTCTGGGTACTGGAATGTTTGCAGGAGATGGATGGGATGCAGAAGTTATTGGTTGTTGCGGCTGTTGTTGCTGTAGCCTAGCAATCAACTCAGCCTGCTGGGTTGTAATTTTCGCTTGGCGGGCAGCATCCAACTGCATATTCTCGATAGTCTGTTGAAGTTGGCGCATCATATCCTCCATGTTGACTGAGGGGTGCTGATTTATCAGAACTGGTGTGTTCTCCCTTTCTGAAGTTGAAGCAGATAACTGGGTTCGACTGAGCACATGTGAAGTAATCAGTAACTGCTGAACCAGTGAGCTATGCCTGACTCTCCTCCGTCTGGTAACCGGGGGTAGCGAAGCAAACACTGGTTGTCCTCCAATAAGATCCTCAAATTAGTAAATCCACCTTACTCGAGTCCAGAGTGCTTGGGGGTAACTGCCTCGTTTGACGCAATTGTGAGACACTACCTTGTAAAAGAAAAATAAAGCAAAAGAAACAAAAATCAGAAAATGCACAGCACCTCGGCTTAGACAAAAACAACACAAAGTTGTAATCTTAAACTGGATAACTGTACTCAAGCACTGATTTTTGCCCCAAATTTCTGCCTCAAAACTAATATCCTCAAACTGATACCCAGACTTGCAACTGATACATACATTTCTACAGAGTTTCACTCTAAAAGCACGTATCAAGCAAGTGAGAGCCAGAACACCCCTATGATGGGGTAGGGTTACCCTGTCCTAATCTCATCAGGAGCTAGGGATTCACTACTCAAACAAGCAGTTTCATACAATCCTGCATTCAGGTGAGCAACCTGTCCTAGTTTGGAACAGTCTCTATGGCTTCCGATATGCAACTAGGCCGATTGGTCAAAAAGGATACCTCAACAAGACTACCTAATATACCTCTCACACCTAACACCGAGAAGTGAAAGGAGGATCAAACGGTACAACGGTAGTCCAGATCCAAGGCTTGTGTTCACACCGTGGCAGAGCCCATAACCGGTCAGCCTTATGGCACGCTTTTCCAAGCGAGCCTCCGACAAACCGCACAGGAATAGCATATGGCAAACACTATGACTTAAGCGCACTGATGCAAATGCAATGCAAAGAAACACAAAAGTGTAAATAAAACAACATATTATCAGTTCGAGTCAAGTTCTCTAAATCCCCAACAGAGTCACCAGAAACTGTGGGCTCGCCTTTTTCCATGGCCCCACCTTTCGGAAAGGGTTTGAAAAGAAGGCCTCACAGTTCGGACTCCCGTGGTTCTGAATCTAGTCTCACAAAGTGCAATGTGAAACTGATAATCACTAGAGAGTCTAAATCCAGCAAACCTTTTTGAATAATCGATTTTAAATCAAATAATGCCAAAATTGGACTGCTTTGCCAGATTACAGAGTTGCCACTTAAATATTTTGTATTTAGGAAATTTAGGAAACCCTAACTCATGCCAAAGGCCACGTGTCCGTCATCACCAAAGTTGCCTCGGCTCGGGAACTTAGGTACAAGAGGGGAAGGTCCTAAAATGAGCACCCCCGCTCGCACGATCAAAGATCGGCCTTTACTAATTATGATATGTTCTTTTGTAAACCTTATGTGTTCTTATTCCGGTTATTAGCTAACTTTACTATGTGACGCAGACAAGCAAGTATAGACTAGTCCCAAGACTTGAAACAATTCAACTGATGTTTGTTTTCGAAAATGGGTTGAATTTGTCACCCTCAAGTGGGCTTAAAGATGCGATTTTGCCACCAAACATAGTGGGCTTAAAACATGATTTGCCACTTAACAAAGTGGGCTTAAAACGCACATTTGATGAATTGTTCCAATTCAAACAATAAAGCTTTCATCCACAGGCATTCATGCAGTTTAGCAAACAAGCACATAGCCTCATGGCAAGCATGCAAAACATGGCAATATGGAAATCACACTCATGCAAGTATGCTAAAGCATAAAGACTCACCGAGTACTCCAAGCCAAAACAAAAACTAGTTAGAAAAATGCATGATCCTAACTATACAAAATGCCTAATGCAACACATGCAATATGAAATTAAATAGGCTCGGCTACTTAATCATGGTATTTGCAACACTTTGATAGCATGCTTTGAAACACGTATTCCAAGAAGTATTGAATTTGACAATGCAGTTTGAATGATACATCGAGCCTTGGTGCATGCAAGACAAATGAATGGATGCAAACATGCAAGCATAAGGTATGCTAATTGAAAATGTCCCTAATCTAACCATCGAAAGCGGAGAAATAAAAGGGAGAAAGACGTGGGGTTAGAAGACAAACACACACGCACGCACACTTATTACAACATTATGCCCTCATGAAGGAGGGTCCGAATGAATGAGCTAACTAGTTACGCTAATTAAGCTAACTTTTACAAGCCAAAACTAATTAACTATTCTAAGCTAATTATTACAACAATTGAAAAAAATTAACTAACTATTCTAAGCTAGCTAAATATTACAAACTGAAATTGAAGAATTAGTTACACTAACTAATTAAGCAATTAAATGGCCTCGAGGGCGAGGGACGCATGCATGCTCGGTTGCTTCACCCAAAAATGCCATTGCCTTGCCATTGAATGCCTCTGTTTGCACTCGTTTGATCACTGAAAATTGTGTCAACTCCTAGAATGCCTCTGCTCCAACTCAGGAGCACACTTGTGCAAAAATTCATTGCTGGCCGGTCGGCTACAAAAAGTGGCCATCGGTTACTATAACTGGTCGGTTTGCTACAAAAAGTGGCCAGTTGGCCACCCCTGCCCCGAACTTTCTTTTTTGCTACAACAGAGAGCAAACAGAGGCAAAGTAGTGTATTCTCAAGGTTTGTGTGCATTTTTACTCTCCTTATCATTACACAAGTTCAAAGGAGTGTAATTCTCGGCCCTCAAACCATCAACCAAGCATTTTCAATGCATGATGGCTAAGGAGCCAAGCTTGCACAAGTTAATGAATGCAAAACAAGACTCGACAAAACCACAACCCTAACATGCATGATCAAAGGTGATGGCGACCAAGAAAAGTGGCACGTTTCATCACTTTAAGTATGAAACGTCCCATTTTTCTCGTGTTCGAATTAACGTTCGATTTGAACACATGCAATGCAACACGAAGATGCTTAATCTTACCTCTTTTACTTTGTTCATTTTGTTTACACATTTTAACTTACCAATCCATTCTTTAATTGATTAGTCCAAAAGGTGAGTGTCCCCTAATGGAAAGAGGGCTTAAACCACAAGCACCTTTAGCATGAAAGAGACCTCATGCCATTGGTTAGTAGAAACCCTCAAAAGAGGATTAAAACCATTAAGCATAAGTGTCTCAATTTCACACTTAAGCCAACAAGAGGTTCAAAGACACTTTCAAAGTAAATGAAAGAGTGAAGAATAGAGAGAGATTGCAGAGATTTCAATGCTGAAATGGAGTGCAAAATGACACTAAAACATGCAAGCAACCCATGCAATTCATGTTTAAAAGCATAAAACATTAAGCTAGTGAAGGAGATTACACCACAACCACACAATACAAGCCTCAAAGGACCAAACCAGCTTAAAACAGAGCTAAAACCAGTCGAAACGGTAGCAAAAACATGCTGAGATTAAGGTACAAAATGCTAGAAAAACATGCTCACATGTTAAGCCATCTAGGCTCTTAAAAGCAATGAAAGAGTGAAACAAATGAGCATGTGACAAAACTATATATGCTGAAATTACATGTAAAAAGATACTACAACATGCAACCAACTCAAGCAAATCATATTTGAAGGCCTAAAACACCAAACTAGTGAAGCCATTTGCACTACAACTATGCAAAACAAGACTCATATGACCAAAGCAGCCCAAAACAAAGCTAAAACATTCCAAATCAGAGGCAAACATGTGAGGGAAACAAGCTAAGTTAAGCCACAAAAATATGCTACCATGTAATGCTAACTAGGCATGCAAGTAACACACAAGGATGAGAGGCTAACCCCTCCAATTTTGGACTTCAAAACATGTTTTCCACCACAGAAATAACTCTGAATTTTAGTGGTTTAAAGGGCCAAAAAGTTTGATTTGAGAGCCTTGAAAGATAGCACAAAAGCTCACATAATTAGGCAACAAGATGGGTGGACTATCCCTTAACACAAAATAGCCTCAAACCACCATTTTTAAATCATAAAAACATAGTTTTTTGTAGTTGAAAACTAGGCCAAAAATAGTACAAAAAGATGGTAAAACAAATAGTCAAAACAAAGCTTACAACGTGAGTCTTATATCTCTTGAAGCACAGCACTAAACAGCCACAATTCCAGGCTCAAACCTCCTTCCAAAAGCTCAAACTAGGCTCCAAGGGACCTCAGCCCCAAGGTGGTCAAGTTTGGTTAAGGGTTAGTGTGCAAAGGTGTAGAGAAAACTAACTACCAAGCACAAAACAAGAAGAGAGAGAGAGAATTCTAGAGAGAGAGAAAATTTTGATCCAAAATGTCTAACCTCTCCAAATGGGGGAGAGCACCCCCTATATATAGAAAATCAAGACTCAAGCTTGTATTCATCCCTCCATACACGTGTATGGAGTTGCACTTCAGTGAACAACAGCTGGCACAGCTAGCAAACAAATATCTGAAAAAGGAGAAAAAAGGCTGCCGGCCACCACTGATGGCCGGCAGGCACAAGCCATGGCCAATGGACTGTAGGGATGGCCGACAGGCCACCCTCTCCTCCAGACTTGAAACAACAAGCTCTTGGTCCACAACCAGGCACAAAACAGACAAGTTTAGAGGCTCAAAGGCAAGACGCTCAGCCGAGAACTTTATGCACTCAAAACGAACACGAGCATACAAAATCATCGAGTGTTCAAACGATGACATCCAAGTCTTAAGGACGGTCAAAAATGGGGTGTCTACACTTGTGTCACAATGATTATGAAACTCTCAAAATCATATCATAGAAAACACATTCGCAGACCGTCATCAAGCGAATTAGGTCTTTTTCGAATTCAAGGCACCAAAACATAGTTGGTCCAACTTGTCACTCTGAAGCCAATAGCCTAACTTCTAGGAAACATAGATCCATCGTTCAATAGTCTACTATTCGAAACTTCATAACATGGTCAGTAGTCTTATCACTAAAAATCACTAATTTCTCAACATGTGGTTAGTAGACCTTTCACTACTAGGAATCATAATGTTTTGACATGTGATCAGTTGTCACACCCCGACTTTTATTATTCGAATCCATTACCAAATCCATTATAATAATTCCATTTAGTTGAGAACATGAACAAGAATAAATAATAACATCCTCTCACTACAACAATGATGATATAAATAAGACATGGTATAATGCCCTTAGGCTTACATTGAATAACAATAAATAAAACAAAAGGGATTTACCCTTATACAATACATGGCACATAGCCAACAAGTAAAGGGCCCCGTGGCCAACAATTAAAAGACTTCAGGTCACACACGATTCCTCTAGCCTTGTATATGAAAAATTTTATCAACACGTAGGATGAGCACTAAGCCCAGTAGAGATCCCAAAGATCCTAACCAATCACAACATATAGATAACAATGATCATGAATGCATAGTGACATACCATATAAGTAATATGAAATTTAATATCCAAAATATACTCCTGCAATTGTGTTTTTCTCAAAAAGTTCATCCTGACACAATTCAGTATAAAAATCATTTCTCCTCTTTCACATTTCTATCATTACTTCCAAAAGAAAATGTTTTCAAACCTCTTTCTTTCTTTGATAAAACTTCCCACATTAACAAAAGAATCTCACTTAAACAATTGTTCTGAAAATATAACCCCACATGCTAATCATAATTCACATCCTACCTCTCAATGCACCATAAGCGTATGCATCCCAATATATATATCTGCAACCTTCCCTGACCATAGGCCCGAGGATTTAAAAAGGTGATCGGTATGAAACCGTTAACACATATATACATTCAAACAAGATAACCAAAGTAATACACACTACCAATCTCATCTCCACAATAAGAAAATCGACAACACGTATATATATCCACAACAAGATAACTGAAGTAATACATACTACCAATCTCATCTCCACCGGCCTACAACACAGATGGCAGATCAACAATACCAATACCACATAACACTTTACCGGCCTCACCTGGCAGGAGGTGCTCCTCAGGTCATACTTTACCGGGCACAAACCGGAAGGAAACGAAGAACCTATCACAAGGCGCCACGCTTTGCCGGCTAAGATACGGCGGGAAATGGACCCCCTTTTCACGCTTTACCGAAGCGTAAATCGAAAGGGAAGGAGAAAACCTCTGTTAAGGTGCCATGCTTTGCCAGCTCAACACTGCAGGAAACGGATCCCCAAACATCATCACAATAAAAGCATAATCATGCTAACCGATATCAATAATACACAGTGTAATACATGCACCTAGTCCGAACACCACCATAACAATCACAATCAGTTAATTTCATTAACTCATTTCTTTTAAAATACACTCCGCAAACCACCGTTCCACACAGGTTTTCCTTTATTTCAAACATTTCCAAAATACATCATAGGGTACTAAACATCAAGACCATAACTATTCTACAATAGTCTCTCAACGGAAAAAAACACTCACAAACGTTCTAATTACTTCTTTAACAACATAATTCATAAATCAACAATGGAATTGTCTATTCACAATGTCCACTTCCAACCAACAAGATATCATCTCATATCACATAGTCCATCGTACACTAGTGCACATGGCATATATCTAATAACAATCAATACCATCCTCCACTGATGGCCAAGGACAAACTCTAGACGCCAATTACATAATCCGAAATAATAGATACACCCTTAGGTAATTCCATGTTCCCATTCATTAGAAACTCTCACATTTTACAAAAAGATAGTTAATCCCAATTTGTTTTAAAAATAGGGCTTCTCCACTCCAATTCCCAACACACACAACAATGACCAAAATCTGCTATCATTAGCCCCAAAATCTCAATTTGGTAAACAACCACAACATAACCCCAATTTGCAGTTTACATACAACCTTTCTTCAACATTCTACAATTTACGAATGGAATACCAAACCCTTTTAATCCCATATCCTAAACATACTTTTCACAACCCAAAATCAAATGTAAACATAACTTGTAAACCCACCAATTTAAACCCAAATCAACTCTTATGCTTTTTAACCAAATCAACCATAAACTATACTTTTAAGTGTAGTAAAAATACCACAAGTCTATGTATAGAAAGGTATTGAAAAGAAGCTCAAGAATCCCTACCTCTTGAAGCGAAGGGAAGAGAAGCCAAAAATCCATCGGCAACGAAAACATATCCATTCAGATGAAAAGGAAGCCCTCGCGACCCTTTACGTTTTGATCTATAGGACTATGGGTAGAAAATGGGTGTAACTAGATGAAACCAAAGCTTTTAGGTCCAAGAAACCCTAAAATGGCAAAAAATGGAGAGGGAGAGAAGAGAGAGAAAAGCAAAAAGTGACTTTTTTAGAGCACTACGACCTTATATAGACGCACAGACCGCTCGAGCGTAATAAGTGAGGCTTGAGTGTCTAGACATAAAAAGTGTGACCACCCAAGCGCAGGAAGTGACGCTAAAGCGTAAAATATAAACTCTTAGAAGTTTTACATACAAGTGACCACTGCTCGAGCGAACACTTCTCGAGCGCAAGAATGGCCGCTCGAGCGAAGAACGACAACTCCCAATATCTCTGTAGACCTACAAAAGTGCTAAAAGTTCACAATGACCGCTCGAGCGCAGGAAGTGCCACTCAAGCACAGAAGAAAATTATGGGCAATAACAGCTTAAGAAACAAGTCACCAACATGTTCCCAATGCAACCGAGACACCCCAATAACCAACCCAATCAACAATGAGCAGAAGCAAGACATGAACAACCATAAAAGGCAATGAAACCTGGATCCAAAACATCAACGGGTCGGATTCAAACCAGGGTCGCTATAATGATTAGTAGTCACTCCACTACTAGGAATCACAACGCCCTGACATAAGATCAATAGACTCTTTCATTACTAGTAATCATCATGTCTTGACATATGATCAGTAATCTATTCACTACTAGGAATAATTGTGTAGCCAATGGTCTAACGCCTCCTAGGAATCACCAGTTTTCTATCTCTGCGATCAATGATCTTGCATTTACTAGGAGCCACAAACTTAAGAATATATTTGAAATTTTTTAAAAATTCAAAAAATATATTCACCTACCCTAACTAGTCAACTCATCTTTGCTTTTAAGCAAAGTCATATAGCAATCACACGTGTTATAATTGACACAAGGATAACATACTAATTGTCTCTAATTCTATCATGACCCAAACCTGTCCCTAAAAGTTAGGCCATGGCCAGCCTGTACTTAGGCCTTAAAACAAAAATTCAAAAGAATCAAATCATATCGGGGTCTAAAGCAGAAGCAATTAAAAATCAAAATGTCCATTGAGCAGTGCTTATATGCCAGGATTTTTAAACATCATGTCGTATTTAGAATGTCCACACACATAATCCAGTGATACATAAGTGCAAGTCATGTAATGATGTACAAAGAGTTAACCAGCCAAAATTACTATATTAACAAAGTGTTTACCCAAAAGCCACCAAAATCTTAACAAAAATGTGGCATTAAAGGAACTTCTCAAAAAGACAAAATGGCTCCAACATTGGAGGCTTAACAAAGCAGGTCCATCAAAAGGGTCCTGAAGCTGACCTAGGGTTGGCCCCCCAGACTGACCACCTACAAAACATATATGAATATAGAGTGAGCAGGATTCAGTGAATAATAATAATGTAAGAAGGCATATAAATGAGCATGTGTCTTGAAGAATTTTATATAACATATGCATGACTTATGCACAATCTTAATCTAGAACGGCCTTGGGCCCAACATAATCACAAAACGGCCATGGGCCCAGCATATTAACAGAATGGCCTCATGCCCAACATATGATACAGAATGGCCTTAGGCCCAACATAACAGAACGATCTTAGGCCCAATCATAGTACCAAAACGGCCTCAGGCCCTACAGATTACCAAACAGCCTCGAGCCCAATCATATCAAAACGACCTCGAGTCCACGTATAACAAAACGGCCTCAGGCCCAATCATATATCAAAATGGCTTTGGGCCCACTTATCATAGCATATACAATTCACATTTTATATCCATATTCCATATTCCACATTACAATTCTTGGAACTCATTCATTCGAATAAAACATAATTTCAGAAAATCACATCACTTATGTATCAAAATAAATATAAGTGAACATATCTTTACAATACTATTACTCACAATGGTTTCCAGAAATGGTTGACCGATCGTCGAATCTTGACCTGCAATCACAATGCGCATAGCACAACATATCAAACATAGAATTACTCTCTCGATCAAATTTACTTCTCTTAATCTTTTCTTAATCAAATAAATCGATCCCTTACTTTGCTCCCTAACCAATTATTTATGTTGGTTCTAAACTCATTAGTCCTCAATGGGTCATAATTCATAGGAAGAAACAAAAGAAAACTGGGTTAGGAGAGAAAATAGCATGAAATGGTTGGAAAGAAAGTAAACAACCTTCACTAATTTGAGCATATCTATTTGTATACTTAGAATTTGGTTGTGAGACCACCACCATGGAAACTAGACTTCCGGGGCTTGAATTTAGGCTCAAGAATCACTTAAAATGGAGTCCAGATGAGGGAGGTATGCCTATCCAAAGTTGGACTGAAATAGGGGAGTTTCGCACGTACGAGACCAAAATCGCACATACGGGAAATCCAAGGCACGTGCGGAGGCAAGTTCTTTTTTATCAGAATCAAATTGGGTGTTGGAAATGGACTTCCGCACATGCGGGGAAGCCCCGCCGCACGTGTGGCGCTAGATGAGAAAAATCTGTCTGAGAAAGATCTGTAGGTTTCAAGCTGAATTTCTCCATTTCCCACCAAGGGTTCAATCCAAATCACTCCCAAAACATGTAATATCAATGAAAAACATGAGATTATAATGATTTTCTAAATCAAAACCTCAAAAACATGAGAGATTCTAAGCTTGAAAGATCAAAACTCTAGTTTCAATTCTTTTCCAAACTTTTCTCAAAACCTCTCTTTTCTTATGCTATAAAACTTGGATTAAATCATGAGGAATCTTGAAATTCATGAGATTATATGAAAATAGGGATTCATATGCATCAAGAATGCCAAGACTTCAATCAAAAGAGTGAGTTTCTTAAGTTTTCTAGTGTTTTTCCTTTCTAGCTTACTTTTCTTCCATTTCCTTCAAGTTCTTCATTTCTACTTCCTTTTATCCAAATTTCTTCTTGTTCTTAGATGCTTAGGGAGTCTACTACATGATTTAGAATTGAATTCTTACCTAAGAACACTTCTAGGTTGAATTCCAGTTGAATTCCTTGACGGTTTTTCCTTTTTTCCCTTTTTCCTCTTTTCTTCTTCACTTTCTTTCTCTCCTTCGGTTCTTCTCTTAATGTCTCCAGAACTCTCTCAAACTCTCTCCCAAAATATCTTTTTTTTGTTGAGTTTATCTCAACTAAGGTCTATATATATATAATATAATATTATTAAAATCAATTTAATCCATTCTGAATCAAATTTTTACAAAACTTCATATTGTGTTCTAAAAATCATGTTAATCATAACTATAAAGTCAATTTTGGTTTATCGCGCCTTTAAGGCTTTCAATTTCCAGTCCAAATGTCACAATCACAACAATTTGCTCATAAGCGACAGATACAAATTTATAAACATGTAATTCACATATTAAAACATGGAATTTCACATCAAACACATAAACACACATATAATCTCATACATAATAAGGGACTTAAAGCATATGAGAGGGTCGGGTTGTTACAAATTCATTCAGAGATATTATCATGCAATCTTATGATTTCTCTAATCACACTTGATCTCTCTTGATCTTCCTTTAAGAACCTCGCAAGGCTTAAGGTTGTCAGCTGGAATAACATTTCCTATTGTCACCTTTAAAGCCATGTCTGAAAACTACAACATAATTTCAACTATTTTGTTTCTTCAAAAACCAAATTAACAATATGAATTCCCAAAAACTAAAATTTAATTCAAAACTAATCTCACTACTAGCTTCATAATTGAACAAGGTCAGAAAAGTTTTCAAGAAAACTGGAGTGGTCACAACGATCCTACTTAAAATCCAATTAATTTTAGAAAAAACTTTCAAGAGCTTGTTGACTTATTGTCAATGGGAAACAAATTCAAAATTAAGCTTCGAGGGGATAAACCATGTTAAAAAACCAATTCCCAAGCAAATAAAAATTGCTACCAAAATTGCACCACTCATAAAAGTTAACCGATACTCCCGGAACCGAACCATTATTTCTGAATATAAATCGAAAATAGTTTAGCTAATGCTAATCTTGGTTTCTTTTTCCAAAACCAAAACACTTTGGAAATAATCAGATTATAACCAAAGACTTTCCCAAAACTTGGTTTCTACCACTTTGGGAATAAAAAGATTAAAACCAAATACTTCCTCTAACCCCAAAGGTTTGAAACCAAATCCATTTTAGATGTCATTTCTGAACATAAATCAGAAATACTCTTTAGCCAAGGCTAAAATTTGGTTTCTATTACAGAAAATCAAAACATTTTAGGCATAATAAAATTAATCCCAAAGATATTCTCTAAATTCGAAGGTTTATAATTTCTTTCCTTCCCCCTTTCCTTTTACTATGGTGAAACTATTACAAATTAGAAATTAAAACCAGTACAAATTGAAATGCAAATATTATAATTATAAATTATTCAAATCTACAAAAACGGAGTTTATAATTGCATCCGAAATAGACTACTTGCTCCTCCACTTCTCTAGGGGTCTAATCGTAATTTCATAAACTTCTAAGGATAAATTACAACTTCCATAAACTCTAAGGGTCAAACTACAAATTCCAAGTAGTGCAAGGGCCACACTACAAATACCAAGAAGTTTAGAGGCCAAACTGCAAATACTATAAAGCTTAGGGGCCAAACTGTAAATATTATGAAGTTTAGGAGCCAAATTACAAATGGCATAAACTTGAGGGGTTAAAATGCAAATATTAATAACTTTAGAGGCCAAAATGCAAGTAAAAAAATTTGAGGTAAAAATGAAATTATCCTAAAATTCAAGGACCAAAATGCAATTTTTGAAAAATTCTGATGATATGGCAGCCTTGCTGACGTATCGCTGACTGGTCAACTATGTGTCAATGGCATGGCTGTTGACTAGGCTGCTGCATGGCACTAACATCATCTCTGAGTCATGATAATGTCATCATCTGATAAGAAAAATCACCAAACTTTCCGATAGCTGTGTAGGTTCAACCGGATTTCGTTTGAGACTTTTTTTATATCGTCGGAAAGCTCTCAATGAGAAGAATCTTTTGAAATTCTCAAAACACGAATTCCAATTTGATTTTCCTAGAATTTAATTAATCAAATTAAATCAAAATTGTTTAACAAACTTTCAAAACAATACGGAATAAATCTAAAATAATTCTCCACATTAAAGTGAATAATTAAATTCACAAATATGTCCAAAAATAAGATCCAAAATTCTCATCCATGCTTAGGTTATTATGTTTAAAACAAACATTAGTAGTTCCGCTTACTAGTTCCAATTTATTTTGTTTGTTCGTAATATAGATTCTCTTTTGCACTTAGGTAAACCTATAGAGAAAGATAGCTATAAAAGAATAATAATAACAAATAACAAACAAACAAACAAATCAAATAAATTAGTAAGAACCTTAAGAAATAAAATTCTTATTTATTTTATCAACCCTTAGTAACTCATACACTAATAACCAAATAACTCAAGCAATAACAACTAAATAACATAAAATAAATTATATGAATAAATTATTAGATATAAACAATTCAAATCCAATAACTCTAGGCAATTAAATTAATTTTAATTCCAAGATTCATTAGAATAAAACTATAATAAAGCTAAATTATTTTATCAAAGCTATTATAACAATTTGTTTTAAGATTATTAGTATTTTTTCATAATAATAATATATAAAATAAACTAAATAGATATGACAAAATAATCTGGTTTATTTTTATATTAAAGAATGAATTACAGAATAAATTATAAAACTAAAAATACAAGAATGATTGAAACCCAAATATTACAATTTGATGAACAGAAATATACAATAAACACATGCTAAAATAAAATGATAAACTGAAATAAAATAAGAGATGCAAACTGCAACTTATGTAACCACAATTTCTTTAAAATAGATTCGCTGCCTAACTGATGGGTGCTGGAGGTACACTGGCGTCTGTCTTTCAAGATACAACGGTTGAAACCGACTAGAGCAAAAGTACCTTCTGAATAGTTTCAGTGAACTTTGACAATAACAACTCTCTCTCTCTCTCTCTCTCTCTCTCTCTCTCTAACAAGAACTAAAGAAGGGGCTAACAAAGAAAAGATAAGAAAAACTTCTTTTGTATAAAAACCATCTCCAACTTTATTATCTCAAAACACCATCTCCATTTTCTATCTAAAAAATCTCTTCAAAATCATCCTACCAAGTTGAAGGGAAAAGACTTCTATTTATACAAGTAGGGAAATCCCTAGTCATGAAGGCTATGACTTCAATTGTCATTGACCAAGGCTATCAAATGTCATCAACTCTAACCATTAGGGTTAGAGTTATAAAGGTTCAAAACTCCAAAAGCATTATATAAATCATAATGTGTATATAATACATAAGTTTGAGAATTAAACCAGATGGGTCGCAAAATGGATATAGGTATGGGTCACAACCTGATCTAAGCTCAATCTCAAACACATGCACAAGTTAAGCTCACAGCCCAGTCCAAACTCAAGATTAAATTCAAGTCCATGACCAAACCTAGCACATGTACAAGTACAAGCCTAGGCCTAGTCCAAATCTAAGCCCAATTTTTATTGATGTCCATTTTATGAGATAATTCTCATTCACAATCTAATAGCTTTAGCGCATTATTTTTGTATTGTAGCCTTCTCATTTAAGAGAATACAAAACCACTTAGACCCACCTTAACTGACGGTTGGGTCCTACTTTAATTTCACATTAAACTTGCTGAAAAACTATTATTTTCCAACAAATGTTTTAACGGAAACATGCATTATATTATTATAATTATAATTTTGAAAGGATAGGTTAGTTGGTCACTTGATATGCTCCTTTAGATTTGACTCTTGTCTATCTCATCAGTTTATCCAAATCATGCGATTAAGAAGGGTTAAAGTATCTCCAATGGCAAGCCATTGGAGCTGTTATTGTCATAATTTGGCAATTGCAATAGAGTAATGTGCTCCAATGACAAGAAATAGCACCTGCTAAATTTCAGAAATGTCAAAACTTAGGCAGCTGCTATTTGTGCCAAATCATCAAGAAACACCTCCCTCATTCCCTCCCTCCCCCCAACAAAACATTCCTCCCTCCCGCCCACCATTTTTGTAGAAGAAACACAGAAACTGGTGTGTTTGGTCGACCGGCCGGTTGTCCGGCCAGTTATCTAGGCACAATAGTTTTTGTGCCAAAATGGAAAAAAGGGCAACTGAACCATTGGAGCACCATTGCTATTTTTCATCTATTTTCTACTATTCATTACCATAATTTGACAATGATAATACTTGTTGGGGAATTTTCAAAATTTATTGTTTAGTTTTTGGGTGTTTTCAAAACATTCCTTGTTTTTCTTAAAAAGGCTTAAAATAAGCTTGGGGACTTTGTCCACATCGGCAAGAGAGGAAAACATGGAGCAATTAATAAAGTGCTACGTGGAATATTCCTTTGAATATGGAATTGTGGGATGGATGCTAGTGTACATACACTCACACCGCAAGGATAGTGCTTCACACCATCCGCACACGCGCACACGTGTAGCGTGGACAGTGGACTATGTGGCATTTGGTGGCACACTTTGCACTTTGCACAGACACATCGGCACTATGAGGGCGCCTTCCTATATGCATTAAATAGGTTAGAGCGATGATGTGGATCTAACGTGGCATGGGTGACGTGAAATACAATCAGCTCTACGTGGTAGTGATGTGGTGTCCGTTGATAATGAGTCAACCAACCAATCGAACGGTTGCGTGTCGATCTGGAGCGATTTGATCATAGTCGTTGATTGGAGATGCGCGCGATCATGCGGATGAGATGGCACCCAATCGTGATCAGGTATGATCAATCAAAGCATCTATTTGGTGTGAGAATGATCTACATCGCATCGGCGCAAGACGCCATAAGGGCGTTTTCCTATTTGCATTGGACAGGTTGAAGTGATGACGTTGATCCAACATGGCATAGGTGACGTGGAATACAATCAGCTTCATGTGGCAGTGATGTAGCGTCCGTTAGCGATGTGTTAATCAACCGATCAAACGGTTGAATCTCCGATTTGGAGCGATTTGATCATAGCCGTTGATTGGAGATACGTGCGATCGTGCGGATGAGATGGCACCCGATCGTGATCAGGTATGATCAGTCAACGCATCTATTTGGTGTGAGCATGATCTATACCATAAATCGTCGATCCAACGGTCAGATCTGATCGGATGTGATCAAGGGACATGACCATTTGATCAAACACATCAAGGCCTATAAATAGGCTGCGAAATCAGCCATTTCAATCCATCCAAAAATTCATAAAACATTTCTGCCATTCTTTCTCTCTCTCTCTCTCCCTCTTGATTTAGAGTTTTTGATCAAAAGTTTCTTAAGCAAGTTTCTGCTTTTCTTATTGGTAATTAAATTCTGCTGACTTGATTATTAGTGTCTTGGTTTTCTTGATTATATCAAGAGTATTCTGATCTACTGTCGTCAATGTAGACGCCGGTAGACTTGATCTTTAGATCAGGCTTTATTGTATCTTGGAGGCGAATTTGCTGTAACTCCCTGCACACTCTTTTGGTGGGTGCAAATATTGTCTTTAAAAAATGACTAAGTAACGCGACGTGAAACACCAAATTTCTATTTTACATCGACAAAATTATCGCCAAGTGTAGACACCCCATTTTTGACCGACCTTAAGACTCAGACATCACCGTTTGAGCGCTCGGTGATGATGCATATTGTGCTCGTTCTGAAGTTGCAGAGTCACGGCTGCGAGCCTTGCCTCCAGACTTCGGGGCTCCTTTGTGCTTTGCCTCGGTTTGCGAACTAGGTCCTGTTTTCTCGGTCTTCTCTTCCTGAAGGAAGGGAGAGTTCTTGTAGACCATCTCTCAGTGGCCGTAGGCTACGTTTCGTGGTCGTAGGCCATTTTTTCCTATTTGGAGACCAGTTTCCGGTTTTCGGAGCCGTCGGTCGTGTGCCTCGGTTCGAGACCGCTTAACTACCTCCGTTTGCTCCGGTTTTTGGCACGCACCTTTTTTCCTTTCTATAGAGGGACACTGTGGCCCGAGACACTACCTTCGTGGTCGCACGCCACCTCCAGTGCTTAACAGCCTGTTTTCGGGGCCCTAGGCCGCGCGTTTTGGCCCCCAAACCCTCGTTTTGCATCGGTTAGGGTTCATTTTTGGCATGGACCCTATTTTCATTGTTTGGAAGGTGGTAGTATGGTGGGAGACCAGAAATTCTTTTGAAAAATATTTTCTCTCTCCTCCAGCCGGTTTTCTTGACAGAAAGCTGGTTTTTCCCACTTTTGGATCACAATTTCTGGTCTCCCATACCAACATTGTGTTGTACTCACCTGAGAAGCCACCAATATAGGTAGGCCGACCAGCTTTTCTTCTTGACCCTTTTGAACCTTGCTAGAAAGCTGGTTTTTCCCTCTCTTGGGTCACTTTTTCTGGTTTTTCACCCTGCAGCTGTATTCTACTCATCTGGGAGGCCACCTTTCTGGTATGGCCGACCAGAAATTTACCTTGACCCTTTTGAACCCTGGTCGGCCGACCACTTGAACTGGTCGGCCACCTTCCTCCTTTTTGGCCTTCTTAAGTGCTTCACAGCTGTGTCAACTGTGAAGCATTTGACCCACTATCCAAGATTTTGACCCTCTTTTTGATCCTTTTTAGTTGGTTTTGACCCCCTTGCTTAGCTTCTTGGAGAAGCTTGACTCTTTTGTCAAGCTTCTTGAGGAAGCTTGACCCTTTTGGTCAAGCTTCTTTGAGAAGCTTGGAACCCCTTTTGAGGCTTCTCCAAGAAGCCTTATCCCTTCTCCTCTATAAAACCAAGCCTCCATCTCCATTTGCAAGGGTTAGAAAAAACCAGCTGAGGCATATACATACAAGTCTCTATATCTCTCTCATCCAAGCTCAAAACACCCTTGTTCTTGGTCATTTACACTACACCTCATAGCCTACCACCTCCACCATCCATTCCAGCACTTTGGGACTGATTTGCAAGGGTTGAAGGTTCACCAACTTGGTCCAGAAGTTGCTGCATTGCTGTGCTACAAGGGTAAGTCTCCATTTCCCCTTTTCTTGCATTATTTTGCTCCATAGCTTAGCCCTATTTGTAAGCATTTCTGGGTTTTGTTATAAACTGTAAAGTGTCTTATTTTGAGCTCCTCTTGAAGTTTGATTAAGGATACTTTTCTGTTTGAGGTCTCCTACATCCTTGTATGCTTCATCTCTCTTTTAGGGCTTATTTTGCATGATATCTTAGCCTTACTTGCAAGCATTTTTGAGATTTTCCATGAACTAAAAAAAGTCTTATTTTGAGCCCCTCTTGAAGTTTGATTAAGGGCATTTTTCTGTTTGGGGTCATCTTCCTCTTGGCATGCTTCATTTCCTCATGATTAGGGCTATGCATTAGAACATTCGCATTGGCCTTGGTTTGGCCTCTTAGCCACTGAAATCCAGTGGATTTTCAGTGGCTTAGATGTGTTTTTGAGAGCTAAAATCAGAGGGGGGTGACCCCCCTCTCTCCTTGTCTTGTTTGTTGGCCCTTTTGGTCTTCCAAAGGGCCCCTTACTTGCATGTTGTGAAGTCACTTTTTAGGCCCAATTTGGTGAGTTTCAAGGTCTGCCTTAGCTCTGTCCAGAGCCTCTTTGACCATATTTTGTGTCCCTCATGCATGTGTGGAACAATCCTCCTCAAGGCCTTTCAAGAGGACCTTTCATTGCATGCTTCCTTGACCCATTTCAGGGCCTTTTTGGTGAGTTTTAGGGCTATCATAATTGATTTCCAGAGTTGGTTTTTCCATGTTAAGTGTTCTTGTTATATGTGTTGAGTAACCCCTTGCATGGCCCTCCAAAGGAGCTCATCATTTTTGCATGCATTGGATGCATTTCAGTGGTTATTTGGGGTTTATTTGACATGCCATGTTACTGTTTTGGGCTAGTTTGGTGACCTCTCTTATGCTTCATATACATGTCATGTAAACCATGCTTACTAGCCTAGGTTGCATGTTGTTTTAGCCCTTCATGTTAGCACTTTTGGGCCATGCTTGGAACTGATGTTGTGCTTATTTTGGACTACCTTGGCTCTATTTTCATGCCTCATGGCCAAATAATGCTTGCTCTGCATACTTGTGGTTCAATGCATTTGTCTAGTTTTGAGTTTCGGGACCTCTTTCATGCATTGGGTGACATATTTCCATGATTCGGGACCATCGCGCATCATATTTCAGTGCTGGAAATTGCATGTTTGTATGCCATCTTTCATCCCTTGCCATGCTTTGGTAGAGTGGCATTTGATGCCTTAGGTTCGATCCTCGGTATTCGTGCATGTGTGCACGCATTTCGGTTGTCTCATTTTCATCTAACGGCCACTGATGTGAGTGTGGCTGAGGTCCACTCATGTTGGTGTAAGTCCATCATGTATTGTGTATGTCATTTCGGTCTATAGCATTGCGTATGCTAGGTTGCATGTTAGAGCATTGTGTATGCCATGTTACATCGAGCACTGTGTATGCCATTTCATAGCATTGCGTATGCTAGGTTGTATGTTAGTTGCATTGTGTATGCCATCTCATTTGCATTGTGTTTGGGATAGGAGTTAGCCCAAACACGGGAAACGAGAGACGTTTCGTACTCCGAGTGACGGAACGTGTCTCAATTCCCGGTCGCCGACACTCCGGATTACCCATGATGGAGTTTAGGTCTTGTTGTGTTTTCATGTGCATTCATTTCACATCGAGTCGTACAATTCGACTCCTCGGCCATCATGCATCGAGATACGTGATTGGTGGCACGAGGATTGAGGACTACACTCCCTGAAGAGTAGTCATGCATACATATGTGAAAATACTTTGCTATGCCCCTTTCTTGCTCCCTATTGTAGCAAATCAGAAATCAACAGCATTCCAGAGCCTTGCACAGCATTCCGGGATTAATTGCAAACAGAGGCGAATTGGGGCATCGCAATGGATTTCCGCGCAAGGCAACTCGAGCATGCATCTTTCATCATTCGGAACAGAGCTGAGGCGGTCCATAGGCTTGCATGCTAGTTTATTTGTTTTCCTAGTTAATTTGTTAATTAATTAGGGTTTTGTAATATTTAATTATTCATTCGGACTGTAATTATTTATTCGGACTGTATTATTTATTCGGACCCTCCGAGCGAGGGCATAACTGTAATAAGTGTGCGTGTGTGTGATGCATGCCTTCCAACCCCACGTCTTTCTCCCTTTTATTTACCAGCTTATGATGGTTAGATTAGGGCATGTTTCAATTAGCATACTTATGCTTGCATGTTTGCATCATTCATCTGTACTGCATGCACCGGGCTCGGCGCATCATACTAACTGCATTGTACTTCAATTCCGAGTTGAATACATGTTAGCTGTTGCATTTCATATGCCATGTTTAGAATAGCCGAGCCTATTGTAGTTGCATTTTTGCATGTGTTGCATTAGGCATTTCTATAAAGTTAGGATCATGCATGGATTTCTAACATAGCTTCTGTTTTGGCTTGGAGTACTCGATAAGTGTTTATGTTTTAACATCCTTGCATGTGTGTGAGTGACTGCCATGATAACATGCTTACCATGAGGTTATTTGCTTATGTGTTATATCTGCCTGAATGCCTGTGGGTGAAAGTTGGATTATCTGAATTGGAATAATGCATTGACTGTGAGTTTTAAGCCCACCAGATAGTGGCAAAACCATGTTTTCTAAGCCCACCCGAGGGTGGCAAAATCTGCATTTTAAGCCTACTTGCGAGTAGCAAACCGCTTTAAAAAATAAGCATGAAATGTTTTATTCCAATTCAGGCGATCCGGTCTATACTTGCATGTTGTGCGCATCACGTAGTAAATCTAGGCTAATAACCGGAATAAGAGCACATAATGTTTTTAAAACTCGATATCATGGTTAGTAGAGGCCGATCTTTGATCGGGCGAGCGGGGGTGCTCACGAAGTGACCTTCCCCAATCGTACCCAAGTTCCCGAGCCGAGGCAACTTTGGTGATGACGGACACGTGACCTTAGGCAACGAGTCAGGGTTTCCTAAATTCTCTAAAATAAAATATTTAGATGGCGACTCTTTATCTGGCAAAGCAATCCATGTTTGGCACTTCTTTCAAAAAAATCTGTTTTCAAAAACGATTTGCCGGATTTGGACTCTTTGATGATTCATCGGTCTTGCATTGCACTCTGCGAGATTAGATACAGGACCGTGACACAAATTGAATCCTGAGCTGTAGTGAGCCCAAATGAACAAAACGGGGGGAGATCTACTCCCGGGACGTTCGGGGACGTCTACACCAAGTTTTGAAAACTCAAAGACCACCAATTGAAGAATTAAAGACGAATTGTTCCAACAATACTATTATAGCATTTGTCATTAAAAATACTCTTACTTGATTCTCAAATTTACGTTCCTCAAATGAGCTTAAAAAATCCTATTTAAAACACAATTCCCGATCATCAAAAAAAAAAATATCATAATCATAATCATAATTAAAGATAAAAGATAAAACACAATTCACGATTTATACAAAGCTCAAGGCATAGTATTACATATCCGAAGGTTAAAAAGTGGCAAAGACCAACATCGCTATAGATATTAATTTTTAATTTGTTTTGAATAACTAATGTTGAATTCTTTTATTGTTATGAATCTTTAATATTTCTCTTATTTACAGAAAAATATTGAAATTTTAAAAAGTCTTAACTTATAAATTACACATCAACTCGCCTAAAGCCCAAGAAGTTTCCCACTTATTAAACGTTTTTACTCTCTTCGTCTCAAAATAATAATTTTTTAAAAAAAATTTAATTTTTTTATAGTACAATTGTTACCCTTTAAAAATATTAATTTTTAAAAATTATCCTTTGATAGTACTATCAAAATTATCCTTCGGAAAATTAATATTTTTAAAGTACAATAATTGTAGTATGAAAAAAAATTTGTTTTTTTGAAAATATCAATTGTCATAATTGTAGTTTTTGTGTTGTTAATAAATTTAAAAAAATGGCAAAATAAAAATAATTATATTATTTTAATCCTTAATTTTTAAAAAAAGATTAAAATTTTGAGACAATAAAAAATAAAATAAAAAATTAATATTTTAGAACGGAAAAACTAAATGCTTTACAGCCCCTTTCCCTCTTCCTTCTTTGTCAAGAAAAATTTCATATCAATTACAAAAAGTAATACACCTTATTCACTTGGTTATCAAAATTAGTAACGAGTTTATTTATTTTAGGGAGTCATTATTCCTACTACATTTTACTTTAAATATACTTTCTTTTCTTTTTTTTATCCTCATTATATATAATTATTATTCATATTTCACTTTGCTCCAAATATTATTTTTACTCTACTTTATTCCAAATATACTCCATTCTAGATATAATGAAGACAAAAAAAAGAATATATTTGGAACAAAATAAAATGAGAATAGTGATTCCCATTGTTTATTGTGTTTATGTTTTCTACAAAAATATGAAATCATAGATGATTTGACATCATCAAAAATGTGTTGATTCAGAATGTTAGAAAAATGAACTTGGAGATAAAGCACAGCAGTATGATGTGAGCCGGCCTTATTTCGAGTCAATTTTGATTATTCAAATCATTCATATTGTAAGTTTTGTCAAGTAAATTATTTATGAAAAAAAATCAATTTAATGGGTGGCTTGATAGGGAGGCATGGTGGAAGCAGGACATATGTAATAACAAGATCACATTTATTTTAAAAAATAAAAATAAAATAAACTGCTACCATAAATTTAGTGATAGAAATGTTGTGAATGGTTTTGGTGAAAAAATTACTATATATTATGATATTTGTTATGGATTATTATAATTATATTAAATATGTTGTAACAGAATGGAAATAGTGAAAAGTGAATTAGAACAGCCTAATAGTTATGTAACACTACAAACGCAATGCGAGACAACGCGGTGTTTTGAGAAGTTAATAAAAAGTTGACTTTTTAACTTTTTTAATTTTTTTTGTGACTTTTTAAGCTAAAAAAAAACTAACTTTTTAGTGATTTTTTTATAATTTTTTTTTTTTTGGGTAAAAAAACTAAACAACTAACTTTTTTTTAACATATTCCCAAGTTGTTGACTAAAAATTGCCAAGTGCACATGGTACCCCATTACCAATGTCCCATTTCCTCACCACTATGATCATTTTCTTCTACTCTAATAGGCTACGAGTCAAAACTTGCTATGCCAATTTGATTATAATATGACTAACATTTGTCCGTATTCCACAGTTTTTCTAATTTTAAATTCCTATCAACCTTCATTTTTTCATTCATAAAGACTGCAAATCTTCTAAAATATGTATACCACTTTGACTTTATCCAAAAATAAAATCATTTTTCCCTCTGTTCATATCCATGAATGTTATTTTCCATGAATGTTCACTCTTGAGCTCTTCTTAAGGATAAAGTCATCACCTTGCTCATCAAGAAAATCAAAACATATCATTTATTATATAAAACCCTTCTAAAATATGTACAACTCATTGACTTTTTTTTTCCCAGAAAAATTCTCTTCAACTCTTGCTCATCAAGAAAATACAAATCCAATGATATATAGAGAGATAGTCAGTTCCATAGTTCATACATCATAATAGTGGTTAGTTCACCATTCATTGCTTGAAAGTTGATGGGGAGAGTACCAGTCATTGGTCTTGTTATGGTTGTTCTTTCTTCAATAGCAACAGAATTTGTTTGTTATGGCAATACCCATCTCATGAATTGTTCCGAATCCGATCTTCAAGCCCTCATTGACTTCAAGAATGGCCTGAATGATCCTGACAACCGGCTTTCATCATGGCAGAGCAGAAGCAACTGCTGTCAATGGCGGGCTATCGGGTGTGATAACAGTACTGGAGCTGTCATTGCAATTGATCTTCGCAACCCATATCCATTAGGTTCTGATTCTGCTATCAGGTATGGATTTTGGAACTTGAGTGGAGAGATTAGACCTTCCTTGCTACGACTCAAGTCCTTGAAACACCTAGATTTGAGTTCCCTCACATTTCAAGACAGCCCAATTCCTAGTTTTTTTGGTTCTCTGAAAAATTTGCAATATTTAAACCTGTCTAAAGCTGGGTTTATTGGGAAAATTCCTACAAGTTTGGGAAACCTCTCTAGCTTGCAATATCTTGATGTTTCTTATGATTTCTTGAGTGTTGATAGTCTTCAATGGGTGACCGGTCTTGTTTCGCTGAAACATCTTGAGATGAATGGAGTCGACCTTTTGATGGTGGGCTCAAACTGGATTGAGGTACTAAACTCACTTTCATATTTAACCGAGCTTCACCTTTCTCTATGTGGTCTATCCAGTTTTGCTTTTTCTCTTAGTTCTGTTAACTTTACTTCACTTGCTGTTGTGGATTTTAGTTTTAATAGCTTCAATTCAGAAATCCCAGATTGGTTTGCAAATCTTAGTAGCCTTGTCTATGTTGATATAAGCAGTAACACGCTGCGAGGAAGGATTCCTCTTGGTTTCAGCGAGCTTCCAAGCTTAAAATACTTGAGTTTTGATATGAACAATTACCTAAGTGCCAGTTGCGAAGAACTGTTCAGGGTAGGCTGGGGAAAAATAGAGGTTATTAGTTTAGCTTCAAATAAAGTACATGGGAAACTACCTTCTTCCATTGGAAACATGACATTTCTTACTGACTTTCAGCTTTTCTCAAATAATGTTGAGGGTGGAATTCCAAGCTCCATTGGTAGACTTTGCAATTTGAGGAATTTCTATTTAATGGATAATAACTTGACAGGAAGTTTACCTGAATTTCTTGAAGGGATTGAAAACTGCGGTACTAAGAGTCCTTTGCCTAATTTGATGCACTTGGAATTGAGTGACAATAAGCTAGTTGGTAAATTGCCTGAATGGTTGGGTCAGCTTGCAAATCTTGTGGGACTTGGGTTGAGCAATAATTTGCTTGAAGGTCCCATCCTGGCTTCTTTAGGGACACTGCAAAATCTAACTGACATGGGACTGGGAGGGAACAAACTAAATGGGACTCTCCCGGTGAGTTTTGGGCAGCTTTCTGAGTTGCATACCCTTGATATCTCTTACAATCAGTTGACCGGTGTTATCTCAGAAACACATTTTGCAAAGCTAAGCAAGCTCAAGATCCTAACTTTGGCGTCCAATTCTTTTGTTTTGAATGTCAGTTCTAATTGGGTTCCTCCATTCAAGGTCTTCAATCTTGACATGGGTTCGTGCCAATTAGGTTCTTCATTCCCGGCTTGGCTTAAATCTCAAAATGAGCTTCAATTTCTTAATTTGCCCAACACTAGCATTTCAGGTTCTCTACCAAGCTGGTTTTGGGACATCTCTTCTAATCTATCACTGTTAAATGTTTCTTTTAATCAGTTAGAGGGTCAGCTTCCAAATCAATTCAGTGTAACCGCTTTTGCAGATATTGATCTCAGCTCTAACCTCTTTGAAGGACCCATTCCTCTTCCTACTGTCCAAATTGAGTTACTAGATCTCTCCAACAATCACTTTTCCGGTTCCATCCCTCACAATATAAGCAACGTTATGCCAGATTTGATCTTTCTATCTTTTTCTGGTAACCAACTAAGTGGAGAAATACCCGAGTCCATAGGACAAATGTCATATCTTCAAGTCATTAGTCTCTCGAGTAATCACTTAACAGGAAGCATTCCTTCTAGCATATGGAATTGCACTTATTTGAAGGTTCTAGACCTTGGAAACAACAATTTGTCTGGGGTGATTTCGGGGACTTTGGGTGAGCTAAAACAGCTCCAATCACTGCACCTGAGTAACAACAAACTTACTGGAGAGATCCCATCATCCTTTCAAAATTTATCCAGCCTTGAAACTCTGGATCTTGGAAATAACAAGTTATCAGGTTACATTCCACCGTGGTTTGGAAATGGTTTTCCTAACCTTAGACTTATTAGTTTGAGGTCTAATGCTTTTTCCGGTGGGCTACCCTCTGGGCTTTCAAATTTAAGTTCACTGCAAGTCCTTGACCTTGCAGAAAACAACTTGACTGCCCAGTTTCCAGCTAGTTTGGGTGACCTAAAAGCCATGGTCAGAGAGCAAAAAGTAACCGAGTATCTGTTGTATGGGAAGTACAGGGGTCGGTATTATGAAGAAAGCTTGGTTGTGAATACCAAAGGCACGTTTCAAAAATATACCAAGACACTTTCCCTCGTCATCAGCATAGACCTGTCAAGCAACAATTTATATGGAGAATTCCCGGTAGAAATAACGAAGTTGACAGGTTTGGTGGTTTTGAACTTGTCAAGAAACCAAATCAGTGGCCAAATTCCAGAAGGCATTTCAAGTTTGCGACAATTGGGATCTCTTGATTTATCGAGTAATAGGCTCTCCGGTGCAATTCCTCCAAGCATGTCTTTGCTCTCATCCTTGGGTTATTTAAATTTGTCAAACAATGACTTGACAGGTATGATCCCGTACACAGGGCAAATGTCGACTTTTGGTGAGTCCTGTTTTGATGGAAACCCCGGTCTATGTGGAGCTCCTCTTGCAGTAAAGTGTTCAAATTCAGATTCAGATAAGGGAAAGAGTGTGGAGAATGAACATAATGATGATGGGTTCATTGATAAGTGGTTTTACTTGAGTGTTGGATTGGGATTTGCTGCAGGACTTTTGGTTCCATGTTTAGTCTTGGCAAGCAGAAAACCTTGGAGTGATGCATACCTCAGTTTTGTGGATAAAATTGTCTACAGATTACCATGGGTGAGAAATAGAGGAGCAATGCGCCATAGAAAGCAACATCACTAAAGGTAGTTTTTTTTTTTTTTGTTGGTGGAAATTTGATTTACTCTTAGAACTTAGAAGGTTTTTTGGAGTGATTGCATCAGACTTGTGCAGAAATCTATGAAAATGAATACAGGACTTGGCCTCCTGCTTTGTGACATATTATCTTGTTGATTTGAATTTGTGTAGTATTCTATTCAGTATTAATGCTTATGTGATAGGAGGAAAAGTGGAATCTTTGTGAATAAAATGGATGGATTTCTGTAGTCAATTGGAGATTCTTCATTCTGCAAAAATGAATGATTCCTTTTTACCTCTTAGGGCAACCACTTTGGGCACTATGCCAAAGGTTAGGTGTATATCCAATCTTTTTCCTCCCAAACACACATTAATGTGTACTAATTGAGCTTCTTTTTTTTTTTTTGGAGATGAACACAAACATATTGGGGTTACTGATGCAGTTGTAACCATGGTGCACAAAATCAGAAAAAATGCCTAAAAAAAAATAATCTTATGTTGTGCGTCTTTACTCATGTCCCTAGTTTTCATATAGTCATGTTTGGAACAAGTCTAATATGCAAATACCAGTTTGTATTTTTTTTTTGGGTCTTTTTTTTGGTCCTCATCTTTATAAACCATTTTGCTGACACTGAAATCAATAAAAACTGTACAGGAAAAAGAAATTCAACATCATCTCTAACACAACATAAAAACATGAACAATAGTAGAATCGCATAGCGAAGAAAGTTGCAACTTTTCTACGTGTTGAATACGAAGATTACTAGAATTATAGAGAAAAGAATAGATTTTTCTCAACAAAATTGTATTAATCAATATCAACCGAAGAGCCATAAAGGCTTACAACCATTATTTCTAATAACTAAACCCTAACCTTATTAGGAAACAGTAGTTCCTTAATTGATGCAACAAAATCAAAGGAAATAAGAAAATTACAAAAAAATAAATGGACAAATGAATATTTGGATAATAGAAAAAAAAATAAACATACTGAAGTTAGAATTTTCACCTAAATCCATCAGAGTCCATGGCAAAGCAAGGGTTCCTAATCCTTACCACATTTTCTATGTCTTGACCAAATTTCACACCATTCCGAGCACGAGCTGTCTTGCCTTTACTAGTGTCGGTTGTACCATTACCATCATTGGACAACATTGAATCGGCAGGGTTTGCAACTCCTAAACCAATGATTGTAAAGTGCACGAAACAATGATTATTTAAGAATAGGCATTGCAGCTCAAACTTTGTCACTCGTGATTCCCACTTCTCAGGGAAAACTATGGAGACTGGCATAGAGAAATTTCTCAGTTTATGGATTTATTACAATACTTTATTTACAAGCACTCCAGTGCTTGAGAGTGGTGGTGATGGGGGATATACTTTGCTGTCATTAGCCTTCTCTTATCAACTTCAAAATTGGCCTCCATGATTCTCTCTCTCTCTCTCTCTCTCTCTCTCTCTCTCTCTCTCTCTCTCTCATGGCAAGGTAAACTACTTGTCACAGTTACTAGAACTAATCTTAACCCCATATTCATTACTTTCTAAATCTTAATTGACCTCAATAATTTGTGACTACCATAATTTTCACAAATAGACAAACTGCAAAAGTGAAGATGTCTAACAGCCTACAAAAGTGAAGATGCCTAACACAATGAGAATGCCCATTACATTGCAAAACAAAAGCAAAAATAGATTCTCCATCAAAGGAAAAGTAGATTCTACATCAAACATCGCATGTGATCTGATCATAACTCTTATTTCTTCGGATATCAAATAATTTCAAATCCAGATTCAACTCTCTATATAAGCAACAGTTCAAAATGAAGAAAGCATTCAGAAAATTTTAGATAAATTTATTTTCTTTTGTAAGCTTTGAGGGTGAAGTGTGCTTGTAGTGACATTGGAACTTGAGTGAGAAGTTTTGACCTTCCATGCTAATGTTCCAATTTCTGAGACATTTGAATGAGTTTGAATCCTCCCTAAATTCTTTGTATCTTTGGAGTCTGGACCTTTTTTTTAAACCTAAACGTAGGGTTCTAAAACGACTTCTCGAGCTCAACTCATATTCAATTTATTGATTTTTTTTTTTTTTTTTTTTTTTTTTTTTTTTTTTTGAGATGTGCTTGTTCTATAAACAAATCAAACTTGAAGATATTTTAAAACTCGTTAATTTTCTTAACTCGACTAGAATTTGCCTCGATAAGCTTGTGTTATAAAAATCAAGCTACTCAATTACAGTTAGATCAAAATTCATTTGAAATTAACTCAAAAAGATTAAAAATAATAATAAAATAAAAATATAAACAAACTTGAACACATTTTTTGAACTTGTTAATGCTTTGAAACAAATTTGAACATACGACAACTCAGCTCACTTCCAGATGAACATAGTTGATTTCATTTGGTTGATTTTGGGTATCAACTGAGCGTCCACTTCCAACTAAATTGCATCATTCTCATTCTCATTCTCATTCTCATTATCATCCCCTAGGTGGCCCCATCAATTTTTTGCTCTTCATGTGATTGCCTTGGGAGGATATTAGCTCTTCACCATGCTCTGATACACATTGTACGCACAAACTTGATCTTGCTTTTACATACAAAAAAATTTTAAGTATTTGCACTAACTTACATGGAAAAGGTTCTACTTGTGCTTAACTAGACAATCAAAAAAGGTGCACCCAGTAAAGGGATGGCAAATTGCTAACCATCCTACATCCCTTGGGTGATTCTATTTGCACGTCACATTCTTAGTACAAAATATTTGTACCGTTCAAATATCAACTTTCAAAACACAAGTATCCGAATATAAGTCCTCAAAAAAAAGCATTCGAATATCTACTATTGAACAAGATTTTATTTGAAGAATTGATTTTTGTTTAGAAGTTGATATTGGAACATTTTGTTTTTGTTCAGAACTTAATATCCCAACGACAAATGGTTTACTACGATAGAATTTGGTGTGTGAATAGAATCCCTTGCCTCACCCCATGAAGAATTTTTCTCACCCCAATGAGAAAATAATGAGACAAGTTTTGCTTCACCAATTCTGTTTTCTGGACCAGCTCCGATTAATATTAATTAAATACCATTGTGTATATATATAATTTATTCTGTAAAATATAATAAAACAAAAATATCAAAATGTATACCAATCTCATTTTTTTAACCCCCCTCTCTCCAATATGTAATACTTTAACTTTTATCAATCATCAATCATTATCCCTCATGTCATATCAATGTACCACCCCATCTTCTGATTGACAAATTACTCCAATGCCTCTCGGCTTCCACCACCAACCCATTTTTCCCTACTCCATCCCCTTCCCAACAGGGCACAAGGCAGGCACATGACATCACAAACCCGACCCACCCTCACCCCGTAGCCATTCCTCCCAAGGCGAGGCAACCCTTCCCGAGCATTACAAACAATAGCCCCACCCAATGGGGAACCAAAGGGGCCTAAACAAGCCCACCAAAGCAAGGGTAATGCAACTCAAAGGATCCACAGATGCTCCCTCAAGCCGAGCTTAAACCTTATGACCCAATCTCAGTGACATAGTGACAAGGAGCCAGTGGCCCAGGATTAGTGGACAAGAGTCTCAACCGTGGAGCATTGCCCCAAAGACTGCAACTTATGTCCTGATCACCAAACCACATGGAATAAACCCACACCACCAAGCCACCACCCTCCAGTGGTAATTTCAGTTTGATATGTTCATAGCATGTGTTCCTCTTCCAACATTTGAAGTTGGATTACTAGAGAGCCCTCTAACAGCAAGTTTTATGATATCTTCCTCCAAAAATTTGGAAAACCAATGCGAAACTCTTTCCCAAGTCTCACCTGCCATAGGATATATGCTAGCTCTGGAAGTAAGACCTATTTTAAGCACAAACACTCCTTCAAACATAAGCATTTGTTCTTTCCTCACAGCCCTTGACCACAGAACCAAGAAGGTAAAAGGGGTGATTCTCTAAATCATTAATTAAACAACCTTCAGGTGCCATCCCTTCAAGGATGTAACCGCTAACATTTTTGAATTATACGATTCCATCCACCCCAGGCTCTGCCAAGTCCAGAACAACAACAACAAAAATCTCTGGTTTCGGACAAGTTCCTTTGTCAGAGCCAAGGAGTCTGATCGAGAAAAGACTGCCAAAAAAATGAGAGGGAAAAAAAAAAAGAAAAAAAAAAAGAAAAAGAAAAAAAGGGCAACATCACCAACAATACCTTCTGATTTACTTTTGTGCAAAACTAGAAGCTTCTGAATGAATTTCATTGCCTGTCTAGAAAATCAAACAATGTGGAAAGCACTTGGCCCTTTCAGTCAAATTTAATCTGCATGCTAACTCAATTCCTACATATACTATTTGTCAGATTGCAAAGAGACAGGTTAGTTAAATCAAGAGGCCATAAATAAGCTCTCACTTCAATAATAACTTTGCCTTGTGCAATACCTTTACCCTCGAAGGTGTGCAAGGTTAACTAATTTAGACGTTGAACAGACCAAATAACAATGCCAAAATTGGACAAAGAAACAAAACAATGCTAAAATTGAACAAAGGAACCAAAATTGGCCAAAAATTAAACAACAAACAAGAAAAGGTGATGGAAAATACTTAAAACTGAGAGTCACTGAGAAATGTAACCATGCATCTAGCACTCTGGAACAACCTATCAACTCTTTGCCATACTGCTCGTTGAATATCAAGAAGCTTTTGTGCCTTATCTTGTAACTTTGGCTGTCGGCGAATTGTTTCACCGTGGATCTGGACACAAGAAATAGAGATGTCAAACAAAAGCAGAAAAGAAACAGCTTGGATTTTGCAGAAATTCACAAATAGTGCAGAATACTAAAGGAAGCAAACACCTCAAAATGATAGACCAATCTGTATTCTCCAAAATTTATTTGGCATGGCAGATTTTTCACATTCTAAGGCTTTGCAAAGTGTATTGCTAACCGTGTACCTTTAAAAACAATCTAATGAGTGCTTGTATAAACTCAAAGTTATTTCTGCAGGAGATCTCATGAATGAAATAATCCAGCAGCAGTTCAATAGAATGGAACTCCGGTCTCTTATCAAGTTCTTGCTCATCATCATCATCATCTATAATCTGAAGCATTCTAAGTTCCACATCCAAAGTTGACGGAGATAAACTTTTAATATAGTCAGTGAATGCCAAAACTGCAAATCCAAACAATGTTTTAGATGTACATGAACAATTAACTTCACTAAACTCACAAAATTAAATAGTACAGATATATCTTAGCTAGAAAACTAACAATTTTCTGTGTCTGCAGAGGACTGAAGAAGTTGCACGAATTGGGATGCCACCAAATCAATTTGTGTCTGTTTTTTTTCAAGTTTACCAGCTTCTCTATCCTTCTCTTCATTAGCTGACTCAATAGGTTTAAACAATATTTCTCCCGAAAGAGATGGTATTGAAGGCAGGAAGAATGGTGCCTGTTCTGGTTTCTTTGGAGGCTCAATTGGTTTGTTGCGAGCCTGGAATTTGTCCGCAAATAAAGAAATTAAATAAAGTGGAATTGTTATCATTCGATCTGAGAAAGCATAAGAATTTGATTAGGAATACAAATCAAAAGGGAGCAGGAAGAACCTTTATAATGTCCAAATTGATCAAGCTTTGCCACTGGCTCTTAGGTAATAGTGAGAGAGTCACTAGATCTGGAATTTGCTGATCTGAAGACTTGTGGGCTACTTTTGAGGGGGTTATGATAGGTTTATCAGAATCATTATCTTCAGAACCTTCTATTGAAGAGACAGATGGCAACTTAACACTCACTATTTCCTTCCCACTTCCATAGGACTCATCATTAGAAGCTCCAGTAAACATTGCCTGATTAACCCTGATAAATTTACAAGTTGTCAAGTTTCTAGTGGCCCCAAGAAAATTTTTCCACATTACATGCCAGAAACTCAAAACTTTGATCATGTAGTACTTTTCGAAACACATACTTATTATAACTATTTATTTCGACAAATTTCCAAAACTTCATCCAAATTGTGATTTATAACATTAGCTTACCCAATGGTATTTACTAAACTACCTTTCAAACGAAATCAAAGAATCTCAAACTCGAATAGAAAATGAAGCTAGGTTTACTAAAACTTACCACAGATAGACCCCATTTTGATCAACATGAGTCGTTGCTAAAACATCCATATTTGGTGACAAAGATAATGCAGTTATACAAACATCAACAAGTATAGCATCTATTTGTCTTGCTAAAATGACATCCCAAATTCTAAGACTCCCATCCATGCTAGATGACAAAAGCCATTTGCCATCCTCACTGAAGCACAAGTCTGTAATACGGTCTGTATGACCTTCAAATTTACGAACCATTCTTAGTGCCACAACATCAAATAAACGGATAACTAAATCATCTGCCACCGTTGCCAGAAGACCTGGAAATTTTAAACAGTATATCACAAAATTATTCTCACATTATTATAATTATTCTTTTTTGACTGGGGGCAGGGGTGTTTACCAAAACATACATAAATAAATAAATAAAGGAAAATAGACAATACCGTTAGAGCGATGATAAACAATCTTCACCAGAGAACAACCAATTTTCCATCTGGATTTTAGCTCACGTCCCTTGAAATCCCATACCTGCATAAAAATTAAAAAATTTTAAAATAAAATAAATAAATCTAGTAAAAAAATGACCCAGCAGAGAAGAATGGATGCAAACATGCATGCTTAATCAAATATCAATACTATTTTATAATAAAATGAATTTATAAATTATGCCTCATTTCACGTGGGCAAACAACTAACATGCTAGCTACCATTAGGTAAAAGTTTTGCGACAACTCACAACTAAAGACACAATTATAACTTATACTCTTTGTAGTAGTGGTCCTTATATATCATATTAACAATCGAATATGGTCATGAGTATTATTAAAATTAGAAAAATTACGGTGACATATTCAAAATCCAATGTATCCCTACTCAAGAATTAAAATTTATATTAAAAAAAAATCCTTCGGTTTCTCGTAACAAAAAAGTGAGGGAAAAAAGACTGGTGTCTCACAAAATAGATAAAAGCTTCTAAGACATTCTACAATCTTCCCTCAATTTTTTATAGCTGTACATAAAGAGAGAAATTAGGAAAAAACGAAATTGTGCTCCCAAAGTGTCCTTACCTATAGCGATCCCGGGTTTTTCCCCTTGTTGTATAGTGATCCGGACTTGGTTCCGTGGATGTTAGCAGTTGTTTCTGTCTTGTTTCCGTCCTTCAATACTCGTTATTTGAGTTATAGGATGTTTTGGGCAGGTTTGTTACAGGTTGGGAGTGTTTGGGAACAAAGGGTTGCTGCCCAGAAATTTGGACCTTCGCTCGAGCGAGGAGTTCGTCGCTCAAGCGAGCTCTTTGATTTTGGTCCTTCGCTCGAGCGAGGTTTTGTTCGCTCGAGCGAGAGTGGAGTTTTGTGTCAGGTGGCTCGAGCCAGGGTTCCTTCGCTCGAGTGTGCGTCTGCGTCTCATTCAGACCTGAGAGCTGTGTTTCTTCGCTCGAGCGAGCGAGGTGTATGTTTTCGAGTTCTTCGCTCGAGCGAGAATTCTGTCGCTCGAGCGAGCTTCTGAGTTGCAGACCTGAAGCTTCGAGTTTTTGGCTCGAGCGAGACTTTTTTCGCTCGAGCGAGATTTCTTGTGTCTGGTCGCTCGAGCAACCAATCATTCGCTCGAGCGAGCCTGTTTAATATAAATACACAGCAGCGGGGGAAAAATACACTTTTTCATCCTCTTTTTGATTTCAAAACCCTAGGTCCGTGTTCTCTCTCCCTCTACACACCTTCTCTCATAGGTTTCATCTATTTTTAGGGTGTTTCTATCCTAAGTTCTTTATTAAAAAGATAGAGGGTTGCGAGTGCTTTATTTTAATCTGAGAGTTTGGCGGTTTGGAGCACTTTGGATTTTCGTCATCTTCTCCATTCGAGTTCTTCACTTCGAGGTAGGGATACCCTACTCCATACTATAGGTTTTGTCCTAAGTTTTGGTCATTTTGATATGTTGGTGTTGTTTGGTAATTTTGGGAAAAGCTAGGGTTTGATTTATAATTTAAAAAGCCCTAATTGTTGTAATAAATTAATTCGTATAATTAATTTTGGAAAAAATGTGGAATTTGGTTTAATTCATGAAATTGGGGAATTATGAGATTAAACGGTGTAGTTGGATAATTGAATCACTCACCCATGAAAATGTTGAGTTTATATTTGTTGATACATTTATTTCCTGTTTAGAAATAACTGTTTTGGGCTATCGGTGGAGGATAGTCGTGATTATTGTAGACATTGCATGTTGATTAGGGAAAACTGAAACTAATCACATTGATTGAGTCATTAAATATGACAGTTGAATTAATACAGCAAATCTGTGTATTGATTGAATATTGTGTATGACAAGTGTTTAATACATTGTATATGCATATTGTTTGGAAGGAGATAGGAGATGTACTCCATGGTTTGAGGGAAGATAGGGGATGGACTCTCAAACCTGTTTAGGAGGAGAGAGGGGATGGACTCCATTAGTACAGCAAATATGTGTATTTATTAATTTATGGAAGTGTTTCAGTATGAGCCTTGGTCTCATTTGAATTGTTGATATTGGAAGTAATGTTAATGTGAGATGTAGTCTCATTTTGTAGTTTGGCCAGGTTCTGAGCCATGTCTGTATAATTAGAAAGTTGAATAATAACGGAAAGTGAAACATGTCATGGACATTATTGTCATGAAACTGTATAGTGATGTATTTGATTATTTTGTGTTAACCATCTATCGAATACTATTGCTTTAGTCAATTCTTATATTTGGTTTAGTATATTTCTACTGGGCTGTGGCTCACCCTTTACGGGAACATCATTTTCAGGTCCAGGTGATATGCGACCTCCAAGGACTTAGCTTGGGAGGATTTGGAGTTAAAGACTCTGTTTAGTTAGTTGTTATTTTGGTTTATTTTGATATTACATGTAAACTCAAGCCAAGGGCTTAATGTGTAATTGAGTTAGTACTCAGACTTTTGTGTCCAAGTGTTGGCTTGGAAAAATGTAAGCCCGTAGGGCATTTACTTTTATTATTACATGTAATGTCTTTTAATAAGATTACTCTGATGAATGGAATAATGTTTTATTTTCTTACATCGATGCATGTTAATGTTATATATTATGGGTTTATTTCGAGGGCGTTACAATTTGGTATCAGAGCGTACCGGGTTTGAATACTTTGGGTACGTGGGAAGTGATTAGTATCACAATGGGTTCGTCTCGCTTGATAGAGACTTAGATGTACTGTTATATGCTTATATGATAACATGTTTATGTGACTATGTGGGTATGGAATGTAATTTCTAGGATGTTGATTGGACCCTTGAGTTTCTGGAAGTCTTGTTGGAAAGACACTTGATCAATGTTGTTTCCAACTGGAACTTTAGTAACGTCTCGGGACTGTCATTATCCAGGAATGAAATTCGTAGGTGCTTATGTGATTATGTGCTTACGTGGAATGAATTATTGTTGTCCACTGCATTAGGACACGAGTGTTATAGTTTTGGCACATTTATTAGAGTGCTAACGTCTTTGTTACCTTTATTAGGATGTCAGGACGAAGACGTGGTAGGCGAGGTAGGCGTGGTAGGCAGGAGATGCCTATGCCGGAGGAGATTCCAGAGCAGCAGGAGAGAGTTGGCCAAGCCAATGTGGCCGAGCCAGTAGGCCAGCAGGCTATGGGCGCCTTGGCCCGCGAGATAGCAGGGGCATTCAGGGAATTCGTGGGCATTCTTAGAGCTGAGAATCAAGCCCAGGTTCATGTTGCAGATGCAGGATCTTCTTTTCTGAAGAGGGAGTTCTTCCGGTCTAACCCGGACGAATTTGTGGATGATCCTAAAGAGCCACTTAAGGTAGATGAATGGCTCGAACAGACAACGAAGACGTTTGAGATGCTAGGCATCGAAGACGGGATACTGAAAGTGACCTTGGCATCTTTCCAGCTAAAGGGGGATGCGGGTCAGTGGTGGAAGTTCACGAAGGGCCGTATAGGAGGGACTTGGGAGGCCTTTGTAGATGCTTTCCAGGAGAAGTTCCTGTCTCCAGCTGTTAAGGAGAGGTTGAGGGATCAGTTCTGCCAGCTTAAGCTGCTGAGTTCTCCAGTGGCCGAGTTTGAGGCCGCATTTACTAGCTTATCCAGGTTTGCACCTGAACTGGTGGCGTCTGAGGAACGCCGTTGTATAGAGTTCGAGAAGAAGTTGAGGCGCGGCCTCAAGCTGAGAGTTGGAGGGACTATGATTTGAGATTATGGGCGTTTGGTTGATGCTGCAGCCCATATGGAGATCATGATGCAGGAGGAGGAGGAGGAGGGGCAGAAAGGCTCCAAGAGGAGTCAGGATGGCCAGAGTGATGGCAGGAGACAGAGAGGTTTTAACCCTCAGCAGTCTCAGAGTAGCTTTACTAGATCAACCTTTCCAGTGCCGAGTGCAGGTTCTGGAAAAGGCAGTCAGGGAGACATTACCTGTTTCAAGTGTGGCCAGCTGGGCCACAAGTCTCCAGTTTGCCCGCAGAAGGGAGGAGTACAGAGAGCAGTATCATCTTCGGCTCAACCTCAGAGCCAAAGTCAGGGTAGAGGTCAGCCGCTCTCTTGTTATCAGTGTGGTCAGACAGGGCACCTGAAGAGGTTTTGCCCGCAGTTGAGTGGCACATCTGGTGCATCTGGTTTGAGGCAGACTCCGAGTCATCAGCCAGCTCAGTCGGTTCAGGCCTCGAGGGCCAATCAGGGGGCTTCATCGTCCTAGTCTGTGCAGCAGTCTTATGCTCCTAGGGGTGAGCAGGTAGATCAGAGACCGTCTGGGCGCGTGTATGCTGTTACCGCGCAGGATCTTGTACCGGCTCCATCTGTTGTGAGAGGTACCTTTTTGTTTTGCAACTCGGTTGCTAATGTGTTGATTGATACGGGAGCATCCCATTCTTTTATATCTGCTGCATTTGCATCTGTTTTGGGATTGGAGTTGGCACAGTTAGCATCTCCTATATGTGTAGTATCACCTGTTGGGGGTGAGTTGATTTTGAAACACGGATGTCGAGGTTGTGATATAGAGGTCGCTGATCGTCGGCTCCCCTTTCCTTTTATAGTTATGCCCATGTCGGGATTTGATGTTATTCTGGGTATGGACTGGTTATCGTCATACCGGGCAGTTATTGATTGTCACCGCCAGAGGGTCACAGTATGTACCTTGAGCGGGGATTGTTTCCATTTCTTGGGGGATCGGGTTGGTAGTGTTTTGCCACCGGTATATGATCCGCGAGGGCGGAGTGAGTTGAGTGGTCTTCTTGCTAGCCTTTTGAGTAGTGAGTGTGATGAGACCCAGACTGTATTGCCGAGGGTGGTGTGTGAGTATTCGGATGTTTTTCCCGAGGATCTTGTTAGCTTACCACCTCACCGGGAGATCGAGTTCTCCATTGATTTAGTGCCCGGCACGGTGCCGATTTCTATGGCACCTTATCGTTTTGCCCCAGCCGAGTTAGTTGAGTTGAAGATTCAACTCCAGGAGTTGCTAGATAAGGGCTATATTTGTCCTAGTGTTTCGCCTTGGGAGCACCGGCCCTCTTTGCTAAAAATAAAGGTGATGCTTTGAGACTCTGTATCGATTACCGGAAATTGAATCGGGCTACAGTCAAGAATAAGTACCCTATGCCTCGTATAGATGATCTGTTCGATCAGTTGAAGGGTTCCCGTTGTTTCTCTAAGATAGACTTGAGATCGGGTTACCACCAGTTGAGAGTCAGGGAGGAGGATATTCCGAAGACGGCATTCCGTACGCGGTATGGCCACTATGAGTTTCTGGTGATGCCATTTGGGCTCACCAATGCACCGGCAGTGTTTATGGATTTGATGAACCGGATCTTCCGGGAATTCTTAGATCGTTTTGTAGTCGTTTTCGTGGACGACATTCTGATTTATTCACCTTCAGAGGAGGAGCACGAGGAACACTTGAGAGTAGTGCTTGAGTTACTTAGAGCCCATAAGCTTTATGCTAAGTTTGGGAAATGTGAGTTCTGGCTAGAGGAGGTGAAGTTCTTAGGCCATGTAGTTTCCGGGGAAGGGGTGTCTGTTGATACATCCAAGATAGAGGCAGTGCAAGATTGGGCCCAGCTTAAGAGTGTGTTTGAGATCCGCAGTTTTCTAGGATTAGCTGGGTACTACCGCCGATTTGTGAAGGATTTCTCCAGGTTAGCTTCGCCGTTGACTAGATTGACCCGGAAGGGAGTCAAATTTTTATGGAGTGAGACTTGTGAAAAGTCGTTCCAAGAGCTGAAAGTTAGATTGACCACCGCTCCGGTCTTGATTATTCCGGAGAGAGGGTTGGGTTATGCGGTTTATTGTGATGCCTCACGAGAGGGTTTGGGTTGTGTGCTGATGCAAGAGGGGAAAGTGGTTGCCTATGGCTCACATCAGTTGAAAATACACGAGAAGAATTACCCTACACATGACCTAGAGTTAGCAGCTGTGATCTTTGCCTTGAAGATTTGGAGGCATTACCTTTATGGTGAGAGGTTCGAGATATTCTCGGATCATAAGAGTCTGAATTATCTGTTTACACAGAAAGACTTGAACTTGAGGCAGAGGAGGTGGATGGAGTTTATTGAGGATTATGACTTCGAGTTGCATTATCATCCGGGGAAGGCCAATGTGGTGGCTGATGCCCTTAGCAGGAAATCTGTTGGTGACGTAGCTAGTATAGCCATCCGGGAATGGGAGATGTTGGGTGCACTTGGGGAGTTTGATTTGCTTCTGGGCGAATCCGTTGAGGCTGCGGCCTTGTTTTCTGTTGTTGCACAGCCTACACTTGTGACACGAGTGTTAGAGGCACAGAGAGGTGACCTTGAGGTAGATTTGCTCCGAGAGAAGATCTCCAGTGGGAAGGTTGAGAAGGGTTTGACAGTGTATCCCGACCTGAATGTGAGATACCGAGACCGTTTGTTTGTGCCGGAGTCTTGCCGAGAGGAGGTACTCCGAGAGTTTCACCATTCACGCCTTGCGGTGCATCCGGGAGGCACTAAGATGTATCGGGATTTGGGTCGCCAGTTTTGGTGGCGGGGTATGAAGAGAGATGTGGCAGCTTTCGTGTCTAAGTGCCTTACTTGTCAGCAAGTGAAGGCCGAACATCAGAGGTTAGCGGGTTTGTTACAGCCCTTGCCTATTGCCGAGTGGAAGTGGGAGCATGTCACTATGGACTTCGTTGTAGGTCTTCCGAGGACTCAGCGGGGTAGTGATGCTATTTGGGTGATCGTAGACCGGTTGACTAAGTCGGCGCACTTCATTCCTATGCGCGTTAGAGATTCGGTAGATCATCTTGCCGACTTGTATATTCGGGACATAATGAGGTTGCACGGGGTCCCAGTGACGATCGTCTCAGATAGAGATCCTCGTTTTACTACTAGATTGTGGCAGAGTTTGCAGAGTGCCTTAGGCACTAAGTTGACATTTAGCACGGCTTATCATCCTCAGACTGACGGGCAGTCCGAGCGTACTATTCAGATCCTTGAGGATATGCTTCGGGGTTGTGTTCTTGACTTTAGTGGGTCGTGGGAGAGGCACTTACCCTTAGTGGAGTTTGCCTACAACAACAGTTTCCAGTCTAGTATCGGTATGGCACCGTTTAAGGCCTTGTATGGCCGACCGTGTAGGTCTCCAGTTTGTTGGGCCGAGGAGGGTGATGCACCTTTGTTGGGCCCAGAGTTGGTGAGGGAAACGACGGAGAAAGTTGAGCTTATCCGTAGGAGGCTTGTTACAGCCCAGAGTCGTCAGAAATCTTATGCCGACCGTAGGAGGAGACCTTTGGTATTTGAGGTGGGTGATCATGTCTTTCTGAAGATATCACCTAGGCGGGGATTGATGAGGTTTGGGAAGAGTGGAAAGTTGTCCCATCGGTTTATTGGCCCTTTTGAAATCCTTGAGAGGATTGGCGAGGTTGCCTATCGTTTAGCTTTGCCGCCGCAGTTATCCGGAGTTCATGACGTCTTTCATGTGAGTATGCTTCGGAAGTATGAGCCGGATCCATCACATGTGTTAGATTGGACCGACTTAGAGGTTGACGAGGATGCCTCGTATGAGGAGAGACCGATTCGGGTCTTGGATAGGCGGGATCAAGTCTTGCGAGGGAAGACCATTCCCTTGGTAAAAGTTTTGTGGAAGCATCACGGAGTGGAGGAAGCCACTTGGGAACGTGAGTTGGAAGTCCGCGAGAAATATCCGGACCTATTTGTTGATATGTAATCTTGTATGGAGATTTTTTTTTTTATATTATCGAACTTTAAGAGCATTATAGATGTCTTAAGTTGTAAAACATTGAAAATGTTTTGGTTTAATGGAAGTATTTTGAAACTTGCCTCATAATGGAAGTTTAGTGTAACATTGCATATGTTGAATGTGTTGTAGAATTGGACTTATATCATGAAATTGAATATGATATGGAAATGGAAATCACGTATATTGAAAATTGTTGAAACTGAAAAGAAAATGCATAGTGATAATGCAGGTTGAAATATATGTTGTTTTACATATTGTGAAATGCCTCTTGGTAAAAGATGGAATGACCGGTAATGGGTCAAGTTGTTGATTAATGAAATGTCATATTGTTGGAAATTAAGCAAAACCTATTTTTTGAAAACTTGTGCTTAATTTCGGGGACGAAATTCTTTAAGGGGGGAAGGTTATAGCGATCCCGGGTTTTACCCCTTCTTGTATAGTGATCCGGACTTGGTTCCGTGGATGTTAGCAGTTGTTTCTGTCTTGTTTCCGTCCTTCAATACTTGTTATTTGAGTTATAGGATGTTTTGGGCAGGTTTGTTACAGGTTGGGAGTGTTTGGGAACAAAGGGTTGCTACCCAGAAATTTGGACCTTCGCTCGAGCGAGCTCTTTGATTTTGGTCCTTCGCCCGAGCAAGGTTTTGTTCGCTCGAGCGAGAGTGAAGTTTTGTGTCAGGTGGCTCGAGCCAGGGTTCCTTCGCTCGAGCGTGCGTCTGCGTCTCATTCAGACCTGAGAGCTGTGTTTCTTCGCTCGAGCGAGCTTTCCTTCGCTCGAGCGAGCGAGGTGTATGTTTTCGAGTTCTTCGCTCGAGCGAGAATTCTGTCGCTCGAGCAAGCTTCTAGGTTGCAGACTTGAAGCTTCGAGTTTTTGGCTCGAGCGAGACTTTCTTCGCTCGAGCGAGATTTCTTGTGTCTGGTCGCTCGAGCGACCAATCCTTCGCTCGAGCGAGCCTGTTTAATATAAATACACAGCAGCGGGGAAAAATACACTTTTTCATCCTCTTTTTGATTTCAAAACCCTAGGTCCGTGTTCTCTCTCCCTCTACACACCTTCTCTCATAGGTTTCATCTATTTTTAGGGTGTTTCTATCCTAAGTTCTTTATTAAAAAGATAGTGGGTTGCGAGTGCTTTATTTTAATCTGAGAGTTTGGCGGTTTGGAGCACTTTGGATTTTCGTCATCTTCTCCATTCGAGTTCTTCACTTCGAGGTAGGGATACCCTACTCCATACTATAGGTTTTATCCTAAATTTTGATCATTTTGATATGTTGGTGTTGTTTGGTAATTTTGGGAAAAGCTAGGGTTTGATTTATAATTTAAAAAGCCCTAATTGTTGTAATAAATTAATTCGTACAATTAATTTTGGGAAAAATGTGAAATTTGGTTTAATTCATGAAATTGGGGAATTATGAGATTAAACGGTATAGTTGGATAATTGAATCACTCACCCACGAAAATGTTGATTTTATATTTGTTGATACATTTATTTCCTGTTTAGAAATAACTGTTTTGGGCTATCGGTGGAGGATAGTCGTGATTGTTATAGACATTGCATGTTGATTAGGGAAAACTGAAACTAATCACATTGATTGAGTCATTAAATATGACAATTGAATTAATACAGCAAATCTGTGTATTGATTGAATATTGTGTATGACAAGTGTTTAATACATTGTATATGCATATTGTTTGGGAGGAGATAGGAGATGTACTCCATGGTTTGAGGGAAGATAGGGGATGGACTCTCAAACCTGTTTAGGAGAAGAAAGGGAATGGACTCCATTAGTACAGCAAATATGTGTACTTACTGATTTATGGAAGTGTTTCAGTATGAGCCTTGGTCTCATTTGAATTGTTGATATTGGAAGTAATGTTAATGTGAGATGTAGTCTCATTTTGTAGTTTGGCCAGGTTCTGAGCCATGTCTGTATAATTGGAAAGTTGAATAATAACGGAAAGTGAAACATGTCATGGACATTATTGTCATGAAACTGTATAGTGATGTATTTGATTATTTTGTGTTAACCATCTATCGAATGCTATTGCTTTAGTCAATTCTTACATTTGGTTTAGTATATTTCTATTGGGCTATGGCCCACCCTATACGGAAACATCATTTTCAGGTCCAGGTGATATGCTACCTCCAAGGACTTAGCTTGGGAGGATTTGGAGTTGAAAACTCTGTTTAGTTAGTTGTTATTTTGGTTTATTTTGATATTACATGTAAACTCAAGCCAAGGGCTTAATTTGTAATTGAGTTAGTACTCAAACTTTTGTGTCCAAGTGTTGGCTTGGAAAGATGTAAGCCCGTAGGACATTTACTTTCATTATTACATGTAATGTCTTTTAATAAGATTACTCTGATGAATGGAATAATGTTTTGTTTTCTTATATCGATGCATGTTAATGTTATATATTATGGGTTTATTTCGAGGGCGTTACACTACCAATAATTACCACCTATGAAGTACCGACACTTCAAAACACGTGTCGTATCTGTGTCAGACACAGACACGGTAGGGACACCCAGACACGGTGAGGATATGTATGGGACACGCCCCTTATATAATTAATTTATTTTCAGGGGACATGCTGGGGACACTTCGGGGACACACTAGGGACATGTGAAGTTGTCTTTTCTCCCACTTTCTTTAGTGCTTTTGATGAATGTTGAATATTTATTATTTTTTTCTTAGATTTACATACTTAATATCAAGGTTTTAAAAAGCGGCCGCAACCGTTACATAACGCCGTTACGTAATAGTTGTGGTGGTTACCGCCACCCCTTACGGCGGCTATAACGATGTGAAGGAAATTCACATGTGTAACGGCCGTTTCGGTGTTACATAACGATCGTAGCAGTACCGTAACGGCCGTAATGGACTGCTGGAAATTTGATTATTATTGCCTTAATATTAGTCAATATTCTAGGATCTGTTTTTTCCTATATAAATAGGGAAAGTAAAGGCTGTATAGAATCAGGAATGTTAGTAGCTGTTAGTGGCAGTATATAATATGTTAGTGATGTATATAATATGTTAGTGGCTGTTAGTGGACATATAGTGGCAGTATATAATATGTTAGTGGCTGTTAGTGGGTTATGATAATGTCTGTAATATCTCCTATATAAGGAGTCTCGTTTGGTCTTATAAAATAAGAAGTTTTGAATATAACAGAAATATATTCCTTCTTCCTCATATTTTCTGAGTTCTTCTTCCTCATATTTTCTGAGTTGGTATCAGAGCAACAAAAACACAGCAGCCCTAAAACCGTCATAGCCATGTCGGAAGTCACGTCCGAAACCAATTCAACCCCTGCCGCTGCCATTCCGGTGAAAACATCCAACTCTCACTCTGTCCAAATCACCACCATCCACCTAAATGGTGATAATTTTCTCCGCTGGTCACAATCTGTCCGGATGTATATCCGTGGGCAAGGAAAGATCGGTTACATCACTGGTGACAAGAAGGCTCCTGCTGTTAATGATCCGCTGTTCGACAGTTGGGACGCTGAAAACTCCATGGTTATGACATGGTTGGTCAATTCCATGGAGGAGGATATAAGCTCTAATTACATGTGCTATACTACTGCACAAGAGTTGTGGGATAATGTTAGTCAGATGTATTCTGACCTAGGAAATCAATCTCAAGTTTTCGAATTGACTTTGAAGTTGGGAGAGATTCGTCAAGGAGATGATTCCGTCACCAAATATTTCAATTCGTTGAAAAGGTTGTGGCAGGATCTTGACATCTTCAACACATACAAATGGAAATCGGTTGACGACTGCAACCACCACAAGAAAATTGTGGAAGACAGTCGTATTTACAAGTTTCTTGCCGGCTTCAACATTGAGTTCGATGAAGTGCGAGGAAGAATTATTGGCAGACCTCCTCTCCCATCCATTGGCGAAGTATTTGCCGAAGTCAGAAGGAAAGAGAGCCGAAGGAGCGTCATGCTTAAGAAAAAAGGTACTGGTGAGTCAATTGAAATTTCTGCTTTAATTAGCGATGCTGCGGCCAACAAGGCTGCAAATTACCAGCGCAGGTTTGATGATAAGCCACGGGTCTGGTGTGATTTTTGCAACAAGCCTCGCCATACACGCGAAACGTGTTGGAAGATCCATGGCAAACCTGTCAACTGGAAAAGCAGCAAACAAGGAGAGAAGAATCGTGGCTTTCCTACTGCTAATGAAGCCGATTCAGGTCCCTTCAACAAAGAGCAGATTGATCAACTCTTAAAGCTGATAAAATCCAACTCCTCATCCGGTACTCCTAGTGTTTTTTTGGCACAAACAGGTAGAAATCCTAAAGCCTTCTCTTGCCTAAACTTCTCTCCGTGGATCATAGATTCCGGTGCCTCCGATCACATGACTAGTTTTTCCCATTATTTAGTACCTATTTCCCTTGTCCTGGTCATGACAAAATCAGAATAGCCGATGGTAGTTTTTCACCTATTGCAGGAAAAGGATTTATTAAACTAACTGAGAAAATTAATCTCAATGCTGTTCTTCACGTCCCCAACTTAGCCTGTAACCTTTTGTCTGTCAGTAAACTATCTAAGGATTCTAATTGTCGTGTTACATTTTTTGAATCCCATTGTGAATTTCAGGACCAGAACTCGGGGATGATGATTGGGCGTGCTAGGTGAAGGTCTTTACTACTTTGATGAAGTACCTGTTAGTAATAAAAAAGCTCAGAGCTTTAATAGTACTAGTTCAATCTCTGTTCGAGAAAAAATAATGCTATGGCACTATAGGCTAGGACATCCTAGCTTTCCTTATCTGAAACATTTATTTCCAGAATTATTTAAAGGGATTGATTGTTCTTCTTTTCATTGTGAAAGTTGCATTTTTGCAAAATTTCATCGCTCTACTTATTTGCCAAAACCTTACCAGGCTTCCAAACCTTTTTATTTGATTCATAGTGATGTTTGGGGCCCTTCTAAAATCACTACTCTTTCTGGTAAAAGATGGTTTGTTACATTTATTGATGACCATACCCGCTTATGTTGGATTTATTTGATGCATAAAAAATCTGACGTGAAAAATTTATTCACAAATTTTTACAATATGATTGAAAACCAATTTCAAACCAAAATTGGTATTTTACATTCTGATAATGGAACAGAATATTTCAATGAGCAGTTGGGTGAGTTTTTGGAAAAAAAGGGGATTTTTCATCAATCTACATGTCGGGATACCCCTCAACAAAATGGCATTGCAGAACGAAAAAATAAACATTTACTTGAAGTAGCACGTGCTATAATGTTTTACATGCATGTTCCTAAATATTTATGGGGTGAAGCAATCTTAACAGCCTCTTATTTGATAAACAAGATGCCTACAAAGGTGTTAACATACAAAACACCTTTTGATTGTCTCAAAACTTTTTTTCCTGACACGAGGTTGTTTTCTGATTTACCTGCCAAAGTTTTTGGATGTACTGCCTATGTTCATGTTCCCAGTCAATTTCGTTCAAAACTTGACCCCCGTGCTATAAAATGTGTTTTTTTGGGTTATTCCTCAAACAAAAAGGGGTATTAGTGTTTCGATCCTCAAACCAAGAAATTTCATGTGAGTATGGATGTGTTATTTGTGGAAACAAAATCCTATTTCCCCAACAATTCTCTTCAGGGGGAGACAAGTGGAGTAGAAGACAATTTTTGGGATATTTCTATCCCGCTCCCCAATGTCATTTATCCTACACAAAAACCACATCTGTCTGATAATGATCACTTAGGAGAACCAAGGTCTATGGTGCCTAGTCAAGAAGATTCTTGTTTAGGGGGAGAAGTACTACAAAATGATCTAAATTCTGAGCTTCAGGTTTATACTAGGAAGCGATTTCATCTGAGGAATAATGACCCGAATGTCCATCCTAATGACTCGAATGTCCACTCGAGTTCTGGCATCGAAATTTTAGGTAATCCTATTCCTTCTATTTCCGACCTTGATGTTCCTATAGCAATTAGGAAAGGTGTCCGAAATTGCATTAAACATCCTATTGCAAATTACCTCTCCTATCAAAGACTGTCTAAAAACCATAGAGCTTTCACATCTAGGATTTCACACTTGTTTGTTCCAAGGAATATACAGGAAGCATTGGATGATCCGAATTGGAAATTAGCAGTCATGGAGGAGATGAATGCTTTAAGGAGAAGTGGTACTTGGGAGATAGTTGATCTACCCAAAGACAAGAAAACAGTTGGGTGTAAATGGGTGTTTACGATAAAATGTAACGCAGATGGAAGCGTTGAGAGATACAAGGCGAGACTGGTGGCTAAAGGCTTCACTCAAACTTATGGGATCGACTATCAGGAGACGTTTGCTCCTGTTGCTAAAATAAATTCCATCAGAGTACTGTTATCTCTTGCAGTAAATTCAGATTGGCCTCTACATCAACTTGACATTAAAAATGCATTTCTCAATGGTGATCTTGAAGAGGAGGTGTTCATAGCCTACCGCCGGGATTTGAGCAGAGACTTGGTAGCGACAAAGTATGCAGATTGAACAAGTCATTATACGGACTCAAACAATCACCAAGAGCATGGTTTGAACGCTTTGGGAAGGCAGTTATCAGTTGTGGCTTCTCGCAGTTGTGGCTTCTCGCAGAGTCAAGCAGATCACACACTATTTTATAAACATTCAAAAGACAGTAAAATTGCAATTTTGATTGTTTATGTTGATGACATCATTTTAACTGGTAATGATGAAGCAGAGTTAGCAGCCCTCAAAGAGAAACTCGCAAAAGAATTTCACATTAAGGATCTGGGAGCCCTCAAGTATTTCCTCGGAATGGAATTTGCAAGATCCAAGGAAAGTATATTCGTTAATCAGAGAAAATATGTTCTTGATCTCCTTGGAGAAACAGGAATGCTTGGTTGTAAGATGGTGGAGACTCCGATCGAGCCTAACTTGAAGTTACAAGCTGCTAAGGCTGAAGAAGTCAAAGAGAGGGAACAATATCAGCGACTTGTAGGGAAATTGATTTACTTGTCTCATACGCGGCCTGATATTGCCTTTGCAGTCAGCATGGTAAGTCAGTTCATGCACTCACCAGGGGCAGAGCACTTTGAGGCCGTTTATAAGATCTTAAAATATTTGAAAGGAACTCCAGGGAGAGGCTTACTGTTCAAGAAACATGGACATCTTCAAGTTGAAGTATACACAGATGCAGACTGGACAGGAAGTGTTACAGACAAGAGATCAACATCCGGATACTGCTCCTTTGTAGGTGGGAACCTAGTTACATGGCGGAGTAAAAAACAGAATGTGGTAGCTAGAAGTAGTACAGAAGCAGAGTTCAGAGCTGTTGCCCATGGAATCTGTGAAGTAATGTGGATTAAAAGAATTCTTGAAGAATTAAAGCTTTCTCACCCGACACCTATGAAGGTCTATTATGACAACAAAGCAGCTATATCTATAGCTCATAATCCAGTTCTACATGATCGCACAAAACATATAGAAGTGGATAAACATTTCATCAAGGAGAAAATCAATGCTGGCATAATCTGTATGACCTACCTTCCAACAGGTGAACAATTAGCTGATGTGCTAACGAAGGGACTACACAAGAAGCAATTTGATAAGCTGACTAGCAAGCTGGCTATGAAAGATATCTTCAAACCAGCTTGAGGGGGAGTGCTGGAAATTTGATTATTATTGCCTTAATATTAGTCAATATTCTAGGATCTGTTTTTTCCTATATAAATAGGGAAAGTAAAGGCTGTATAGAATCAGGAATGTTAGTGGCTGTTAGTGGCAGTATATAATATGTTAGTGATGTATATAATATGTTAGTGGCTGTTAGTGGACATATAGTGGCAGTATATAATATGTTAGTGGCTGTTAGTGGGTTATGATAATGTCTGTAATATCTCCTATATAAGGAGTCTCGTTTGGTCTTGTAAAATAAGAAGTTTTGAATATAACAGAAATATATTCCTTCTTCCTCATATTTTCTGAGTTCTTCTTCCTCATATTTTCTGAGTTGGACCGTTACTGCCGTAACGAACCATTAGATACCGTTACACCCTTCTACAATATTCTGAATAGCTTTCTTTTCCACAAAAAAAAAAAAAAAACAAAACAAAAGCTTACAAAAAAAAGCAAACACTCAAGTGATCCAAGCCTAAAGAAAAAATCTTATATGAATTTCTTTTTCTTTATAATTTTTTTTTTAATTTATGACAATTTTTATCTTATAATCCTTTCATTTAATAATTGTGAATATTTTTTATTCAGTTAGTTTATTGGTAAAAAATAATTTGTAGACATTTAAAATCAATTATTCTTAAAATCATTAACTATTGAAATAAATGTAAAAAGCTCATTTTATAGTAATTTGAAAATATGAAATATATTGGATCATATATTGGATCATACTTAAAAATTAACAAAAAATTATCAAAATTTATTTTAAATCCTAATAAATGTGATTCTAAATATATATATATATGTGTGTGTGTGTGTGTGTGTGTGCGCGTGTGCATATCGGTAAATTTTATTCAAATTGTGTGAAAAATAAAAATAAAAAATCACGATTCCGGTTACCACAACCGTTACATTACAGCCTTTACACCCCACAACCGCTACCTCGTCACCGCAACTGTTACGGCAACCGCAACCGCTTTTCAAAACCTTGGATCATCCATAAAAATATATATATATATAAACTGTAAGTGTTAATTTAAAAGTACTTTTTTTTTATAAAAAATATATATATAAATATAGAATCAGAGTTAGTTTTTGTCAATATTGATTGTTTGTGGATGTAATATTAATCTAGATAGCAAATAAAAATATATGAAAACATATTTTATTGTCGTGTCCCCACCATGTCCGTGTCCCCATTTTTTAAAATCGTTGTATCCCGTATCCGCATCCATGTCCGTGCTTCTTAGATTACCACTTTCTTAGAAAAAATTATAGAAAGTTGTCGATGTAATGATCACCATCCCTTTCTAATGGTGAGAATATACATCAGTCTTATCATGGTCACTCCATGCTTCTAAAACAGTATCATGCTGATCGTGACATAACTTGCAGATAGGATATAGAAATAAGCTATTTAGAGACACTACTAGGTTAAATGGTTTAAGATGCATATAGCAAAATTACGAAATATAGAGATCCCATGCACTTGAAAATAATCATATTTTCAGAAAATGAATATGGACCTTTATATCCCCATGATATCCTGCACTTATCATCAAGGTATTTGTTGAGTCACAGGCAACACCAACGACCTCCACGTCATGGGCACAACTGTTTCTTTCTGACATATCCATGTAACTGCCTCGGCTGATTCCTGATTGGAGATTAAATCTCTCAATCCAACCACCAGCTGTTCCTAGTACAGCAAAATTGCCACAGGCACTGATGGCGCAGGCCTATCATGAAATAAAAGAGATCAAATTTAATTAAATGTAACTCTATCTGAGTGGTTTACCTCAACTTTCCAAACTTCAGTAACAGTACCAGCACTGCCATTGAGTGGCAAAAAAATCAATGAAAAACATGACAAGTTCTTTTGTCAATATTTAGTAATTTAATGTGGGAAAATTTTGACTAACAAATCCAAAAGAGAAGATAGTTGCTGTAGCATACAATGAAATAATAGTGAGAATGATACGAGAACTTTTCCAGACAGCATAATTAGGAATGATAGGATCAACTGAAATATTACCTTAACTGGCGTCGGATTTTCTGGGCATGGTTTCAAGATGTGCTCTCCAAGAACAAAATTCTGAAGCCTCCATACGTATGCCTGCGCAGTATCCATATGGCATGTAACCACATTGCACCAATCACGCTCCCTTATTTCAGCTAATATTATTTTAACAGGAAAAATCAAGGAACAAAATCAGATCATTTATGAACAGAAAACATAAGAGGACAACTTCACATATAGAGTGGAAGAAATTAGCTATCGGCATTTGCACAATCATTTACTAAACAAGTGAAAATCCCTCTGCCTTACTGATGAAAGTTTTGCATCCATAATTAAGAGCTATGAAGCACAGACACGGACACGCGACACGACACAGACACGGAGACACACAAATTTTCAAAAAATGAGGGACACGACACGCTGGGGACACGTTCAATATATATAATTAATTTTATTTATTATGTCATAAAATTATTAAAAAATACAGATAATAAACACATTATTAAAATTACCAAAACTATTCAACAAAAAAAATTCTATACTTAAATAATAATATAGGCACAGAGGGAAAAAAGAAAATATAAAATGAAATTAGGAAAAAAAAAAAAGTTAGTAGAGAGAGAGAGAGACAAAGTGACTGACCAGTGATAAAAGAAAAAATGAAATCAAAGTTGAAATCAAAGGAGAAGAGAGACAGAGAGTGACTGCGATAGAGAGAGAGAGAGAGAGCGACTGAGACAGCGAGACGATCGGACAAGAAGAAGAAGATCGAAGAACGAAGAAGAAGAATGAAAGGAGCAGCGAAGGTCATGAAAGAAGAGCAGCGAAGGTGTACGTCGACGAGCGACAAGTGACGACGAGCGATGACAAGCGACGGGCGACCACGTCTTCTCTCTTTCTCTTCTGTTCTGTTCTCTCCTGTTCTCTCTTTCTCTTTTGTTCTCTTTTGTTCGATTTAGGGCAGATTCTGTTTTTATTTTTTTACAAATCGACCCATAGAAGTTTCATAAATGATGAAATTGACCCTGAACGTGTCCCGAAAGTGTGCGAACGTGTCCGGTTGCAAAAAAAATAAAAAAAATTTGGGACACTCTCTGTTGCGTGCCGGACACGTGTCCACTGCGTGTCCGACGCGTGTCCGTGTCCGACACTGGTACAGAGCCCTCGGAGAGGTGTCCGTGCTTCATAGATTAAGAGTAAAAATAAAATTCTCTCATAGCCCAAGAAAAGTATTCAATTTGCTGACAATAAATCTTAAACTTCATCAATTTAATCATAGAGTGTTACCAATGCCCAATCTGAAGTGTTTGATATTTCATTTTTCATTTTTTGATATTTCATTTCTGACAATTACAAAACAAGTTAGAGGATAGAATCCTCCATTCACTATCTGTTTTTAAAGTTTAAAAAAAACAATTTCTCCTGCCACATTGTAATATAAACAATTGACTGAGTAGATCAAAACCATTAACTTCAAACAGCTGGACCACAAATCAAACAAAAACCAGAAAATATTAGACGATAACTTCTAGTTCATTCCCTTTGACTACACCAGACTACTAAGAACCTCAATTTTAACAGATAAAACTGATATTAGGGCCTTGTTTGGTTTGTTTCTCCACAATATATATATATATATATCAGAATTTTTTAAAAAATATGGAAACTAAACTAATTTGATAAAAATAAATATCAAAAATTTTAAAATTTTTAAAATTTATTTCTGGCCTCCTAAAAGATGAAATTATATTAAAATGTCAAGTGTTTTTAATTTTTTTATTTATTTCATCAAATTAATTTTTAATATTTAAGAAAAAAAATTATGAAACAACTTTTTGAAAACCAAACCAAACATGGCCTAGTTTTTTTTTTTTTTTTTTTGGGGGGGGGGGGGGGGGGGGGGGGGGTTGGTCTACTGAAATACCTTCAAGAAAAGATGGTATCTAGATTGATGGATTCAAAAGAAAGGAGGTTTAAACTCAAATATAAAAGTGGATTGACTATTGGAGTTGAATTAGAGGGGAGAACAAAATGGATAGATCACAGGCAGAATTCAACAACACCAGCGAAATAAATTGACAGAATTTTTCAATAACTTCCCCAGAGGAAGGGACAAAGATCAACAGCTTGCATTGATCAAAAAGAGAGGCACGCAATCAGGAATTCAGGATAACTAGGAGAAACAAAAAGATAATTTTGGATGAATTTATCTTCTTCACCCGCCTGTTCAGAGACACATCGATTACAACTGGCTATTAAAGTCTGACGCAGCACACTGAGCTTGACATAAAGCATCTGATTAGCCTTTCCTGAATATCAAGACATGCTCTCTAATACGTCCTCCACAGTCAAAGAATAAAGAATATGTCCACGAAAAAGATTTAATGAGAACTGAGATTACAATGTTAAAGTGAAATAGCGGCATAGCAGGAAATACAAGAACCCAATAAGAAAGCATTCTTGATTAAAACAAAAAACTTAAAAAATAAAATAAAATAAAAAGTATAAACAAAACACCAGAAGAATCAATGTGGAAAGGATAACACATAAGACAATTGTGAGTTTCAAACTCAGCCACCAGAACAAACCCAACAACGGAAATATAACAATGAAATCGAACTAAGATTAACTGCTAAAACATAAAACAAAGAACTAAATAGAAAATTAATGAATATAGTTCTTCTAGAATTTTTCTCCAATAATTCATACATCCATGAGAAGAATGGCAGATAAAGAGAGGTCATACCAACATCAAATGAAATGACAGGCTTCAATTTTATCTCTTCCTCCTGAAATATAAGCAAAAGAAAAACTTTACTTATTTGATGGAACAGCGTTTAATTACGACAGCACTCAGTGCAACATAAAACAGAAACTTTACATGAAGTCTACAATTCTCAAGCACTTTTAGGGAAATTAAGCAGATATGACTTCATATTAAATATGAATTATGTAGCAATCTAGTAAATGAAATCAGGAACCATGTTTATAAACTTGGGCATAGGTGTGGAGTGTGGGTCTGAATGTCAGATTTTGTCTGTGCTCGTTGAGGTACATGTTCTCTAGTATACATAAGAACAGATCATTCATTCTCAAACAATAAGTTCACTCTAGTTCTCTAGTGATTGCCTTTGCAGTCATATAAGAAAATTTTCAACCCCCAAGTCATTTGTAGATCTTACTTGGAGAAAATGAAAGCATTAGTGATAGTGAACTACAAGATGACAACAAAAATGCGTACACAATAATCTATAACTATACAATCTAAAAAGCGTGGACACTTCTAGAGAGGAGGTGTGCCATGTTGGACACATGCTGAACACCGAAATTCTGTGGACACTCGTAAAAGTGTCAACACTTCTTCAACGTGCCTTAATTAAAATTTTGAATTCATAATATCAGACATTTTAGCAACATCTTGTGGATACTTCAACAATGACACTTCTCCATAGGCATATCATGTCCTACCTAATTGAAAATTGCCATTTTCGGCATGTTTGTATCATGTCACATGTCCATGTTTGTGTAAGTTTTCTGAATGAAACTGTATATTCAATTGTGTATGTAATACAAGAATACATTGGTTTATATAACAATCTAACCCTAGAACGAAAAAGGAAATCATTCACTCAATCCCTAATATATACCAAATATATATACTACCATATATACATAAAATCTAACATTCTCACACCCCTGCTCAAACTCAAGCTGTTTTAGCAGATAACACTGAGAGTTTGCCAAGAAGAAATTGAAACCGAATAGTTGTGTGAGTCTTGGTGAAGAAATCAGCAAGTTGCAGAGCCGAAAAGACGAAAACAAGTGAAAAAGAGCCAGACTGCAGATGTTAACGGACAAAGTGACAATTAATCTCAATATGCTTCGTCCTCTCATGGAAGACAGTGTTATGGGCAATTTGAATAGCACTACAGTTGTCGCAATAGAGAAAGGTCGGAGAAGACTGAGATACACACAAATCAAATAGAAGACTACAAAGCTAAACAATCTCAGCAGTAACATGAGCAATAGCACGGTACTCAGTTTCTGCAGTAGAGCGAGCAACAACATTTTGTTTCTTGCTTTTCCAAGAGACCAATGAATCGCCAAGAAACATACAAAAACCAGACTTGGACTTGCGATCAGTAACATCACCAGCCCAATCAAAATCAGCATAAGCCACCAAATCCAAAAAGGAAGTAGAAGACAACAGTAAGCCCTGAAATATAGTACCCCGAAGATAGAGAAGAATCCGAACCAAAACAGCCCAATGTGTAGAACGAGGAGCAGAAACGAACTGGCTAACCACATAAATAGCATAGGTAAGATCAGGGCGAGTAACAGTCAGATAAACTAAGCAACCCACAAGCTTTCGATATAAAGTAGGATCATCCAGAGGGACACCATCAGTAGTTTTAAGCTTCACATTAAGCTCAATGGGGTTATCAGAAATCGTAATGTTAGTAAGACCGACACGGTGAATAACTTCATTTGCATACTTAGCCTGAGACAGAAAGTTGCCTTTAGGAGAAGAAGCTACTTCAATACCAAGAAAATATCGCAAGGGTCCCAGATCCTTCATTCCAAAAGTGCGGAAAAGATGCTGTTTGACCTTAGAGATAGCATAAGAGTCGGAGCCAATGATGATCATATCATCCACATATAGTAACAGGGCAACAAAACCAACAGATGTGTGAAGGAGAAACAGAGCAGAATCCTGAGCACAAGGATGAAATTCAAGCTGAGTGACAGTGCCCTGAAAGCGATCATACCAAGCACGAGGGGATTGCTTCAAATCATACAGAGCACGCCGAAGACGACAAACCTGTCCAGAGGAATGAGGAAGGCCAGGGAAAGGACGCATGTAAGTGAGATGGCCATTAAGAAAAGCATTCTTAACATCCATCTGATAGAGAGGCCAATGACAAACAACAGCAATAAAAATCAAAGTACGAACAATAGTCATCTTGGCAACAGGGGCAAAGGTCTTCTCATAATCAATACCATACTCCTAGGAGAAACCTTTGACAACTAGGTGAGCTTTGTAGCGCTCAAGAGAATCATCACAGTGAGTCTTGACTTTATAGACCCATTTGCAACCAACCAGATTTTTGCCAACAAGCAATGGAACTAACTCCTGAATAGTAGTCTTCTGCAAAGAAGACAACTCATCCTCCATAGCTCGAACCCAATTAGGATCCTTGTAAGACTGGGGTTCTGAAAAAAAAGTGAATAGCAGACAAAAAAGTGCAATATGAAGGAAAAAAACATGTTTTAGCAAAACCAAGTTTGACTACCTGTTTACAAATGCGAAGAGGATACTTACGGCCAGCAAGATCAAAGTCGTCAGAAGCAAGGGGATCAACAGCAAGGGCAAAGACAACTGGTGGAGGAAGAGCCTTGCAACGAGAATAGACTAACAACGGAGGAAGAGGAGGAGGAGGAGCAAATGGGAGAAGAGGGAACAAACTCATGGGGGTCAGGGGAGAAGGACTTATCAGGTGGGGTGGGACGAGGAGAAGAGGGAACAAGCTCATGGGGAACAGCAAAGATGTATTCATCAAAAGGGACCTTAGAAGGAAATAGATCAATATGAACCAAATCCTCTTTGGAAACTGGGACTGTGAGAAAAGGAAATTGAAAGTAAGGTAGACATTCAAGAAAGGCAACATGGTGGAAGACGTATAGGCAATGGGAAACAAGGTCATAACAGCGATAACTTTTTTGAGTGAGACTGTAACCCAAAAAGACGCACAAAACAGACTAGGCACTCAGTTTGGTTCTATCTTTACAAGGTAAAAGGACAAAACAAACAGACCCAAGCACACAAAGAAGAGAGTAATTGGGAAGTTGAGAAAACAAAGCCACATAAGGAGACCGACCAAAGAGAAGAGGAGTAAGCATACAGTTGAGAAGAAAAGCAACAGTAAGAACTGCCTCACCCCAGAACGGAGCCAAAACAGAGGCAAAGAGAAGGAGAAACCTAACTGTCTCAAGGAGATGACAATGTTTACGTTCAGCGCGACCATTTTGGGCAAGTGTATCAGTATAGGAAGTCAAGTGAATGGTACTTAAATTGGCCAAATACTCACAGAACTCAGTTTTAAAATATTCCCCACCCAAGTCAGACCGTAATAATTTAATAGTAGATCCAAACTGTGTAGTGACCATAGACTGAAAAGTACAGTATATCTGGTAGAAATTAGACTTATGAGTCATAAGATAAACCCAAATGTAACGAGTGCAGTCATCAACAAATGACACATAGTATGCAAAACCCCTTTTAGTGAAAATAGGAGAAGGACTCCAGACATCAATATGGACTAAAGAAAACGGTATATCAGATATAGAAGTACTTTTACGGAAAGGTAAGGCTGTCATTTTGGCAAGTTTATAGCCCCGACACTCGTTAAGTTGACTAGGAGAAACTTTACCTAATATACCTGATTGAACTAAAAACCGTAGGCGATCAGCAGACAAATGCCCTAATCTAGAATGTCACAAATAGAAAGGACTTGACAAAGAATCTAACTGAAAAGAGAAAAAGGCAGTCGGAGAAGTAGTCATAGGCAGATGCAATCTCTCCACCACATAGAGGTCTCTAATTCTACGATCAGTCCCAATCTACCGCTTGGACATCCGATCCTACACAGAACAGATAGAAGAAGAAAAGATAACATCAAAACCGGAGGCATCAAGCTGACTAATAAATACTAAACTAACAGATAACTGAGAAACATATAAGACAGATGGAATAGAAACAACATGCATATCAGACGGTAGGACAGACCTAACAGATATACCAGGCCCATTAGCAGCATTAACAGTAATAGGAAAGAGAGGAGTATAATTTTGAAATAAGGAGAGATGAGGAGTCATATGATGAGAGGCACCAGAGTCAAAAATCCAGACAGACGAAGAGATACCTGAAGAAGACCCAAGCAAACCTGAATGAAAAGAGAAAACAACTGCGACAAACGGGAAGGGCTAGAAAGTAGACAATATATGTTGAAGCTAAGCAATCGGAGCACTCAAGGAAGCCAAGTTGGGATCAAGAATCGGAGTGGATGCAACATAAGCAAAGGGAGCCCAAAAATTACTCGGAGAAGAAGGGCAAAACCGAGTCTGAAACTGCTGAGAAGACGAGACAAACAGACATCCCTTCTTGGGACAGTGATACTTCCAATGACCCCTCTGATGGCAGAAGGCACACTCATTTGAAGCTAGTAACCTATTTTCGAGCCTAGCAATCTTATCATCCGACATTGTAATGAACCAATTGGGCTAAGCGTAATAAACAAGAAGCTGATGGGGCAAACTGCAATATTAGGAATTACGAAATATTGTGGTGCAAATAAACCTGGAATAGGGTTTAAGTGTAATAAACTCAAACATTCAAGCAGAATCAGAAAGAGAGAGAAACAAGAGTCGAAGTCGACACTAGACTGGAGCAATCGGCACAGAGCAAAAGTCGAAGTCAAAGCCGTTTGAGAGGAACAACGGCAAACACCTCTTTGATCTCGCGAACCAGAGGGAGAGACAGAGAGATCACACTTGCGAGTCTGAGAGAGAGAGAGAGAGGGAGGTCACGACCAAGCGAATCCAGAAAGTGAGAGAAAACTAGGTTGCGATTTCGGTGAGAACAAAGGCTGATCACGGCGAGAACAGAGGCTAATCACAATGCTGGTACTCTTGTGACTTTGGAGAACAGAGATGTCGAACAGAGGAGATGGGTTATTCGAATCACAAACCAGACTCAGGTTTCGAACCGAGAAACGACAACCAACATGACTAGGGTTTCGCACACGGCACTGATACCATGTAAGTTTTCTGAATGAAACTATATATTCAATTGTGCATGTAATACAAGAATACATTGATTTATATAACAATCTAATCCTAGAACGAAAAAGGAAACACGCATTATTCACTCAATCCCTAATATATACAAAATATATATACTACCATGTATACATAAAATTTAATATTCTCACAGTTTGTGCTACTCAGTAAACAATAGAGTACAGATGTTAAGTATTTAAAATTTATTGTTAGGTCGATGTTTAGATAATTGGATAGGTAGAATCTAACAAGAACAATACTCAAAAGACTAAGGGAAAAAATTAGACATTCCAACGTGTAGATTGAATGAGAAAAAATAATCTCTCAGACAAATTGGGAAGGGGTGATGTAAGACGATTAGGGCAGCAGCCATAGTTGTAAAATCCGGATTCGTACCGTGAATCGAAATGGCCCCGTAAAGAATTGCGAATTGAATCGAATCGTGAATCGTGAATCGTAAAGATTCGGTCACTTTTTCTAAATTACTTAAAAACATATATCTACACACTTAGATGTTAAATGTATCTTATGAATATGAAAATATTTAGACTTAATGAATGAAAATGTTATTTTGAATGATTATCACGTAATTTAATAGGTAAGAAGTTAACAGAAGTTCCTATATAAGATGTAGGAAAATTTAATGTATTATTGATAGATTGATATATATAATCTGTGTTTTTTACAATGCAGAAATAAACTCTCTTTTATAGAGAGATTTGGAATGGAGCAATCAAACTAATAGAGCACTCAACATGAGCACTAAACATGATGGAGCATTAACCTAAAGCACTAACTATATGAATATTACCACTAACCAAAAAGCAATCCACTAATCTATCTAAAGCAAATACTACACTAATCTGATTTATATTACTAATGTATACTACATTATATAATATAAATCAACAGCCCCCCTCAAACTCAAGAGGGATTGAAACCAACCAACTTGAGTTTGGAAAGAGGAACAAAACAAGAAAATAAAATAAACTAAAAAGTGGATAAGAGACACTGTATGGTCGTGTCAGACCGATGTAGAAGACAGTTTACGGGGTCATGTCGGACCGTTGTAGAAGATAGTTTATGGGGTCATATCGGACCGATGTAGAAAACAGTTTACTGGGTCATGTCGGACCGTTGTAGAAAACAGTTTACGGGGTCATGTCGGACCGTTGTAGAAAACAGTTTACGGGGTCATGTCGGACCGTTGTAGAAAACAGTTTACTGGGTCATGTCAGACCGTTGTAGAAAAACAGTTTACTGGGTCATGTCGGACCGTTGAAGAAAACAGTTTACGGGGTCATGTCGGATCCATATAAGAGCTAACCGGAATCAATGTCGGGACAGTTTACAGAGTCTTGTCGGACCCATATAGGAGCTAACCGGAATCAATGTCGGGACAGTTTACAGAGTCTTGTCGGACCCATATAGAAGCTAACCGGAATCAAAGTCGGGACAGTTTACAGAGTCTTGTCGGACCCTCAAAAGGCGTGCCCAATCTTATCAAAAGGCGTGCCATCAAAAGGCGTGCCATCAAAAGGTGTGCCCGACAGCCATCAAAAGGCGCGCCATCAAAAGACGTGCCCGACAGCCATCAAAAGTCGAGCCATCAAAAGGCGTGCCGAGTTGTCGTCTGGCGTTGAGAGGCGCGTAAGGCGCGTGATACGCGTGTCTGCCTTGCCTATTTAAACCAAGGCGAGGCAGCCACTTATGCAGAACAAAACATCTGCTGAAAACTCTGAAAAACCTCTTCATTTTGCTGAGAGATATACTCTGTAACATTGCGGCCCAGAAAATGGCTTCTTTCTGAAAAACCTCTTCATTTTGCTGAGAGATATACTCTGTAACATTGCTGCCCATAAAATGGCTTCTTCTTCCCGTTCCGCTACCCAGAACATAGCCTCTTCTTCCCGGGGTCTTACTCTATTTCCCGACCTCAATGAGTGCACAAGAGAGATAACCGGGGCAGTTGCCCTGGAACCGCAACCAAGTGCCCTTGGACCAAGCCCCCCTGGTTTTGCACCACTGAACTATCCGATGGTGGCAGTTGAGCAGATAATGGCTGCTCAATCTGATATTGAGGCCAATTATTATACATTAAGGTCATGTGTTGAGACCATGACTGCGGTCAACAACCTGTCGCACCGGCTCCAGAGTAGAACAACTGAGGTGCAGCAGGTAAAAGCCCAACTGGCTCTGCTCCAGCGCATGTATACGGATGCCCGAGCAGAGATCTGTGTGCTCAAGGCAGAAAACAAGGAACTGAAGCGGAAGGCCACCGTGATGCTCAGATTTGGAGGGCCGCCATATGTGACGGTTGAGGAGCAACGGGAAGTAAACGTGCTCGGCGGCGTGGGAAACACGGAGGCAGCACCGGCAAGGGCCACCCAAGACAAAGGCAAGAGGAAGAGATCGGCAGAAGAGGCGAAAAAATAAGGCCGGTTGTTGTTGTGTGTGGTTTTTTTTTTTTTTTTTTTTTTTTTTTTTTTTTTTTTTTTTTCTCCGGTGTAAAAATGTGATCGGGGTTGATCCCCGAGATGAATAAATGACAAGTTTGGAAAAAATTGTTGGTGGTGTTTTGTTTAAGAATAAAAATAAAATAAAAGAAAATAATGGAAGCTCTCACCAGCACAAATCAACCACAACAAGTGATGACAACAACTTCAACACCAAAACTGGTGGACTTCTTTGGTGGTGCAACAATGGGGACCCATCACTATGAAAGCAGTGACACAGAAAACTATGGCTTTGAGCTTAGACAGCATGTACTACCACCACAACCCAGATCATGAGACCAACAATAGTCAACAACAGCAGATTCAAGCCAGCAATACTCAGATTACTATGCATTTAGAGGCCATGAGGTGTACCAAACACCATTCAAGGAGGGGACTAAGGAAGCCCAGGTTTCAGATTGCAATCACCAGCTCCCAAACATGGCAGAAGATGATTTCTCTGGGATGAAGAACTGGGTTTCAAGGAAGTATTACCCTGCAAGTAAATTGCTCCTGATAACCATCTTCTGCACATTAATTGCAACATGCATTGCATAATCAGAACTTTTCTGCAAGCACTGGATATAACTTGGATCCAAATGTGGCAAATGAAAGTCAGTTAAAGAAGCTGCAATATCAGCAAGCTCATTCATGTTAGAAGACAGACCATTCATGGCATTGGAGCCAATAATATTCTTCTTTTTCGACTGGGAAACCTCTGTTACCCACAGGAGGAAGACCAGGACTTGAAGACCTTCCAATCAGCTGAGGATCAGGGGTTCTACTCCTTGGCAGAGGTGAGAAACTCCAGAACCAAGGCTCTGAACTCTAGGCAGGCCAGCATTAGTTGCCCCAGGATGCAAGGCTGCTTCTGTGGATTCCATACCATTACATAATTCTGCTAAATGATGACTAGAGATGCCTGTTGTATCCACAGTATCACCAAATGAATTATAACTTACAGGGCGTGAGATATGTCCTGCTAAGGAAGCAGGTTGGTCAATACCTTCTTTGACCTGCTAAGGAAGCAGGTTGATCTCTCGCACCACCTTGGGAAACAGCATGAATAGTCTTAGCAGCCGCAATTTGACCATCTGCTGAGCTGGACCTAAGGAGACCAAGCAGTGGCGGAATGCAACCCCCCAAGCAATACTTTAACCCTTCGTTCATTCTCCTTACATAAGGAGCTTAAAAACAGTAGCAGCCTGCATCTTCACCCAAGTGATCCTGATCGAAAGAGAGCACAAGCTGAAGCCCGTGAAAGGGCAGCAGCGGAGGCAAGAGAAAGAGCAGAAAAAGGCTGCTGCAGAAGCTAGGGAAAGGGTGAATTCAGAAGCAAGGGAGAAAGCTGCTACTGCTAGTAAAACTGAAGCTGAAGCACGACGTAGAGCAGAACGGGCAGCTGTAGAAAGGGCTGCTGCAGAGGCTCGTGAAAGGGCCGTAGAAACACAAGCGGAAATAGATTGAGGTCCGGCGGGCGGCCAAGGAAAGGTTGCCGCCCGCCAGAAGGCGAAGAACACTAGGAGCTTAACCTTGCTCTGATACCATGTAGGAAAATTTAATGTATTATTGATAGATTGATATATATAATCTGTGTTTTTTACAATGCAGAAATAAACTCTCTTTTATAGAGAGATTTGGAATGGAGCAATCAAACTAATGGAGCACTCAACATGAGCACTAAACATGATGGAGCATTAACCTAAAGCACTAACTATATGATATATTACCACTAACCAAAAAGCAATCCACTAATCTATCTAAAGCAAATACTACACTAATCTGATTTATATTACTAATGTATACTACATTATATAATATAAATCAACATAAGATCATCATCTTACCTTTTTTTTCTTTTTTAGATATTTCTTATTAACCATTCTTAATAAAGGCAGTAACCAAATAGACAAACTATCAATTTTCAAAATAACAATAATTAATAACGATATTGATATTTGGACAATAAGTATACATACTTTTATAAGTAAAAGTAAGCAAAATAAGAAATAATTATTTAGAATATTTTATTTTAAAGCCTAAAACATTTTAAAATGTATAACTAATCACACATATGTAATATTCAATCATATTCAATTTAATAGAATAACAATAGATAATTCATAGTGTAACTTTAATCTTAAACATCTTTAGAAGATATATTATGATTTTTTAAAGAGAAAAAAATTGGAAGAAGGGTTAAAAATATGTTGGGTTTGACTAAATCTGATTTGATCTTATTAAAAACTCTATGATCACTAAAATAACAACAAATCATGTGTATATGTTGGTTATTTTGGTATTAAACGCTATTAGAAGTTGTATTATGTCATTTTCACTAAAAATATGGAGAAAAAAAGAGTCGAAAATATGTCGGACACAATAATTTCAAAAATTGCATGAATCATAAAAAGTAAATCGAATCGTGAATTGATTGTGAATTGTGCAATTCACTAGAGATTCACTTCCAAAATAGATTTACCCATAGATTCAAATCGATTTTGTAAAAATAGCAAATCGAATCGCGAATCGTAAGATTCTAATAACAGAGGCAGCAGCGGGCTTTTGGGGCTGATTTTAATTGGATTTTATGGCTAAAATTGCAATAAGAGTATAGGGGACAAGTAGTGTTTGTTTAGAATAAATAATGGGTAAGAGTCTAAGCATGAAAAGTTGGGATTTTGACACTGCTTTAGGGGCTGCGAACAATATCCGTGAACAGTATTTGGGCTGTTAAAAAGTTCTGAAAATACAAGAGGGAAAGAAGGACAAGAAGAAGAAGATTGATTTAGGAATCACTCTTAGAATCCCTTAGTCATCACACTTGGGGTTTGATTGCATCACACAATCAACAAAGAAGCTTCAAAACTCTCAATTTTTTATAAAATATCAACTCTATTAAAGTATAAGCATTATATGACTTTGGGTCTGTTTAGGAAGAGCTAAAGTGGGCTTTTTTGGCTATTTTAGCCACAAAAGACAAAATAGGCTATTTTAGTCACAAAAAACAAAATATCACATACAACCCATAATCATTACATTATTCTCTCACAAAAAAAGTCAAAAAAATCAAAAAGCCAAAAAGCCCTTCCCAAACCAAGCTTTTTAGCCCAGGCTAAAATAGCCAAAAAAACCAAAAAGTCAAAAAGCCAACACACTTCCCAAACCAACCCTTAATATAGAATTAAGAGACTTCCTAAACCAACTATAACCAAAAAAGGAATTATCATAATATCTTTGACTTCCAAAACTAATCTAAAACTAAATAAGAAACAAAAAACAAAAAAAATTAATTAAATAACTAGACCTACAAAACGACCCATCACAGAACCCATATTCGGAAATTCTGCAAATCACCAAAATACCCTTAACCTTAAAAATTCTAGGAAACATAAAAATAATAATAATAAAGTAAGACTAATAATATTATAAATATGATTATATGTGGTTACTATCGGATTCTCTTTAAAATCATGCCAAGTTCTAAATATCGCCGCTACTTTAAATTTACTCTTTCTTGAGCTTGTTATACTCTGCATGAAGGGAGTTACAAAAAGTTTGAAAGATTTAGGCCTTTAACAAAGGTAAAACGTTCAAAGTTTCCACCCACCTCTAACATGGAAACCTCATCAAGGAGTACTAATTCCAATAAATCAGTGATTCAAAGTTCCTAATATCGGTGTCCACTTTAACTCTCCAAAGGTTTGTATCACTCTTTCTTTCCATAATTGTCGAAGCAATGCAAATACATGTTGTCCACATAAAACACCCTTTTAGTGGGCATGGACCAAGAGACCAAAGACTACAACGTTAAATGAGGTTACTCTATAGAAGGCAATACCCAGAATATCTTGTTTGGTTTAGTTTTTTAAAAAACTGTTTTTGGCTTCTTGTTTTTCGTGTTTTTTGTCCTCAAAATTTTTTTTCATATTTTAATCATTTTTTTTTTTTTTTTATATGCACTTAATCTAGATGCGCCTAAAATGTAAAATATATGTAAAGAAATCTTCAAAAAGTTCACCAAAGACCAAAAAAACTATGCACATTTTTATGTTTTCTTGTCTATAGTGAATTTTTTTCAAATTTCTTCACATATACTTTACCTTTTAGGCACATCCAGATTAAATGCATCTAAAAAGTAGAAAATAAATAAATAAAAGACTAAAATATGAGAAAAAAATTCACTAAAGGCAAAAAAAAAAAATACGAAAAACAGGAAGCCAAAAAATAGCTTTTGAAAACTGAACCAAAAAAGGCGGTCATACCTCCCAAAAAACACACAAACAGTTGTTAAATATATATATATAGATATTTTTTGATAAATACAAACAGTTGTTAAATATTAATGGTAGTAGGAATAATCCACTTGCTTGCACTTTGATTATCACATATCAGGTGGTATTGAGGTTCACTGAGAATGAAAAGCACAGTTCTTCATCCAAATATATAAAAATATATATCATGACACCCAAAAATTTGAAAGGAAAATTTGTTTGGTCCCTAATACTTACCTGATCATTCTCTACATTTGTGGCAACCAATCCAAAAACTCTTTAAAAAGCAAACCAGCTGCATTATTTATATTCTAAACTGCCTGAAAAGTAGTCCAAAACAGGGATTTCTTGCCCCATTGCATAAAATTTACATGTATACTTCACTCTTCGAAAAACAAGAATAGTTTGGAACATATGTTGCGTATGCAATGCAAGGGGCAAAGTCAATTGATCAAGTCACTAATTTTTGCTGCTTTAACAAGAGACAAACTAGATCATGTTATTAGGGATAAAACTACTAGGTGTTACCCATCATACCTTCAGCCTGAGTTTTTTTGCTCTTTTGGATACATGCCGCTGAGAAAGCTCTCTGCTTTGCTGATCCTGATGATAACAAATAAATTAAATTAATGCCAAAATTCAAAACAATTAGGCCATAGAACAGATTGAGTAAAATATCAAAAAATTGAATAGTAAATAATTCAAAAACCAATAAGAATCAACACAAAGACCAGAAGAATAAAAGGAGGGGGAGCAAAGGGAGATTTGGGGAAGTGCACAGAGACAAAAATATTCCACTGAAAAAAATATAAGCTCATTTCAATAAGAGATGGCCAAGTGAAGCCTAAAGAGATGCCCCCAACCAATGCTTTTCTTCAAAAACACATTGATAGATGTGCCTTAAAATTAGAAATCTTTAGCATATTATTCTATCATGGCAACAACTCTCATCAGGAGTCCCTTCTGGATAACTTTCCAGCGTTTGGTTAATTTTCGAGAATTTAGTGGTTCTGAAGATAGTTCAGGTCCTAATGTGTCATTATGGAGAACAAGATGACTTTTGCATCCATGGTAAGAAGTCCTAAACCTCCTTTGCTCGTTCCCCACACTACGACTTGAACCCCACACCTTTTCTAGTGCACAAGATGCCACTGCAGCTAAAATATACTGTTCATAAACAGAGAGGATGATGTATTATCCAATGCTTCTAGGGTTTTGCAAAGGAGAAAATAAGCCTTACATACATTTAAATACGTGCGTGTGTGTGTGTGTGTGAGAGAGAGAGAGAGAGCAGCTATATTGCCAATTTGAAACCTATTCACAAACTAACAGTGTGTGCAACACATGATGAGTGGTGGATGTGTAGCTGCTAAAAGCCTAAACCAAGGTTTTTAGATTATTCAGAAATTTAGAACTTCAAAACCTCAAAGATTAGAAACCATCAATATGTTGCATCTCCAATTTACATTTAGCAGCTTCTCGGCAGTGACAAAAAATCTAAAGGATCAAATTCTGCTAATATTTTTTAAGCGCGCGCGCGCGCACACACACACACAGAGTTATACTTGTAAGCTAAATCCTAATATTGTTAAATTCCTTTATTAACATTCTGAAAATACTTTACTGGTACCGAAACTAATTTTATAAAATTAGTAATTGAGATTTGCAATCTAGAAGATTTTTTAGCTTTACCAAAAGCAATAAAAATGCCAGTACTGCCACTTCATTCAAGATCAAATGCACCAGCCAAGTTCTTATAATAAACATAGCAAAATGGAATTTCAATGACAAATCATCTTCAAATGTTTCTCTAAGTAATTCACAATTACTTACTAAAACACAGAAAAAGCATCACTTGATTTGAGAAATTAAGATTTTTTCCAGAAACTTATTTCACATGACCAGAACCCTTTGACACTCCACGATTCCATATCTGAGCATACTATTGAAAACATAATGGAGCAGATGCATTGACATCTATCATAATATTTCAACCTTTTTGGGGAAATCTAAGTAAGTTTTCTTGTTCCATGTTTTTGAGAAAATCCAAACTTCACCAGTATTTCTGTTGGGACACAACTCCGCTTTAAGCTAATTATGGTTTGCTATAGAAGTGCCATTTTGAATAAACATCAGTGTAGCTGATCAAAAAGAAAATGAACATCAGTGATATCGTGAATGAACACCATCACTACTAATGTTACTACTTTTGATTGTCATGGCTTTCATTCATCATTGCTACTACCACGCTTGCTGCCTTCTTCTTTTTTTCTTTTGCTTTGGCTGCTACTGTGGCAAGTGGCAAGTGGCAAGTGGCAAGTGACCACGTCAATAGCTGCACCAACTTGTATCCCAAGTGCTAGGGTGGCTACTACTATTGCCTCATTTCGCGGGTTAGTTTTGTAAATTTCTTTTTCCATGTTGATGAGTAATTTCACATTTCTTCCACAGGTGTATGCCAAACCAGCTGTGGCTGACAACAATAGGATGTTAGGCTGTGCCCTACTCACCCTTGCAACAAAATTCTAAATCAACAAAAGAAAACCCTGGAGTTTTTGACATTTCTTCCACAGGCATCACAAGAGAGACTATATAAAACCATACAAGCAGGAAACCCTTGAGTTCCTTCTTTTAAGGAGGAGGGAGGTGTAAACTCAGTTGAACAAAAGAAATAGTAAAGCTAGATAAGTATATTAAAAGGTTATATATAATAACACAAAATTTCATAGGAGACTGGCTAACAGATGATAAACCTGGATGACAGAGAAAAGCCGAAAGGCACGATCTTGGCCAGCCGATAGAATGTGTCGCCCATTAGCATAGAACCTGTAAAGGATGAGTAAATTCAAAACAAAAAAGCAAATCTGTGCAAAAATATAAAAATATCTCAAACAAAGTAGTGATATTGGTGGTTGCATATGCTAGAAGGATCACAAAACCTTTACTTGCAAAAATGGAATGATATCGGTATATGGGTGAAAATTTGTTCAGATGCAACATTCAGTGAATGGTAGTATGAACTCAAAAGTGAGTACTTGAGAGTCAAGCATTCTGTATCATAAGGTGCTTTTGCTTTATAGAGAAGACGCATCATAAAAGACTACATGCACAGATTGTCAGATTGTCAATAGTCAAATTGATATTTCATGGTGAAGTTGCTACATAGCCACCATTCTATCATGCTCAGACTGGAAACTCAACAAATACCCAAGATCAATGCATATTTAAAGCATAGTCACCTTATGCAAACAGGAGGAGCACTATGCCCACTTCGAAAGCGTAACAGACGAGGATCCCCATCACTTGTGTCAAAAATCCACATCTAAGGAGACAACAGTAAAAAGGGGAAATTTTCAAAAATCAAATATGCACTTGTATATTAATTAAAAAAAAAAGGTACAAAAATCTGAAATTAAAAATAATTATGAAAATGATTCAAAACATAATATAAGCATCGACCCATAAATTAAACAATCCATTTGTTTTGGCAGAATTTTTACACTTTCTAGTGTTTGGTATGATGGAAAACAAGAGCCAACAAAAAACGTTTGCTGTGGCCACCGAAATATGAACCGATATGGGTGAAAATTGTTTCCACTTTTTTTAAGGCGGAAAATTTTTCCAAACCTAACAAGACAACTCTACCACACCACCATAACCACCACCATCACCCCGAACCTATCACTACCAATGCCGTTGTTGGTGCCGCCACTCTTCCCACCACCGGTCCACCATCATCACCCCCACCTGTCACCATTGTGAAGCTACCGCTGCAATTGCCACTCACCACCATACAACCGCCATCACAGCCACAACTAGTAAATGTGTCTTTGGAAAAAATAACCCTTAGTTTGTTTTCTTGTTGCTCTACATAATATTCACGTTGTGAATGGAAGTTTTTGTATACATAATTATTTGGAAGCGAGATATATTAAAGATTTTTTATGCAAGCCAAACAACAGAAAAAAAAAATTAGGATCATTTTTAGGGTCAACCAAACGCAGGAAAACGAGCCTTTTTCCATAAAATATTTTCAACGGACACCATTTTTCTAAAAAAAAATGCCTTCTGCCGAAACAAATGGATTGCAAGCAAGGTTCTGAAAAGCGGAAGCGGTTGCGGTTGCGGTTGCGGTTGCGGAGTGTAAAGTTCGTAGCATAACGGTTGCGGTAACTGAAACCGTGAATTTTTTATTTTTTACACAATTTGAAAAAAACTTACCGATACGCATGTTTTTTTTTCCATGATCATATTTATTGGGTTTTAAAATAAATATTGATCAATTTTGGTAAATTTTTAAGTATGATCTAATATATTTTATATTTTTAAATCAATATAAACTGAGTTTTTTACATTTTATTTTAATAATTAATGACTTTATATGTCATAAATCCATACTATGCTTGTGGCAAAAAAAAAATTTATTGGACTTGTATAAAATTATTTTTTTAATTATTATACTTGTAGAAGCATATGCAAATTTTAACTTGAACAGTTTTAAAAAATAAATTATACATGCTAATGTAATCATATAAAAATTTAAAAAAAAAAATTATAAAGGCTTTTTTTTTTTTTTTTTTTTTTGAATCACTTGAATATTCATTCTCTTTTTGGATAACCTATAAATAAATAAAAAAATAAACTAATCAAAAAAAATTGACATGTATAAAATATGTATTAATATATAATTATAGGTGTTAGGTTTTTTTAGATATTTTACAAAAAAAAAAAATCAATCACTAGCTATTATATATAACGTAAACAATGACAAAAATAAGAGAATAAATAAGAGCCTAAATATATATATATATATTAATCATGCCAAATAGATAATGACCACACTTATTATTATTTTCAAACAATATATAGATAGACACACAAACAAAATGGTTGAGTGATAGCAGCTGAAGAGAATAGCATAGGTCTTACAGTTTCAACAAATCAATAACATATTTTTCATCTTCCCTCTTCTCTCTCTCTATCTCTTACTCCTCCATTTTCGTCCTCTTCCCATTTTCAGCTTTTTTTTTGTTTTTTTTTTAAAGAAACAGTTCGGAACCGTTACGTAACGATGCGTAACAGGCCGTTACGACCATTACAACACCGTTACAACCACTACAGCAGTCGCTACGACCGACACACCTATGAATCTCAATCACACCGCAAAAGCGGCCGTAACGAGTAGCGGTAACCACCACAACCGTTACGTAACGGTTACCACCGCTTTTTAAAACCTTGATTGCAAGAGATAAGCATTCGCATCAAGTATCACAATCACATAAAATGACAAGCAAAACTAGTATAAATAACTAATTGAAGTAGTACCATGTCCATATCAATGTATATCTGTCAATTAAGAAAGCTAAAAAGTTAGGCAGAAAACCCATAAGAGAACAACCAATCAATAGTCTAAAAACAAAACTATTTTAATATCTCATAGAAGGTTTCATTTCCTTAAAATCTCAGCCAAACTCAGATTCAACATAATCAAAAACTGACTTAAGTGTTAGGAAATGTACAATTAAAAGTCACTCAATCTAACAAGTAGAGCCAAATGAACATTGAAAAGAGAAATGTGCATAATTGCCAAGTTATTCAAAGCTTTGGATAAGGAACCAACTCTTTTTCATTGTTATTCAAGGCAACATTTTGCATATCAAAGAGAGGACCCAAAAAGAAAAAAGAAAAGAAAAGAAAAGAAAAGAACAGAACGAACTTGCTTGGTTGAGTATTGTTATTGAACTTATTCAATTAATTTGCAACAAGCTAGGGAGTACAAACACACAACACGACATGCTAACACAGAGGGATTTTTAAATTTTAAATGCAGACCACAATACGTTCAGGACACGTAAAAAAAAAATTATGTCAGAAATATATGAATAGTTTATTCAAAAGTACAAGGAAAAAAGAATAATGTAGCAATAATTAAAATTAAAACGTCGTATATTCCATAACTTAAACATCAAGATATACTTATCGTAATAATTATATTCTAAAGAATGCAAAACAATTGTAGAACATTGAAATACACATGATGTATTCATCTTATAAACATTTCAAAACATTTTACAATACACAAGTTGTATTACGAAGAATGTAGAACATTGTTACTATGAAGATAGATTCATCACAAAGGTCGTGTTTGGAAGGTTCAAGAAGTGTCGCTTAAGTGTCCGAGAAGTGACTATAAAGTGTCTAATATTATCAATTTGAATCTTTTATTAAGACAGTTTGAAGAAGTGTCGGAAAAGATTTTAGGAGTGTCCACAAAGTTTCGTGTTTGACATGGGTATTCGATACAACACACCCCCTTCCATAGAAGTGTCCGTATTGCTTAGGCAACAACCCAATTCCCATAATCAGTGCAAGTGAGAATAATATACAAGTATGAAATAGATAAAGAACAATCACTAGTCAATAAATGAGCAGATTAAGTATTTAGACCCATTATATTTCACCATTCTCATCAATTTACCACAGGTTAGACACGATGTCCAAACAGAAGAAAACCTTCAATCACTTACAATAAATGTAAAAAGAGAAACCTTCAATTCATTTCCTTATCATTACTGCTTTAGTGTTTCTCTGTCTCATGCATTTGTCTTTTGGGATGGGGAAGAGATCTCCGAATGGCATGTAACATACTCCGAATGGCATGCGTAAAATTGTACGATCAACTTTAATAAAATAATAATTTAATTACGCAATAATGACTTGTAAAAACAAATTGTTGGTCATCATCACCTAAATTCTTTTTTAGTTAGTAAAACTAATTGATGTTACTTTTGTTTGTGTGTGTGTGTGCACGCGCGCGTGAGAGAAAGAGAGATGAAAGAAAACACATAAAATTCACCCACTAATAAATTAATAATATCTACAAAGCATTTCAATTTTGTCATGAACAAACTTGATCCAGCCTAATCCAATCCAGCCCAATAGTTATCCAACCTAAGCTAAGTTCAAAAATCTAAAAAGATCTTAGGTTAGTGGACTAAAATCAATCAGAGCGCAGCATGATAGTGCAACAGATTGGCTCAGCCACAAAGTGGAGCTTGGCTAGCATTCAAGCAAACCCCAACTACTCAGAGTTGCCGAAGTTGCAATCTATTTTGAAGAAAATATGGCATATCAAAAAAGCAAAACTCAAAAGTGAAAAACCATACCCAATGTCATCGTAATGTGCATTATAATTTCCTCCTCTTTTGGAGGAATCATCTACCTTTCTTTATAATTCTCTTTCTTCTCTACAGAATGCTATTTTTCTTATCCAAGTAGCAGTGGTTTTCCTGTCTATCTAAGAAGTTCAATATATTATGGAAGCAAAAACCTTTTCTATAGGCAAAAGGTAAAAATAAATAATAAAGAACATGGAATGACCATCCTGAGATGCAGGATTGGGGTTTTGCCATCGATTTACCTAGATCTTTCATTGATTCTTCCTTCAAATATGGTGTGGATGTGGTTGTTAAAAAACTTGAAAAGTAATTGTCTAATTGGAAGTGATCATATCTATCCAAATTTTCTTCCAAGAAGATAACAATAAATAACAAAGAATGTGGAATGACCATCCTGAGACGCACGATTGTGGTTTCACCATCCTTTTACATGGGTCTCCCATTGGATTCTTTCTTCAAATCTAAGGTGGTGTGGATGGAATCTTTGGGATCTTTGAGGACTCTTTGTCTAATTAGAATTATTTATGTTGTTGAAAGCTTGAAAAGTGACTGTCTAATTGGAATCTTTGAGGACTCCTTGTCCTCGTTTCTACTTCATTTCTATTTTAAATAAAATTACTTATGCTGCTGATCAAAAAAAGAGAGAGATCATATCATATCTATCCAAAGCGGGGCTTTTAACTCTTATACAAGAGTACAATGTCCAACTTGCCAACCTAATTCATGTCTCTCTTCACCATGCTTAGGTCTGTGGTTCAAAGACTTGGAGAAGATGGTGATGGACTTCGTGAGAAGAGGAATTCAAGCAACATTATGTAGATTGGAAGGTGGTGTGTTTATCAGTAGAAGATGGGTTGGAAAGTTCCTTGTTTGTTTTGATAAGTAGTTTTGTATCTCTTTTTTATTTTCAATAACGAAATGCCACTTAGGAACTTTAAGAAACATGCAACTTAAGAGTGTACCAGGAAACATGAAAGAAAAGGAAACATACAAATAGAGCCATAAAACATAGAGCCAGACAACTGTTCCTTGTTTTGGCTTGGTTCTTCATTCTAGGAGATCATCCATCCTGCTCCTCCCCAAAACTCCAAATCATTTACAGGACCACTGTTTTCAAAGCCAGCCCAAGTCTATTATTAGGCCCTTGACAGTTGCCTAAATTCTTGTGTCTCTGCATGACAACTAAAGAAGAGACTCTGATCTCCAGCTACTCATCAATGCTGCAGATGATGATTTATGACTCCCTAGTACCCTTTTATATGCAACACCAGTTAGGAAGCACCTCAAATAACCAAGTTATCAGTAGTCAATCTTTTCAAAAAGCTGTTCTCCAGACAAAGAAGCTCGACCTTAGATGGCATTTTAGCGAGCCACATACCTTCCCAAGGAGAACAAGCATCCTCCTCGTTGCAAAAACCCTTAAACTATGATCTCACTTCCAGCATGCCACAGTTTGAAACCTTCACTTCTAAAATATCCTGACAGACATCATACACAGCTATGGAGTATCATCCATTATATCCAACCCAATATGCTGTCTACTGGACTGCGTATTCTAGAATACCCTTCTCAAAGCTGGTATAGCATATAAATTGAGTCTAACTTATATAAGAGGCTGACGGAGTGGCAGTGTACTTTCAAGTGAGAGGCACAAGGAAGACAACGATGACATACTCCGGCCTGGCTAGAGGGTGGATCTCATGGGTTGGGTAAGTATAAATCTGTCAAGATTGTATTTGGCGTTTCCTTATTATTTTACCTTTTAGTATTTGAACATTGCATTTGATATTTCTCTAAACCTAGGAAAAACATTATGACAATACATGATAAAAAGCTCAATTGAAAATTTTGGGGAAAAAAATGATCTTACTTTTACGGAGTTGTCTGCAGATGAACTCATTAGCACAGGCTCATTAGCAAAAAAGTGCAGTGAAATTATTGAACTGTCATGAGCCTCCCTAATGACAGACTGGAGCCGCCTCTTCTCAAGATTCCAAATGCTTATGACACCAGATGAACCTCCAGATGCTAAGAGTGGCTGTCCATCTAAAAGGAAGATAAAAGTAAAGATAAGTTCCGGTAGCTTAAAGATAAGCACAACAAACTCAAAAGAATTAAAACTGCATATGATTCCTGAACATATAAGCTTTAACATAACAACTAGGGTCCATTGTAACTTTTTTTAATTGGAAGATCAAAATTAATAACTTTGGAGAACTATAACTTTTCAACTCTAATAGTGTAAACCGAAAACCATAGGACTTCATAAAGTGGGTGTTTGGGAAGTGAGTTTTTATGTAGGTTTTTTTAGTTGTAAGATATTATTGGAGAAAAAAATTTTGTGTTTGGGAAGATAGTTGGGTTTTTTTGTGATTAGATGTGATATTTGTGAGAGAAAAAGTGAAATGATTATGGCGTTGAATGTGATATTTTGTTTGGATGTGTTTTTTTTTTGGTTTTGCAAAAAGTTTGTCTTTTTGTGAAAAAAATCAAAAAAAACCCAAGTCCCAAACTTCCCAAACACCACCAAAGTCACAGAAGTTCTATTCTAATATTCATATCATTGACTAATGATTCTTTGACTTAAGGTTGCATAACTCAATGTCTCGTCCCAAATCCTCTATCAGATGGATGAATACTCTTCAGAACTAAGTTTTGATTTTCCAAAACTGTTAAAATCATTAGATTCATTGAGATGACACATTACATTATAACATTTTCTTTCCACATTTCCTCAATCAGAGACAACCTTCAACTTCACACATTTATTTAGCTTCTTATGCTACTAATTTTCTTCTCTCATCATTCATGAATAGCAAGATCCTAATTTCGACACAGTTCATGAACATATCAAACATGGGAGCTCATTGAAGTCAAAAACCAAGTATCACCAACTATTGTATAAAAATTTGAGATGCAAACTAGTTTCCCTCACTGTGATAGTTTATGCTACATATGTAAAGTTGCGAGATATTTATGGGGGTATCTCAGGCCCTCTTTCTAATATTGTGGAATCTCTAAATTATCAAAGCTCAAGTAGCTGGGACTTCCTCATTGCACCCAAATTTACCAAAGAAATACACAACACCAGAAGAAAATGTACATCTACCACGTAATTATGGCCAATTCCTGGTAACAAAAATAAGTTGTGGAGGAGTGAATTCTCATTTAAAATTAAAACCACAAAAGCAATTGATTATTGACTTAATGGAATCAATGAGTAATGTACAATACAGCATACAAAACCATACATTTGTAATAGCATAATTCTATTAACTAACATGTTAACCGATACTCGTGGTCCAATAAATTCCCATGAAGGCTAGAAGCCACAAGCAGCTAGCAAAACACAGACACTAGTTAAGCAAGCTAAATATAGCGCATTCTCAAAAGAATCACAATTCACAAGCCCCATTCTTACCAGTGCTGAAAGATAAGGCAGTCACAGCCCCTCGAGTAGAATGTGTAAACGTAACTATCTCTTCATCATAACGAATGTTGTGTACATGGATCTTTCCATCAGCACAGCCAACTGCAACAACATCTAGCGCTGGTGATGAAATGCAACAACATATGGACGATTTCCAGCCCTTGAATTCGTAAAGTTTTTTCTTTGTACTAATGTTCCAAAGTTGCAAAGAACCTTCCTGACTCCCAAGAATTACCTGTTTGTATAACTGAATGAGAAAAAGGTCTACCAAGAGGACTATAAAGAAGCATCTGACAAGCCTTTTATAATTGTTCTACCTAAAATTCTTAACATTACTTCGTTAGAGACAAAGACCATGCAGTTACCTTGTTTAGGTAAGTATCTGGATGCATAATACAGGTAGGACTGAATTTGTCTTCCAGCAAAATGTGTCCAATTGGAGCATGATTCTGGTCAATTCCTTTAAAAGCCCAAATGAAAATATTGCCATCAATATCAACACTTAAGATGTGCTCTCCAAACAGAATCAATAGGTTGACCTTAGCAGTATGCCTACTCCAAGTTGCCACCTGTTCAGGAATAACTGTCATCCATCCATTCCTCCAAAAACTTACATATATGTATATTTAAATAATAATAGTAATCTCCTCACATCAACTGCAAGCAATCATGATATACAAGTTAAGTGAAGAAAATAAACTCAAATGTCAAAATGAATTAAGCAAAGAAAATATTATGGAAGATTTTGCAGCAACTGAAATGATTTTTTTGGAATAAAAGAATAAGGAAGAGGTGTTGAAGTAGTCTTATTTTGCATTCTTTGTCCAATAGCAAAATTTTAACCCCACACTTCGGACACCACATCTGTCACCCCCTCAAAGGTAACCCGCACCACCACCCTTTCATATGATTAAAAAAATACAGACATGGAAGAATAGAAATCGCTTTGGTCTATTGGTTAGAATTCTTATATGCTACTCAACATGGTTATTAGAATCATACAATTCACGATTCGATTCATACAATTCGATAACAAAAATGATTTGAATTGTACTATTGAATTGGAAATTGAGTGAATCATGCAATTCAATTTACAATTCATTACGATTCATACAATTTAGTTCTATTTTTATTGTTGTTTATATAATGCATGAAACGATGTTATTTTTGCCAAACTATCAAGATATATAGAAGAGATCAATTAGTTATATTGATATATGAGATTTATATGTATATACATGTATACAATTTAGTTATATTGATATTTATTTCATTTTAAACACTATTTGTGTATTTTTATGTGTACATAAATACATAAAATTATATATTAAATAAAATGAATCTTATGATTCACAATTTGACAAGATTCAATATTCATTAATTTAACAAAACAATTCATGATTTGATTCGTGATTTGGCAACAATACTACTCAGCATTATGATAATAAAATTTTAGGTAGTCAAATCATGGAAATATATTCTTACTACCCTAAAAAGAGAAAAAGAGAAACTCGATTTTTTCATCATTCACAACATGTAGAAAAATTAATAATGACAATGTAAACTCCAGATGATTTTGTATCAAAATTATAAATGAACTAGTCAACCATAAAGCAAGGGATATAGGTTAGTAGGAAAATTGATCACTTTCTTAGAAAACATATTTTGCAGCCAATTATCAATGTTTAGAAACTGGGTTTCTCTCTCCCAAAGTTGACCAAGTCAACTCGACTTGACCAAAAAATGAGCAATTCAAGTAAAATTGCATACATCAAAGTCTTCAACTGGCTCACCGAGACCAACCGATACTCAGTCAAAGGAAAAACCTAATCGATTCAACTTGCCCCAAAAGTATGCAGAAAAGAGAGAGATACAACTCAAAAGTTCCAGATAATTCTCAATGTGTTGTGGTACTATCAAATTAAATATTAGGTAGCTAACCAAACAATGCTTTTCCCCCATTTCCACAGAGAAAATTTAAAAACTGCAACATTTATAATTTTAAAAGGTACCACTTTAATTAAATGATGAAAACAACAAAATGAAATATTAGAACCTAAAATGAGTAACATGTTACATTGATGTTTTGATTTTCATTTACTTCTAAGAAATTCCCAAATCTCAAAGGGAAAATGGAAAATGTTACACAGAGTTTTGAGGTGGAAAACAATCAAACTCAGTTGAGCCTTTGAGTTGACTCGACTAAATGACATTTCTAGTTGAGTTCAAGTTGAGTATTTTTACATTGCCTACAACAGGGGACCACAATTTACCAACATCATGCTTTGAGAGTCAAACAGTGATTTTCTGGGATCTACAAACTGGAACCAAACAATGTGCCTGTGAGGCTTTGTGCATCAGAGTGCAAATCCGTGTCTATGTGCATTTTACCATCATAACATGTGGATCATTTCTGTGTGTATTAGTTGATTCACATGTTTGTGCTAGAACCAGAAATAATTTTTATTGGAATCAAAACATGGTAACCATTATAAGAAAGTTTTTGACAAACAAACAATATGCCCCACAAAAAAAGGCATCATTATTGCATTCTGCACAGTTTGAAATGACATAGTGGTGGTTTCCAGTGCCAATTCCCCAAACTGGTCTTTGACACATATAAGTATTTAGTAGCAATTAGTATTTAATCAAATGGCATGCCAGATGCTGAAGGTAACAGCATCCAACAAAGAACCTTCTCATCTAAGAAAGAGCCCCTCAATAACAAACCTGATGAGCACGCTTAAAAACCGCAATATTCTTCCCGTATGCAGCAAATGTGTAGTCACGATAGGAAGCAAGAGCTCTTATCTTCTTTGGCAATTGAGGACCTTCATTCAACATTTTCCAGGATGGAAGATTATCAAAATTGATCAAAAAGAGAGAATAGTAATACCAAAAATTCCAATATGATATGACAAGTCGGTCTATCATTAAAAGCAACCAGCAAGTAAAGGTCTGAATACACACTCTGCTAGGCATTCTATAATTATTTGTAAGAGTTATGTAATATATTCTAATCTTCCGTAATTAATATATCCTAATCTGCTATTAGTTGCACAAAACAACAAACAAACAACTAGTGCCTTCTATATAGTTATGTCCATCATCACCAAATACAACCATCATTTGAAACAAATAATGCAAAATCACCGAGTAGAATTATGCAAAGCAGAATAAGGTGGATTGAAGAAAATGACTACAGTATTCCTCCAACTAGCTGTCAATCAACTCATAGGAAAGCATCTCATGTATTCAATGGAATTTTAGAACATCAGCCATGTCACTACCCCAAAAACACTGGAAGACTTTTTTCTGATAGGTATATACTGGAACACTGTACACCACTAAAGTTAGTATCAGTAGCACCTTGAGAATTTTACCAATCCCTCATAATCTCAGATACTTAAATTTTGATTTTCTCCAGAGACACGGTGCACTGATGTGATCTATGGAGATCGTTCTGTTTACACTCCCCTTGAAGGATAAATTACAGAGCTGTCTTCTTTTAAATCAAGTATAGGACACAGCTGATGTTGAGCTTTTGAAAGAAACCACTACTCTGAGATCTTCCACAAGACACACCTCCCTGGTTGCCTCTCAGCAGAAATTAAACAATATACAGCTTTACTCTGGAGTTCTTGAGTGGAGCGCCCCTTGGCATCCTTTAAAAATACTTTTAACTTGCAAAAATACAGCACCACTCTAGAGCATGAATTCTTAATACCCTCTTTTGCAAGCTTCCATGAGAATATTTACAAACTAAAAAAGAATAAAAACTAAAAACTAAGTACCCAATTTTATTTCTTATCAGTTATGGTATTAAATATATTGCCATATTTTATTAGATCATAAAAAGGGGGGCCTAAGGTTTTGGAAATGCATATATTAGTATACATGTGGATTTGACAAGGGAGCGAATTGATGCTAAAATTTTGGATGAATCTAGTTTTTCATATAAGAACCCATTCCATACTTAAGGGCATTCCATACCCTTTTTTGTAACAAGTTCAAAAATGAACATCACTACAGCTTACAGCAATTGAACAAACTGAAGTGACAAATAGGATTTGGAGAACAAAGAAAAGGTGTTAAGTGCACGACAATGCATAAATACAGGTATTTATGATGACACTAGTTTTGGTGAGCATGGGATCACTTCTTCACAAGAGTAGTGGAGTGAGGAGGTCAGGGTTAGAAAGGTTGGTTTGGTCTCCCACTGATGTTGACAAGGCTAGTTGGTTGAAAAGGCCTTTTATAAATTGGAAGTTAGGAAAGCAATTTTTGAATGAGAATAGAATGAGTCTCCAAGGCCATCACGTTTTACAATGGCTGCTTTCCAAGATTGCTAGGATATAGCTAAGCATGATTTTTTAATGAATTTTTAAGAGGGAGTAGTTAATGCTCGAGCAAATGCTACTTTTATATGTTTAATTCCTAAGAAGGAGAATTTTGTCCCCATTACTGATGGACAAATCTGTTCGGAAACAGAGCTCTTTTATCGCTGAATTAGACCTGCTATTAACATGGCTTATCTGTTAGTCGTGTCTTCCTAATGTCGAATTCCAAAAACCAGCAACTAGACTGCATTTCGGGAGTTTGAACACCATTGCACCATTTTCGTGTCTCTCTGTTCAATCCAATCCTGGCACTGCCTCTCCCAGTTCCATTGTTCCTGAGTTCCAAAATTTCTATGCTAATCAAGCTCGAGAAAATTGGTAATTCCAAACCTATTAGTTTAGTTACATTGTTGTATAAAATTTTGGCTAATTATAATTTTAAAATTGATTTTGGGGATACTATCTCTTCTTCTCAAGCTACTATAGTGGAAAGGCATTAAATGTTCAATGTTGCTTTGGTAGTCAATGAGGAAAGAAATGAACAAAGAACAAGATTGTCAACAAATAAGGATGGGGTTATCTTTTGATTTAAAATTTCAAAATAAATAAATAACATGATTATGTAGAGGGGGTTTCTTAGATCTTGAATGTAAGAGAAGGGATTTCTTGGCAAAGTGATCATTTCTCTCTTTTTTGTTTAGTTTAGTTGTTGATGGTTTGGGAAGGATGATTGACAGGGCTAAGAAGGCGGATGTAGGGAAATAAGGTTTCAGTTTCTCATATAAAGTTTGCTAATACAATACCTTCTTTTTCTCTTCGGGGGGAAGAGGAGAAAGTGGTTAATTTGCTCTTTATTTATATAATTTTTGAAATGGCATCTAGGCTTAAAAGTGAATTTGAAAAAAAGCTCCATGGTTGGAATTAATATTCCACGTGATAAGCTGTTAAATGGTTGGCCAACTAGGATATCTCATTAAGGTCAAGTTTGCCATTCTCAAAAAAATCTAAAAAGTCAAAAAGTCACTATTCTATTTAAGTCACATCATCTTATTTAAGTCACATCACCTCTCTAACACATCACTTCAAACCCAACCCAAATCTAACCCATATTTCATAAAAAGTCAAAAAGTACACTTATTTAGTCTTTCCAAACTTGGCCTAAGTCTTTTTATTTAAGCATTTGATGGTTTCTTTTGGAGGTAATCCTAGGACCATAGACTTTTGGGATCTAGTAGTGATTGAGAAAATTGGCAAGAAGTTTGAGGGTGAGAAGGGTATTGATATCAAAAGATGGGAGACTTACTTTAGTATAGTCTATTTTGTCAAGTATTCCAATGTACTGTTTATCCTTGTTTAGAATCCAGGTAGGAGTGGCAAATAAGATTGACCAAGGCAATGAGCCAATGAGCTCTAGCTCAAATGGCATGTCTTCAGTTCAAGACCCACAGGGTCCGTGTGCATCTTACCATCAATAAATAAATAAACAAAATAATAAGGAATTTTTTGTAGGAAGAGAGTATAGAAGGGGAAAATGTTCATTCGATTAATTGGGAAGTGTGGTGTCCCTTCCAAAGTGTAAGGGGGGACTTGCTCTAGGGAGCATACTGCTACGAATAGAACCTTGCTTGGTAAATGGTTGTGAAGATTACCTTAGAAGCATTATTTTTTGTGGCATGCTAGCGTTAGAACTATGGAATTCAAATGGTCGGGATTCTTGTGAGATCAATTAAAGGAATTATCAGTCTCCCTAGATGTTCATTTCCCAAGGTCCGTCTCAATCTTCTCAACATATTCGACTTATTGTGGGTAGTAGGGAGGATGTTTGTTTTTTAGAGGATGTTTAGAGGAGTGATCATTCATTTCCTCAAGTGTATTGTTTATCTCGATATTGCAAGGTTTTTTATTGCTTCCATGGTTTCTTCTATGCTTTTCCAATACCTGGGAAATTCAATCTCTCTAGAATTCTCAATGAATATGAGGTAAATGAATCAGTTTCCTAGTTATCTTCTTGATGGTGTTTCCCTAAGACATAAAGCCATGATAAAATAATGTGATCTACTCTCTCAATTAAAATTTTTCTTGTAAATCAATTTTTTGATACCATATTGATGACCCTAACCTACCACTTTTTGACCTTCCAAGATGATATGGAGTGCATATGTATCACTCTAAGTAAAAATTTATTGCTTGGACATTGGCTCTTAAAAAACTCAATAGTTATGATATGATTCAAAGGAGACCTAAGTCCTATTTACTTCCATAATGGTGTGTCATGTGTAGAAGGAGCGAGCAGACTGTTGATCATTTGTTTTTTGCACTATCCAGTGGTTATGAGATTACGGCAGAGACTAGTTCAAATGGAAGAACTTGATGGTGGTTCCTTTTTCATGTGTTCAGTTGATCAAGATTGACTTTAACGCCTTTGATTTTAATAAGAAGGCTATAGCATTTAGTGCTACTTTGTGAGGTGCTATGAGTTTTATGGTTGAAGAGGAATGCAAGAATTTTTTAAGGAAATTTAATGGATGTGTGAGTTAATGGGATAAAATATGTTATTTGACTAGTTATTGAGTTTCAGTATCATCTCCTTTCAAGAAATTCCTATATTTTTTATGATTAGTAATTGGAAAGTTGTATGCGAGATGATGCAATTTTTGTTTTTCTTTACTTTGTTTCTTTTTTTTCTTTTGTTGGTAGACCCCTTTTCCCCCAAATTTCTCGTTGTGGGATAAAAATTGTTATTTGACATTGGCTTCAGTCTCTCCTCCTCCTAAGAGGGATTTGATTAGTTTTTATTAGGAGTGATTGGGGCGCAGTGTGTGATTCATAGTTGTGATTTTTCTTCACTTTTTGGTGGACATTTGTCCTCCTTCATTCTCCATTAAAATTTCTTTGTTACTGATTGTGAAAGAAACTTTATAAAAATCACAGAAAACAGAAAAAGGTTTGCATTGGAAATTCATATTTGGATAGCCATCGTATCAATAGCAATTCTATTCAGTCATTACACTTCAAACATTTTTTTTTTTTAATTTAACCTAAAGGCTTTACATACTCATACACAAACACATAAATACAACATAAATTATGAAAATAGATAGAAAAACTAAAAGATGCTAAATTTGCAAAATGTGCAGCCTTACCAACAAGCACCAAACTGAGCTTAGCACACTGCAAAAACCAAAAACAAAGAGCGAGCAAGTTATACATCTCAATTTCAGCTAAAAGTGCATGATTTAATTGTCTGTTTGCACAATATAAAATATTTCCCAACCTTTTTCTCGAGAAATAAATAAAAATAACAAGAAAATTTTGCGGTGAAAAATTTTCCGAGAAAACAAACAAGAAAAAAAAAAGCAAGTTACGTTGTAAATTTGCCAAGATTTGCCGACGCTGACGGTGACGAATGTCTCAGTGCCCAATCTCTGAACAGAGAAGGGCACACTGGCTGTGATATATCCGATTGCTCGGAATGGTTCGAATATTCCCATTCTCTCTTTCTGTTTGGACAGAGAGAAAGATTTGGGACTTGGCGGTTTAGGGTTTTGCTAGAGAGAAAGAGAGCGCGAGGGGTTTAAGAGGGGGAGGGAAAGGAGGGCTCTTAACGACGCCGTAACTAAGCTCTTTGAGGAAGGCTGATTGATACTGTTGTCAGAGTTAATTTGCCTTCTGTCAGCGCAAAATACAACTCTTATAGCTTAAAATGACTGATTTTTTGCTAGGGCAAAACTTATTCAAGTCCCTTTTGATCGGTCACTTTTTCTTTCTCGTTTTCTTTTTTTTCTCCTCCTTCAATCACCATTCGTTATGTGTGTGTGAGGATGGTGGAAGTTAAAGTTTGAGGGGGTCTAAATCACTGCTGTTTCCTAAGGAATAAAGATTAGGACCCCTTTCCCCACCCCTTTTGACCCCCTTTCTTTTTTGATTGGTCACTTTTCTTTTTCTTTTTCTTTTTTTTCTCCTCCTCCAATCACCATCCGCCACGTGTGTGTGGGGATGGTGGGGGTTGAAGTTTGAGGGGGTCTAAATCACTGTTGTTTCCTAAGATAGGGATCCGGGTGGGTGCTGTGTTGTGCCCCTTACGACGCCTAGTTGAATGATTCGAATATTTTTTGGATAATTGATTCGAATATTTTATATTAAGGGTAGTATAATAGTTAAAACAGATTATATGTTATAATTTAATTGATTATAGATTAGGAGGGTTTTTGGAATGATGTAAATAGGTATATTTTTTAATTTTTTATAAAAAGATGTATAAAAAGTAAAAATGTGATATAACTCAAAAAAGATAAAAATAAAAAATGTGCTAATATAAGGGATACCAAATAGTACCTGTAACTTTAATCATAAATTGTTTAATCTATTTAATGCAGCTACTAGATTGTTGATTTAAATTATTGAGTAGTATTTGGTAATAAATAAGTTATGAAATGATTTTTTGATGTATAAATGTCTTTTTTATCCTTATTAATTGTATATTGAGACCTCGTTTAGAAACAGGTTTTTTTAATAATTTTTTGACTTTTGGCTAAAATATAATATAAAAAAAAATAGTATATTTGAAATAATTTTTTGATTTTTTACAAAAAAAATGTGTAAAAAGTAGAGAGAAAATGAAATCTTTGACTTTTTAGTATAGATTGTTGGCTTTTTAATTTTTTAATGACTTTTTGACTTTTTAGCTAAAAAAATCACTTGCCAAACGAGGTCTGAATTAACCTTTGTTAGTTCTAAATTGAGTTTCGTTTGGCATTGGCTACAGTAACCAATTTTTTTGTGTTTAGACTTTTTTAGTCTTGTTTGATTTTTATTTTTGAGCTTTTCTAACTTTTGTAAGAGGAAAAGTGTAATGATTATGATTTGGATATAATATTTTATCTTATTGACTTATATAGTCTATTTTGTATTTTTGTACTTTTTTAGCCCCAAAATATTTACCAAACGAGGACTGAATTAACTTTTTATTTTTTTTGTTATTAACTGCTAGTCATCATTTTTCATTAAAAAAAAAATCTAAGGGTATAATTATAAATAAAATGCTATAATGAGAAACTAATAATCAAAAGTGAAGAGTGGACCACACTAAATATATGGCCTATAAGAGGCTAGATTTCTACTTTATTTCCAAGATAGGATAAGAGGGGTTTTGAAAATATTTTTTCTTGAAAATGTATTTTCAAAATATGTTTTTCAATTTCAAGATTAGTTAAAACAATAATAAAAATATAACATAAAAACATATTTTGAAAATACATTTTTGATAAAGTTATATTTAAAAACTTAATTAATCAAAAGCGGGTTTTTGTAAAGACGTTCTTACACTCATTATAAATCACACAAAAAAATTTATTTTATTTTCAACGTTTTTTTTAGCAAAAATATTATATATATATATACAAAGCAGGTTTACAAAATACGTTTTTACAAAAAATATATATTTAAGTGGCCCACAAGCTCACCTTGTCTCTAGGCAAAAACAAAAAGAACACAATAATAGCAACGACAGGGAGAAGAAAGACGAGTCGCGGAGCTGTTTCACCCATATCGTATGTCTCACATTTCTCTCCCACTGTCCAGATTCATATTTGTATGGAGATATTACAATTTTACTATTTAATTTAGGGCTAATCTATTTCAAATTTAGGACTTTTCCATTGAGTCATAATTTTTGTGTTTTGTATTTTATAGATTTTTATTCTAAATGTTTAAACTCATTTCATTTTGTTTGATGGTTGGTTCTTTTTCTGAATTGAAGAATATTTACAAATCATGAACATGTGATGTACCTTATGTTTCTTCAATTTTATATACGTCCCAAAATATTAGTACATTTTGGCGAATCTAACTTTTTTTTATAATATAATTATTACACTTCAAAAATATTAATTTTTTAAAACTATCCTTTGACTTTTTTGGAAATTGTCATAATTATACTTTTTGTATATAGTAATGTTAATGAATTTTTTTATAAAAAAATGACAAAGTAGAAAATTTATGTTATTTTAGTCATTGATTTTTAAAATTTAACTAATATTTTGAGACGAATAGTGTAACAGCTTTTTTATTGAGAGCAATACTTAGCAACCGTTGCCTTTGGTATTTCAGCCAATTAAGTGACTTGTATTGCTTTGAGATTAAAAGAAAGGAAGTAAGCTCATATGTTTAAAATAAGAATTGACTGTGTATTTTGTTTAGCCCACTTTTTGATTGTGATAAAAACGACTGATTTCAACAAAGCAAAACGACTTATTTCAAATATTACGGATTTAATTTTTTATTTGGAGCTTTTCAATTTCAAAATTAGGGCTTTTCAGTTGATACTATCCCTAATGTGTTAATTCCCCTCCACCTAGTTCCATAACCCCTTATGTGCATCTCTCTTTTAGGTTTCTTACTATACACTCTCTGAATATCTCGAGATGCTACATGTAGCACTCCCTCGCGTTGCCTGTGTAGAATGTGGTTTCTTATCACCAAAGTGTGTAGTAGAAATCTTGGATACCATATTCGGCAAAGCCTGGGATATCACAGTGAGCTGTGAAACCCCTTCTTCTGGTGCACTACTATCATGGTCCATACCTCGACCTCAACTTTGGTCTCTACTCACACTACGACCTCTGCCTCAGCAGCCGCTACAACCGCTACCTCTAGTAAGGGCATGGAGTTGTACCTCACTTTCAATGTAGAAGTTCTAAGTAATGAGTGCATCATCATGGTAGATCAAGGTCGTATGTGCAATAAATGCTGTCAATGTAGTCCCGACAAAAATTGACGAAGGCAGTATGGAAAATGAATGGACCGGGTGATGTCAATGTTGAAGTGGAGGGAATCGTAGTAAACACACCTATGGTGGACGATGATGGTAAGGGAGTGGATGGGGTAAGAACCTCAATCTTATATGGGAGCGGTGACCAAGAAGGGTCCAATATCTGGCCATGGTTTATGGAAGTATGTTAGGACTTGAGAAGATATAGCTAGAGAGGAAGACTGCGATGTATAATGGGTAAATTAAGGTGGGGAAGTCTAAGGTGGAGGCACTAATGTAGATGGAACATTAGTTGACACCCCCCTGGAAGGCCCTTTACCAAAGTGGTCAAAATCCATATGATCATATTGATGTACCTGAGGTGGGTGGGGTAAGCTGAGGTGAAGGCATTGATGTTGATGGCTCAACTAATGGAATAGTCGTGGGCGGCACTAATGTGGCTAGAATATCTACGACCATGAAAGGCTCCTCGCCAAAGTGGCCAAAATCTAGTCAATGTGCCTATTGCAAAACATCATATAATAACTCTCATATCTCAACAATGGCATCCAATGCTGCTCTACCATTACATCTCATATGGGCATCCTCTACTAATTGATATGTCCTCGTAGATCTACGTATCTGTAAAGAATTGTAGTTATGTTACGTAACCATTGAGGTAAAATTAAAAAAAAAAATCACATTATAATAATAAGGTACTCACCAATCCTTCTAGACTACCACCCCTCATTCCTTGGCATCCAGACGTAACAATATGGCTCGGATTACTCAACACTAAACATATATGTCACTGAAACCATAACATATACAAGTTAGAAGATGTAAGCACCTAATCACTTCTCTCAGCATAGACAATGGTTAGGAGTGTAAAAATGGCCCGTGGGCGGCCTGAAACCAGCTCGCGACTTGGGGTGGGCCTAGCCCGTTTAAACTCGTTTGGGCCCCGACCCAGGCCCCAAGGCCTGGGCCTGGGCCATTATTTTGAAGCTCTGCCTAGCCCGTTGGCTTGCCCTCGTGGCATTGGCCCGCTTAAGGCCCACTTTGGGCCGCGCCCGAGGCCCGACCTGTCTGGGCCACCCGAGGTTCAGTGTAATTTTTAGTGGAAAATAATAAACTTTTAGTAGAAAAAATAATAATAAAAAAATGGTCAGGCCCACCCAAGCCCGAGGCCAGGCCTAGGCTTACCGGGTCGCCCTAAGGTCCGACCCATCGTCTCGCCCAAGGCCCAAATACCCCTAAGCCTGGGCCTGGGCCTAATTTTTTGGCCTGTGGGCCAGGTCAGCCTGGCCTGAATTTTAGCGGGATCCTGCAAGGCCCGGTATGGATCAGACCGGATTTACACCCCTAACAATGGTGCTATGTCTATTATTCCAATCATATTTGTGAACTCCCGATATTTAGATACCTAATCAATGGCCTTTTCCAATCATATCTATCTTTATAATGTAATGCGAAGTTTGTGTCAAAGCGATCAGGAACACCAAAAAATCATCCAAATTGTCTGAGTACACAATCTGGGAGATGTCACTTAACCATATCGAAGCAAATAAGTTGCACTTGTGCCATCCATATCCCTTGACCAATACGATAGTACGATGACAAGCCGGCAATGACCTCACCATCTCTCCCGTAAGGCTGCCATATGAATGGAAATAATGAAAGTTAGATAACAAAACGATCTATAAATCATCACAAATATCATGAAATGACCTTGACATAGAAATTTTCAAACCTCGTCCTCTGTCATGCAATCGAATTTGTCACTACAAATGACACTAATATTAGTCAATACGACCTCATGGCTGAACTGAACCCTTCACCTACTAGCCCGAGGGCCAGGTGGTGACTCCTAGTCTCCCTAACCTATGGCAAGCACACCATCAGCAATCTCGCACCTCCTATTCTTATTCTCCAATACTTCATTGAGGCAAAAATAAAAGAACTCATACATGATATAGAGAGAAAAGAAAGAGAGCAATAGACGAAAGTGAGAACAGAGACCATCGGTGGAGGCGAAGGCCACCACGAAGACGAGCCGCAAAGGCGGTGGCCATCGTAAACAAAGACCACCACGACCAGCAACTGTCTCATCCTCTCTTATGCCAGAGCTCTCGCACCTCTCCCTCCTATTGTCCAGATCCAAGGTTGTTTTGCAGATATTAGGTTTTTAATTTTTAATTTGGGACTTTCAATTTCAAAATTAGGACTTTTCAATTGAGTCCTAATTTGGGACTTTTAAAATTTTTTAGTTTGTTTTTGTGTATAGTATAACTAGATCCTCGAGAGTGGGGGTTTGATTGAGGAAGTTTTCATTGAGCTTTCGGATTTGAACTGACTATTAGTAATTTTGAATGTGAACTTGAAAAATTAATTTTTGTTACTTTGTTCCCATGTGCTTTATCACAGAAGTATGTTCTTATTTTACCTATGTGTATCTAATCTAATGAAACAAAACAAAAATTAGATTTATTTTATTTTATTTTATAGAAACCAGATTTGGGGATATCAATTATTTATTTATTTATTTATTATGTGAGAGTGCATTATTCATTGTATTTTGTTTAAATATTTATAATTAAAAAAAAAAACTAACTAAAGGAAAAATAAGTTTAAATTAAAAATTATAATAAAATAATAACTTTAACATATTGGATATGGTGGTTATTTTAAAGATGTCAAATTAAAGGATACTAAATTGCTACATAAGCCTTCAAAAAATGTGACAATTATAAAGCTTTTCTTTTCTTTTTTTTGTGTGTGCGTGTGTGTTAGAGATATTACCATACAAAAGCAATTTTATTTCTATTTCTTTTAGAATAAATGATTTAGATATAAAAAGATTGTTTAAATTTTTGATAAAATTTGGTCAAACCAACAAATTATGGTTTTCAATTATATTTTTAAATGTTACAAAGTAGCACCAAGTTGTGCCACAAAAAAAATAAATAAATAAAAAATAATAATAATAATAATAATAATAATAATAATAATAATAATAATAATAATAATAATAATAATAATAATAATGAGAGATGACAAATGATACTTAAGATATTCAAAACATTTTATAAAAGTGACAAACATTATACAAAACATATACAAATATTAGTAAAATAATTAATTGTTTTACTTTAGAGTATTTGTTTGAATATTTTAAACTTTAAGCCATACCGTCCTTGATTTGAAGCCATAGTGAAGAGTGACTTTGATCCACAATAGATTTTAAAATCATGAGAATGTATTGATTAATATCATTTTTATAGAAATAATAATAATAATAATGGAGAATTGCAACTTGTTATATCCATCTTTAATCTTATGATCATTTTTAGTTCTGACTTAAGATAACAAATATATATAAATTAATGGTTAAACACAACTTTGTAGATGATTTATGCCTATCTATATGTTAGAAATAAAAATGGCTCCACAACAATACTCACACAACAAGAGAATTGAATATTATTCATTTGTGCAATGGACTCAAGAATGTCCATCGATTATGAATATCGAACATACAAGGGAGATGATTGTTCAAAATTATGTGACCTCTGATAATATAGTGATGGATATTGGTTTTGATGTTGAGGTTGGAGTAAATGATGATGATTTTGTAGAAGATTTCAATGCAGCAATGGAAGGTGAAGAGAATTTACACTTTGATGATGAAGTTGAAGTGCACGACAAGATCCACGAGTTACACCCAAATATCCCTTTCTCCCATTATATTGATCTCGGCAATGTTATGTTACTTTAGAGGATTTAGTTATGATGTATTGCGTGTATGTCATGACCTAAACCCACCCCTATAGGTTTAGCATCGTAACCGGCTAGTAATTCTTAGATTACCAAAGGCCTCTTAACGGAATAACAAAATATAAGGGGCTATGGAAGCAAATATACAAAATACAATGTCCATAGAGCTGTGCAGACATACATGGGACAGAAAATTTGAAGCACATATATACATATACATAATGTCAAACTTCTATACGTTATGCGCCACCATACAAATAGTATCATAAGGAACTTAGCCCAAAATAACAAAATGTCCTGAAATGATTCACAAAACTTTACTGTTCAACAAGGAACCTCTCCGGGAGGCACAATGGCTGGCTGACCAAAACTCTCCGGGTAGCAGCTTAGGCCTGGTCACACGCCTACTTACCTACATATATAATATAAATAGTGAACGGAAGCCCAGCAAATAATAACATAGTACATGATTAATAAATGATGTTCCATAACAGATTCAGAAAATAGAAACAGTTTCATATTCATATTCTTGTTCGACTCATATACAGAAATCAGAGTTCATACTTGTTCATTTGTGATATATCCAATAGAGCTAACAGATCAAATACAGAGCATTAAAGGTCATACTTGTCATTCCATAAAGAAACCTCCAGTATCGGGAACTTGTAACATACTTGAGCCACGGTATTGTTACCCCTAGGCATGGGTCATGAAACCACAGTATTATTACCCCCGAGCAAAGGCCATGAGACCACGGTATTATTACCCTCGGGCAAGGGCCTTGTGCTTATAGACCACGGTATTATTACCCCCAGGGCAGGGCCTTGTGCTAAACATACCACAAATACATTTTCAAGATATGAACAATCATTCATTGATTCACAAAATAGCATTTCAGAAAACAGATCATATCATTTCAGTCAGAAAATACTTATAATCAAACATAGCTTACAGAGTTATTACTTACAAATGGCTCCAGATGCAGATAGACAAAGCAAACTAAATCAAATGGCTTATGGCGCGTGACCTACACAAACATAATAGATATACACATTAAAACACACACTCGGATAGTACATAACTTGTTTCATTTCATTCTTAGTGTGTCCCTAAGTCTTAACCTCCTTCTTATGTCTTTATTATGGTGTAGGAATGCCTAGGATTTAATGAGGATGCCAAAACATGCTGTTTAACTCTTAGGACAAGCTGCTGAAAACAGGGTCCTCGCTCGAGCACAACTTCTTCACTCGAGCGAAGGTTCAAACATGTGAGAGGTCACTCGAGCTCAACTTCCTTCGCTCGAGTGGTCTGTAAACTTTGCAAAAGTACTGGTTGTGTGATTTTTCCGCTCGATGGTCGCTCGACCGTGAGACTGAGGTCCTCATTCGAGCATAACTCTTGTCGCTCAAGCGGTTTGCAAGCATGTGAACTTCTGGAAGCATGCAATTTACTCTCAAGCCAACTTTAGGTCGCTCGAGCTGGAGTGTCAAAGAAAGAGTGGTCACTCGAGCGCAGGTTCTGTCGCTCGAGTGGAGAGCAGAATTTTGGAATTTCCAGATTGCACTTCTAAGTTCAAAACTCGAATTCAAAGCTTAAAATGCAACCTTTGGGCCCCAAAACTTAAGCAAACATGTCTAAACTTTGAAAACATTAACAATTCAAGATTATTTCATGAAATCAAGGTCCAAAAGCATGTCATTTTCTCAAAATCAAACTTGCATTATATGTACTGTAGACATCCCATTTTTGACCGTCCTCAAGACTTGGACATCACCGTTTGAACACTCGGTGATTATCCATGTTTGTGTTCGTCTCGAGTTCCCGGGGGCCTTGGCAGCGCGCCTCGCCTCATGACCTCTTGACTCGACTGCTTCGTGTTCAGTTTTGGCACCAAACACCTGTGTTTTTGCCTTGAAGGGCAGGGAATGGCTTTTTGGCCATCCTCACACCTCATCGGCCCTCCCCTATCATCACCAGCTGCACATGTTTGCCACCGGCCATTGTTTCTTAAAAATAATGGCCGGTCGGCATTATGTTTAGTCGACCGCACTTTATTGTGCCGATGACCTAATTGGTTGGCCGAGACCTCTTCTTGAGGGGAGTTTGAACCTTTTGAACCCCCTGTTTTAGCTTCTTGAGGAAGCTTGCCCCTTTTGAACCCTTGGTTCTAGCTTCTTGAGGAAGCTTGAACCTTTTGAACTCTTGGTTTAGCTTCTCCAAGAAGCTTGAACCTTTTGAACCCTTGGTTTTAGCTTCTTGAGGAAGCTTGAACCTTTTGAACCCTTGATTTTAGCTTCTTGAGGAAGCTTGAACCTCTTGAACCTTTTGAACCATTTTAGCTTCTCTAAGAAGCTTGACCCTTTTTAGCTTCTCCAAGAAGCTTACCTTTTTTAGCTTCTCCAAGAAGCTTGCCTTTTTTTAGCTTCTCCAAGAAGCTTGCCCTTTTTAGCTTCTTGAAGAAGCTTGACCTTTTCTAGCTTCCAAGAGAAGCTTGCACCTCTTGAACCTTTTGCCTAGCTTCTCCAAGAAGCTTGGCTATTTTTTCTAGCTTCTCCAAGAAGCTTGGCCTTCTTGACCCTTTTGCTCCAAGCTTCTAAGAGAAGCTTGCCCCTTTTGACCCTTTTTATGTTAGCTTCTCTTAGAAGCTTTGAGCCATTACCTTGTCTATATAAAGAGGGCTTCTCCTCCCATTTTAAGGGTTAGAAAAATCTGATATATATCAATATATATCACTCCCTCTCTATATCTCCCTCTCTCTCTACATTTGTGTAGGTTAGAAGGTCCAAAAGGGTCTTGTTCTTGGCCTATTGCACACCACTTCATAGCCACACACTTCCATCATCACTTGGAGGTTCTTGGAGCTCATTTTCAGAGGCCAAAGGTGCTGCAACTCAAGCCAAGAAGCAACCAAAAGGGTAGTCTTCAAGGGTGAGATCATTTTCCCTCTTTTGTAGCACTTTCTTGCTCCATTTCTTAGGCCTATTTTCTTACTGTTTTGGGCTCCGACCCTAACTGAAACTAGGCCTTTTTTGAGCCATTCTTCATGTTTGTTCAAGGTCTCAACCCTGTTTGAGCCCTCCATTTGGTACTTGCTTCAATATCCTTTTAAATGTCATAATCTTGTATGAAATTTCTAGCCTATGAGTGATCTGTTTTCGAGCATAATGTAAACTGTAAGAGGGCCTATTTTGAGCCCCTCTTCAACATTGAAGAAGGGTTCAACACTTTTTGAGCCCCCCATGATGCACTTGCTTCATAATCTCTCCTATTTACCGTAAATTTGCATGACTTGTTTGGCCTATATGTGATCTGTTTTGGAGCATCTCATGAACTGATATTGTGCTTATTTTGAGTCCCTCTTCAACATTGAAGAAGGGCTCAACCTTGTTTTCATGCTCCATATGTCACTTGCTTTGAATCCATGTTTTACCCTTGTTTTTGCATGCTTTGCTAGCCCATTTTGCTTCTGTTTTTGGACCATGATCAGAACTGGAAATGGTCATATTTTGACCCTCTGGATATATTTCATGAAGGGTCTTTGCTTGTTTGATGAATGTTTGGCCCACTTCATGTTATACCCTCTTTTGAGCCTCATTTTGCATGCCATTGTTGCTCTATCTATGCTTGTTGTTTGGCCATATTTTGTACTGAGAAAATGCTGGTCTTGGGCTGCCTCGCTACTGTATTTTCATTCCATGTCTATATTGTGCATGCATTGCATAGCTATAGGCCGTTTCGGGTGCCTAAATTCGCATTTCGGGACCATTCCTCGCATTTGGTGTCATTTCGCCATCTTTCGGGACTGTTTTCCCCCATATTTCAGTGCTGAAATTCCATTGGCGTGTTTGCATATCATTTTAGCATCATTGCATTCCGTATGCCATTGCCTCGGTATGCGTGCCCGTGTGCACGCATTTCGAGGCACTTCATTTTCATCCAATGGCCACTGATGTGAGTGCGGCTGAGGTCCACTCACATTGGTGTAAGTCCATCTTGCATTGTGTATGCCATGTTACAATGCGTTGTGCATGTTATGTTGTTAGCGTTGTGTATGCCATGTAGTTGCATTGCATGTTTGTATGTTAGCTTGCATGCTTAGGTTGCATGTGCATTGTTGTGCATTGCCTTGCCTCTTGATCAACCATGATTGAGGTTGGGTCCCTTGTATGTTTTGTGTGCATTACATTTGATATTAAAATGCACACTTGACTCTTTGGCCATCATGTATGGAAATGCGCGATTGGTGGCCCGAGGGTCGAGGGTCATGCTCCCTTGAGTCCATTGCATGATAGGGAGTGTGTCCATGCATACATTGCCTTGAAATTCCATGCCATACACTGTTTGGCCTTGTTGCTGTCAAAACTGTCTTCTGCAGGAACTTTCTGCCGACCGGCAGTGTGGAGTGCCGACCGGCACTATGTGGATGGCCGATAACATCCTCAGCAGCCGATGGACTTTTCCCATGGCCGGTGGACATTTCACCCAGCCGATGACGATCCTCAGTGTGCAGGGAGCATGTCCTGAGACTTTGGCAGTTTTCAGAAAGCAGGACAGTGAAAACAGAGGCAACAGTGCAATGGCAGTGAGTTTCCGGGCGAAGCCAATCCAAGCATGCGTGCATCCCTCTTCCCGAGGCCATTTTACTGCTTTAAATAGTTTAATTAATTTGTTAATTAGTTAAGGGTTTGTAATATTTAATTAGCTAGGTAGTTAATTATTTATTTGGTCTGTATATTTATTTGGTCCCTCCGAGTGAGGGCGAATTTGTAATAAGTGTGTGTGAGTGGGTGTATGTCTTCCAACCCCCATTTCTTTCTACCCTTTTATTTACCTGCTTATGATGGTAGATTAGGGCACATCTAAATTAGCATACCTTATGCAATGTATGCGTGCATTCATGCATTTGTTTACATACATCGGCTCGGTACATCATACAAACTGCATCGTACTTTCAATTCCAAATTGAATACGTGATAGTGTAACATTCACGTGCCATGCTTAAGGTTAGCCGAGCCTGTCTAGATTACATTCCGTATGCGATGCATTAGTCACTTAACATAAACTAGGTCATGCATGTTTGCTAACTGGTTTCTTGTTTTGGCACGGAGTACGATGTAAGTTTATGCTTTAGCATGTCGCATGCGTGTGGATGTTAACATGACAGTATGCCTGCCATGCGGCTAAGTGCTTATGTGATAACTGCTTGAATGCCTGTGGTGGAGGTTGGATTACTTGAGTTGGGAATACTCATTGAAATCCGTGTTTTAGCCTACTCGCAAGTAGCAATTTCAAACTGTTTTCCAACAAGACGGATATGCAATGCTTATTTCCAAATTAGGCGATCTAGTCTATACTTGTTTGCTGTGCGCACAACATAGTAATTCTAGGCTAATAACCGGAATAAGAATTCATAACGTTTTCAAAAAAGGATATCATGGTTAGTAGAGGCCGGTCTTCGGACCGGGCGAAAGGGGGTGCTCATAGCTGACCTTCCCCGATCGTACCCAAGCTCCCGAGCCAAGTTCACTTTGGTGATGACGGACACGTGGCCTTCGGCACCGAGTCAGGGTTTCCTAAATTCCCCCATTAAAAAATATTTAGGTGGCGACTCTGTAATCTGGCAAAGCAGTCCATGCTTGGCACTACTTTTCAAAAATCTGTTTTTCTTCAAAAAACTATTTGCCGGATTTGGACTCTTTGGTTCAGATTTAGAACCGTGACAATTTGAGTCCGAACTGTAGTAGACCCGCAGAAACGAACAGAACGGGACTTAACCCTCCCGGGGCGTTCGGGGACGTCTACAGTTTCTGGCGACTCTGCTGGGGACTTTAGAGAGCTTGACTCGAACTCATGATATCCTGTTTTGATTTCGTTTATGTGTCTCTTTGCATTGCATGTGCATTGGTGCGCCTAGGACACCGTGTTTGCTATCTGCCATTCCTGAACGGTTTGCCGGAGGCTTGTCTTGTCAAGGCATGACCGTAAGGCTGACCGGTTATGGGCTCTGACAGCATGGGAACACAAACCCCGGTTTTACCGGGGCACCCCTTTCTGACCATTCGACCTAGTGCATATTCGGAATCCATAGTGACCATTCCAAAACTAGGACAGGTTGCTTACCCGATGTTAGGTTGTTTGAAACCGCTGCGTGCATAGTGAAACCCTAGCTCCTGACAAAATAGGACAGGGAAACCCTACCCCAACATAGGGGTGTTTTCGCTCTCTTTACTTGCTATGTGCTTTTAGAGTGTATCTTTACAGGAATGCATATACCAATTTGCGGGCCTGGATATCCGGCCTGCGGGCACCAGTATCAGTATTTTAAGAAACAGTTATATCTGCGGGTATCAGATTCAGATTTGGGGCAGTGGTTTCGGGAAACAGTGATCAGTAATAGAATACAGTCGTTCAGCTTTGCTCGTATCAGTTCCAGTGAAGTTGAGCTGAGATGCTGTCTGTTTTCTCTTTTGCTAGGTAGTCTTGGAACTATAGCTTCAGAAAGCTCCAATATCCCCCGGGTGCATTGGACTCGTGTTGATAGACTTTGTCGGGTCAGAGATTCAGTTTGCCAAAGGCAGAGTAAAAAGGGCCAGTCAGGCAAGGGTCACCGGTTCAGCAGTTACCAGATTAGTGGTCCTTATCCCCCCACCAGTGAATTGTCAGGCCGAGGTCTCAGTTTTCACCACAGGGATAGATATACCAGTCAGTCAAATGGATCAACAGAATACGTCAGGGTGGAGGCAATGATGCGTCAGATGCAGGAAACTATGAAACTCATGCAGCAAGACGCTGTCCGCCAAGCGGAATTCTCCAAGCAGCAGGCTGTAATCATGGCTCAGCAGGCTGAACTCATCACCAGGCTACAACAGCAAAGCGGCGCGTCTGCTTCACAACAAGTTCCTCCCCCAGCAGGAGCTCCAGCACCTGGGGAGACGCCAAATGTACAAAATGTCCAAGAGGATACAGACCTTCCAACGGGGCCAGCTCCACCTCCGATCCTACCGCAACTATCCAAGGCACCCACGCCTATCAATGTACCGGACTCTCCCTTTGAGTTTGAAGCGGACCCCACAGCACTGAAGCTGAGTAAGTTGGAAAAAATGTTTAAGAAATCCCAGGGAGTCAGGACTATTCCCGACATCGAGGATGGGTATACGGACGCAGCTGTGACGTTGCCAGATCAGTTCAAGATGCCTCAAATTGACCGATTTGATGGGTCCGGGGACCCCATGGTCCACCTGAGTTTGTTTTCAGATGTTCTGCGCCCGATCGGCTTGACAAGATTACAGAAGCTCTCCCTATTTAGCAGGACCCTGTCGGTATCGCGGCCATCTGGTACGCCAAATTAGAGGACTCAGTGAAACGAAGCTGGGAGGAGATGTCCGAGGCCTTCGTCGCACAATATTCATACAATACCCAGATCGAGATCACAACCCGTGATCTTGAGACAACCAGGCAAGAGCCGAAAGAGGCTTCTCTGACTTTGTAACCCGTTGGAGAGCCAAAGCTTCTTCGATGACCACCAGGCCGGTCGACAAGGACCAGATACGGATGATTGTGCGCAATCTCCAACCCAGGCTGATGCAGAAGATGATTGTCCTCCCCCTACCCACCTTTGCAGACCTCCATGAGATTGGGGTACAAATCGAGGATGCTATAAAGCAGGGCCTCATTGACCAGGAGAAGGAGCAGCCCAGGAGGACGTTTACCCGCAGTTCGAATGCGACCACCAGTGGTGATGCAGTTGCAAGATCTTCTGAAGTGGGCATGGTCACCACCACATCAAAAACAGCTACCCCATTCACCGGTGCGTCCGTAAGTAGCTCACAGAAAACCAAATATCCACCTCGAGTCAAGAGGGTTTTCACCCCACTTCATATGCCTTTGTCAAAGGCTCTAGAGGTTTTAATCCGGAAAGGACATCTGAAACCATTGGAACAACGGCCTTTACCTGATCCTCTCCCTTCAAAGCATGACCGGACTAAGTACTGTGCGTACCATCAACAAACCGGTCATGAGACCGATAGCTGCTTTCGTCTGCGCCATGATGTACAAGATGTTTGACAACAACGTCATCACCGCACCAGCTCAATAAGGTCTATCGTCACTGGATCAGTGAACTTGGGGATAGTATGAATGTGTGATCGGGGATGAACCACCTGCGGGCAACACTCAGTTTACTCCAGATGTGGCGTTTGGCATGCACTGCTTTGAGCATTTGCGAATGCTAGTTTTGTACTTTCTGACTTGGGTATTGAGCCAGTTCTGTTGTTTTGTTTGAGTCTGTCTCATTATTTTGAGTCAGTCTTTTTGCTTAAGAGTCTGTCTCGTTGTTTTGAGTCAGTCTTTTCGTACCGAGTCGTGAGGTCTTGTTGTATCGAGTCAGTCCTGTTTTGTTAGAGTCGGGTGATTTCGGGGGTGTTACCTCGGGCATCACCATTTTGTTTTGTGTTTGTCTTCTCATTTTCTTTTGAGTCTGCTTCTGCCTTGGAGCCAGTTACACCAGAAGATTTTGAATAGAACAGCAGTGATTTTCACACTCTTGTGTTTTTATCCGCCGTGTGCTAGTGGTGCCAGAAGTTTGAATGAAATGACAGTGCTCCTCGCCTGCTCTTCTGTGCCTTGAACTCATTGCCTTGACCTAAGTTTTTTTAAAAACTTTTTGAACACTGTGTTGAAAACAAAGAGGAAGAAATTCCTCGGGATTTGCAAAATTTGATCAAACTGAGAGAAAGAGAGGCGTGCTAAGCCTTTTAATGAATGAAATCATGCTTGTTAATGTGAGTACTGAGAAGGACCCTAGCTTTGATCCAGATTGGTCCTACACTGTCTTCAGCGCGAGCGATTTGTCGCTTTCTTAAAAACTTTCAAAAAATGTTTTGCGCGGTCCTACGAAGACATGTGTGGAATCGCTCTTGAGATTGTGCAGCCTAGGATCGCTCTCAGTCTCGAGACTCGACCCCTCATTTTCGAACCTTGGACTCAAACTCAAAATGTTCAATGGTTAACTACAACGTGAGGCCTGTGAGACCAGATTCAAAGCAGCCCTCGAACAAGAGGCAAGAAAGTCAAATCAAGAAGATCAGATGTCGTCAAGAGAGGCTTGGGAAGCTAGATCAGAAGCCCCCCCTCAAACTAGGGGCAAAGATGTCAGATGTGCCCGAAGAGCCGAAGATGAGTTCTCTTGCGAATCAACAGCCACTCTCCTGGATACGGATGGCATCAAAACCCTAAAACCATTTGGCATGGACTTGCTACACTTTTACCCTTTGAGAGGCTCGCTGGGCCGAAAACCCGGAAGGGCGACCCAGGCAAAAGTTAGAGCAAGCAAAAAATACATACAAAAGGAAAGAAAAAAATACAGAAAAAAAAGAAGAACAAAGGAAGAAGAAAAAGAAAAGAAAAGAAAAAGAAGCTCGCAAGGTCGAAAACCCGCATCGGGCGCCTTGGCAAAAGTTAGAGCCTAAAAGAAAAAAAAAAAAAAAAAAAAAAAGAGAAAAAAGAAAAGAAAGAAGAACAAAGCTCGCAAGGTCGAAAACCTGCAACAGGCGCCTTGGCAAAAGTTAGAGCATAAAAAGGAGAGGTTAAATACCCGAGTGTACCTTAACCCCGAACTACGTAAGGCTTGATTCCCATCTTTGGGATACGTAGGCAACTTCATTCTGAAGTCCAGCCCTAAAACACTTCAAATTCAATTGTGTCCATGAAATGGTTTGATCATCTTTGCCTTCTCTGTATCCGAGAGTTCGGTTGTGTTCATCGCTCCGAGGACTGATACAATACGCTGCGGTGCCATTTAGACAAGGGGCAACTTTCCGTTGCCATTCAATGCACTGCGGTGTCATTTCAAACAAGGGGCAACTTTCCGTTGCCATGCAGTGTCCTTCAGACAAGGGGCAATTTTCCATTGCTATGGGTCCGAGGTTGTGCATCTCAAAGAGTTGGTTCCCTGCTTGTTGAGCGGTGGCCGTTTGCAAAAACAGTTTTTGAGAATTTTTACTGAGGTTGACTATTCTCTCAAAAATCATTCCATTTTTCCAAAACTGGACCATTTTCTTGGACCCAAAAAAAGGAAAATTTTCAGTGCTTACAACCTGACTTGCATGATTTCAAATCAAAAATCGAATAAGCATGTTAATCTAACTTTCATGTTGGTCAAAATTGTTTTAAAACAAAAAATGGTCGAAATGATGAACTAGGGGCACAGTTGAGTCAGGCTTCCTGTCTTTCCCCCATTTTCAACATACTTGCCGAAAAGGCACTCTACCTGCCAGAAGAGGGCACAACTGAAGTTAGCAAAAAGGGCTGAAAGCTCTCTCGTCCTCCAAGCAGCGAGGTATCAAGCCATGCGCGAAGCATAAATTGGAATGGGGCGAGATGTTCCACTTCCTCATCTGGACAGATCTAACCACGTCCAAACTCCCCAGCAAGGCATCATCAACCGATGATTAGCTGCAGATTTGCTACACACCCAGTTGTGGCACAACCCCTCTGTGGGGAAGTTCACTGTTGTGAGCAGAAGAAAGAGAATCTAGCAGAATGCTAGGGGCAAGAGCCCGCAACTTCTTGTCTATCCACCAACCACTCTGGGGAGGGATAAAAATGAGAGATTAAAGAATAGAGAGATGTGCGTTGAGAGAAAAAGTGAGAAAAGGGCTTTTTCAGAAAAACAGAGCTTGAGGGCCGAGTGATGTGAGAATCACAAATGAGAAAGGTGGGAAATAATACCCGGTGAAACAGGCTCCCTGTGCACATTTGAGTCTTGTGTTTTGTTTTGTCTGTTTCGATTCTTGTTTTGAGTCGTTTCGAGTGTCAATAGATGTGTTTAGGTTGTTTACCTTTGTTTTTGTTTGTTGAGTCTTTTTCGCTGTGTTCAGTCGTAGGCTCAATACCCGGTTAAGAACTCATTTCTTAATTTCAAAAAAAAAAAAAGAAATCAAATCATCTTGTGCTCAGAGTGCCGTGCCATTCTCCACATTTGTGCAAAACAGATTCATTCTTTCATAAAACTGCAGGGCCCACCCCCGATAAGTGTGAACAGTAAAACCAGGACCTATTTGAAGCTATGTGGTTCCGGACTGCAAAATAAAAGCAAAAGAGGAAAACGTCGGGTATCTGAGTTTGTTTCAACTTCAGTAAGTTCCGAGACTACATCCCGTGTGTACCTCTTCAGGCCTTGCCAGTGCTCCGAAGTATGAGTGTACCTCTACCTCAAGCTCAAGATCAAGTCTGCTTCAAGCCAGAATAGTGTATCAATCACACCTCATTCCCATAGTGTATCAATCACACTTCATTCACTCAGTGTATCTAACACACCTTATTTGCCTTAGTGTATCAATCACACTTCATTGCATTCAGTGTATCAATCACACACTTCATTTCATTTAGTGTATCAATCACACACTTCATTTATTTAGTGTATCAATCACACATTTCATTTCATTTCATTTAGTGTATCAATCACACACTTCATTTATTCAGTGTATCAATCACACACTTCATTTATTCAGTGTATCAATCACACTTCATTGCATTCAGTGTATCAATCACACACTTCATTTCATTTAGTGTATCAATCACACACTTCATTTATTCAGTGTATCAATCACACACTTCATTTATTCAGTGTATCAATCACACACTTCATTTCATTTAGTGTATCAATCACACACTTCATTTATTCAGTGTATCAATCACACATTTCATTTCATTTCATTTAGTGTATCAATCACACACTTCATTTATTCAGTGTATCAATCACACACTTCATTTGCATTTAGTGTATCAATCACACACTTCATTTATTCAGTGTATCAATCACACACTTCATTTCATTTAGTGTATCAATCACACACTTCATCTGCATTTAGTGTATCAATCATACTTGTTCACTAAGTGCATCTATCACACTTCGTGTTCACCTTTAGTATATCAATCATACTTGTTCACTAAGTGCATCTATCACACTTTGTGTTCACCTTTAGTATATCAATCATACTTGTTCACTAAGTGCATCTATCACACTTCGTGTTCACCTTTAGTATATCAATCATACTTGTTCACTAAGTGCATCTATCACACTTCGTGTTCACATTCAGTATATCCATCATACTTGTTCACTAAGTGCATCTATCACACTTCGTGTTCACATTCAGTATATCCATCATACTTGTTCACTAAGTGCATCTATCACACTTCGTGTTCACATTCAGTATATCCATCATACTTGTTCACTAAGTGCATCTATCACACTTCGTGTTCACCTTTAGTATATCAATCATACTTGTTCACTAAGTGCATCTATCACACTTCGTGTTCACATTTAGTATATCAATCATACTTTGTTCACTAAGTGCATCGATCACACTTCGTGTTCACCTATTGTGTATCCATCACACTTGTTCACTTAGTGCATCTATCACACTTTGTGTTTGCCTTTTGTGTATCCATCACGCTTTGCTCACTTCATTCATCTTGTGTATCCATCACACTTTGCTTCATACAGTGTATCCATCACACACTTTTACTTTGTGTATCAATCACACGCTCGCTTTGTGTATCAATCACACACTTTTGCTTTGCGTATCAATCACGCGCTCGCTTTGTATATCAATCACACACTTTCTCTTTGTGCATCTATCACACTATGCTCATCTTGTGTATCCATCACACTGCGCTCACCTTGTGTATCCATCACGTTTTGCTTCATATAGTGTATCCATCACACTCGCTTCACTTTGTGTATCTACCACACACGTTCACTTTTTGTATCTATCACATGCCCCCTTTGTGTATCCATCACACACATTTGCTTAGTATATCTATCACATATTTGCTTAGTGTATCCATCACACTCGTTTTGCTTTGTGTATCTGTCACACTTTGCTTCACTTAGTGTATCAACCACACTTTATTCATATAGTGTATCCATCACACTCTCTTCACTTTTGTGTATCCATCACACATGTTTGTCCACTTAATGTATCTATCACACTTTGTTCGCTTTTGTGTATCTAACGCACATGTTCGTGAGAATTGCATAATTCTCTTACATCCTTTCTGCATTGTAGTGTAGTTTGGTGTATGCTAGCTTAAAACTGTTGCATGTGTGCTTCGTTACAGCTTTTCTTAGCATGCTCATAAGTTATGATCGGCTTCTTGCATTTTCAGTTGCATTTTGCCCCTGCCTTCGGGCGCATACCTTGTTTGTCTTGCATGTTTGTCCAAGTCTTCGGCTTTGTCAAAAATGGGTCGTCTCTAGGCTTTGACATTCACTCCCGTCATTATTATGACTTCCGAGTTCTGTCAAAGAGGGGCAACTGTAGACACCCCATTTTTGACCGTCCTCAAGACTTGGACATCACCGTTTGAACACTCGGTGATTATCCATGTTTGTGTTCGTCTCGAGTTCCCGGGGGCCTTGGCAGCGCGCCTCGCCTCAGGACCTCTTGACTCGACTGCTTCGTGTTCGGTTTTGGCACCAAACACCTGTGTTTTTGCCTTGAAGGGCAGGGAATGGCTTTTTGGCCATCCTCACAACTCATCGGCCCTCCCCTATCATCACCAGCTGCACATGTTTGCCACCGGCCATTGTTTCTTAAAAATAATGGCCGGTCGGCATTATGTTTAGCCGACCGGCACTTTATTGTGCCGATGACCTAATTGGTTGGCCGAGACCTCTTCTTGAGGGGAGTTTGAACCTTTTGAACCCCCTGTTTTAGCTTCTTGAGGAAGCTTGCCCCTTTTGAACCCTTGGTTCTAGCTTCTTGAGGAAGCTTGAACCTTTTGAACTCTTGGTTTAGCTTCTCCAAGAAGCTTGAACCTTTTGAACCCTTGGTTTTAGCTTCTTGAGGAAGCTTGAACCTTTTGAACCCTTGGTTTTAGCTTCTTGAGGAAGCTTGAACCTCTTGAACCTTTTGAACCATTTTAGCTTCTCTAAGAAGCTTGACCCTTTTTAGCTTCTCCAAGAAGCTTACCTTTTTTAGCTTCTCCAAGAAGCTTACCTTTTTTAGCTTCTCCAAGAAGCTTGCCTTTTTTTAGCTTCTCCAAGAAACTTGCCCTTTTTAGCTTCTTGAAGAAGCTTGACCTTTTCTAGCTTCCAAGAGAAGCTTGCACCTCTTGAACCTTTTGCCTAGCTTCTCCAAGAAGCTTGGCTATTTTTTCTAGCTTCTCCAAGAAGCTTGGCCTTCTTGGCCCTTTTGCTCCAAGCTTCTAAGAGAAGCTTGCCCCTTTTGACCCTTTTTATGTTAGCTTCTCTTAGAAGCTTTGAGCCATTACCTTGTCTATATAAAGAGGGCTTCTCCTCCCATTTTAAGGGTTAGAAAAATCTGATATATATCAATATATATCACTCCCTCTCTATATCTCCCTCTCTCTCTACATTTGTGTAGGTTAGAAGGTCCAAAAGGGTCTTGTTCTTGGCCTATTGCACACCACTTCATAGCCACACACTTCCATCATCACTTGGAGGTTCTTGGAGCTCATTTTCAGAGGCCAAAGGTGCTGCAACTCAAGCCAAGAAGCAACCAAAAGGGTAGTCTTCAAGGGTGAGATCATTTTCCCTCTTTTGTAGCACTTTCTTGCTCCATTTCTTAGGCCTATTTTCTTACTGTTTTGGGCTCCGACCCTAACTGAAACTAGGCCTTTTTTGAGCCATTCTTCATGTTTGTTCAAGGTCTCAACCCTGTTTGAGCCCTCCATTTGGTACTTGCTTCAATATCCTTTTAAATGTCATAATCTTGTATGAAATTTCTAGCCTATGAGTGATCTGTTTTCGAGCATAATGTAAACTGTAAGAGGGCCTATTTTGAGCCCCTCTTCAACATTGAAGAAGGGTTCAACACTTTTTGAGCTCCCCATGATGCACTTGCTTCATAATCTCTCCTATTTACCGTAAATTTGCATGACTTGTTTGGCCTATATGTGATCTGTTTTGGAGCATCTCATGAACTGATATTGTGCTTATTTTGAGTCCCTCTTCAACATTTAAGAAGGGCTCAACCTTGTTTTCATGCTCCATATGTCACTTGCTTTGAATCCATGTTTTACCCTTGTTTTTGCATGCTTTGCTAGCCCATTTTGCTTCTGTTTTTGGACCATGATCAGAACTGGAAATGGTCATATTTTGACCCTCTGGATATATTTCATGAAGGGTCTTTGCTTGTTTGATGAATGTTTGGCCCACTTCATGTTATACCCTCTTTTGAGCCTCATTTTGCATGCCATTGTTGCTCTATCTATGCTTGTTGTTTGGCCATATTTTGTACTGAGAAAATGCTGGTCTTGGGGCTGCCTCGCTACTGTATTTTCATTCCATGTCTATATTGTGCATGCATTGCATAGCTATAGGCCGTTTCGGGTGCCTAAATTCGCATTTCGGGACCATTCCTCGCATTTGGTGTCATTTCGCCATCTTTCGGGACTGTTTTCCCCCATATTTCAGTGCTGAAATTCCATTGGCGTGTTTGCATATCATTTTAGCATCATTGCATTCCGTATGCCATTGCCTCGGTATGCGTGCCCGTGTGCACGCATTTCGAGGCACTTCATTTTCATCCAATGGCCACTGATGTGAGTGCGGCTGAGGTCCACTCACATTGGTGTAAGTCCATCTTGCATTGTGTATGCCATGTTACAATGCGTTGTGCATGTTATGTTGTTAGCGTTGTGTATGCCATGTAGTTGCATTGCATGTTTGTATGTTAGCTTGCATGCTTAGGTTGCATGTGCATTGTTGTGCATTGCCTTGCCTCTTGATCAACCATGATTGAGGTTGGTCCCTTGTATGTTTTGTGTGCATTACATTTGATATTAAAATGCACACTTGACTCTTTGGCCATCATGTATGGAAATGCGCGATTGGTGGCCCGAGGGTCGAGGGTCATGCTCCCTTGAGTCCATTGCATGATAGGGAGTGTGTCCATGCATACATTGCCTTGAAATTCCATGCCATACACTGTTTGGCCTTGTTGCTGTCAAAACTGTCTTCTGCAGGAACTTTCTGCCGCCGGCAGTGTGGAGTGCCGACCGGCACTATGTGGATGGCCGATAACATCCTCAGCAGCCGATGGACTTTTCCCATGGCCGGTGGACATTTCACCCAGCCGATGACGATCCTCAGTGTGCAGGGAGCATGTCCTGAGACTTTGGCAGTTTTCAGAAAGGCAGGACAGTGAAAACAGAGGCAACAGTGCAATGGCAGTGAGTTTCCGGGCGAAGCCAATCCAAGCATGCGTGCATCCCTCTTCCCGAGGCCATTTTACTGCTTTAAATAGTTTAATTAATTTGTTAATTAGTTAAGGGTTTGTAATATTTAATTAGCTAGGGTAGTTAATTATTTATTTGGTCTGTATATTTATTTGGTCCCTCCGAGTGAGGGCGAATTTGTAATAAGTGTGTGTGAGTGGGTGTATGTCTTCCAACCCCCATTTCTTTCTACCCTTTTATTTACCTGCTTATGATGGTAGATTAGGGCACATCTAAATTAGCATACCTTATGCAATGTATGCGTGCATTCATGCATTTGTTTACATACATCGGGCTCGGTACATCATACAAACTGCATCGTACTTTCAATTCCAAATTGAATACGTGATAGTTGTAACATTTCACGTGCCATGCTTAGGGTTAGCCGAGCCTGTCTAGATTACATTCCGTATGCGATGCATTAGTCACTTAACATAAACTAGGTCATGCATGTTTTGCTAACTGGTTTCTTGTTTTGGCACGGAGTACGATGTAAGTTTTATGCTTTAGCATGTCGCATGCGTGTGGATGTTAACATGACAGTATGCCTGCCATGCGGCTAAGTGCTTATGTGATAAACTGCTTGAATGCCTGTGGGTGGAGGTTGGATTACTTGAGTTGGGAATACTCATTGAAATCCGTGTTTTAGCCTACTCGCAAGTAGCAATTTCAAACTGTTTTCCAAACAAGACGGATATGCAATGCTTATTTCCAAATTAGGCGATCTAGTCTATACTTGTTTGCTGTGCGCACAACATAGTAATTCTAGGCTAATAACCGGAATAAGAATTCATAACGTTTTCAAAAAAGGATATCATGGTTAGTAGAGGCCGGTCTTTGGACCGGGCGAAAGGGGGTGCTCATAGCTGACCTTCCCCGATCGTACCCAAGCTCCCGAGCCAAGTTCACTTTGGTGATGACGGACACGTGGCCTTCGGCACCGAGTCAGGGTTTCCTAAATTCCCCCATTAAAAAATATTTAGGTGGCGACTCTGTAATCTGGCAAAGCAGTCCATGCTTGGCACTACTTTTCAAAAATCTGTTTTTCTTCAAAAACTATTTGCCGGATTTGGACTCTTTGGTTCAGATTTAGAACCGTGACAATTTGAGTCCGAACTGTAGTAGACCCGCAGAAACGAACAGAACGGGACTTAACCCTCCCGGGGCGTTCGGGGACGTCTACATGTACGTAGAACGTGCATGAGTTGTTATGAATTCAACCTTCCAAAACATGATCATGCAAGAGAAAATGGCATGAAACTTGATGAATTCTCAAAATAAAGGTAAGATAGACACATGCATGAGAGACTTCTTGAACTTAAACTCAAATTGTGATGAAATTAGACATGCATGCATGATATGATCTATACTCCTTCGTTCTAGCTCAATTTCAACCTAATTCTCTTGTATTCATGAACTCACCAACTCAAAAGCAAGACCAAGGCTTGAATTCTTACCTTATACCTTGGATTCACAAGTGTAGAGGCTTAAATTCCTAAACTCTCTTCAATTCTCCAACAATTCCTAGCAATTCGCCCATTCTCCCTTGTTGAACTCACTTTCACTCTTGGCCTCTCTCTTTCACACGTTTGTAACTCAAGAAGGATGAAATGAGAGTGTAAATGTATACAAGGGTTTACTAGTGCCTTATTTAGGCTTAATTGAGCATTAATTATTCTAATTATTTCGTACCAAATCGAATTTCAATTAAACCTACCATAATGTTTTAAAAATTCCAACTAACACATAATTCAAGTCAATTCCATGATCGGATGCCGATAAGGCCCTCAATTTGCAGAACAAAACAGAAACATGAACAAATCTTTCTACGATAGACAGATGTAAACACAAATAATGCAACACACATGCAATTAATTCAGAATTTCATCTTAATTACTTATTAGGCATCTTTAATCATGGTTTAGTAGTTAATCATAAGTTGGGGTTGTTACAGTGTATGAGATTAATATATTAAAATATATACTTTGTATTTTTAGATATCACCGGACTTGGTCTCGCTAGCATAATTGAGATCGTCAAAGATAAGTTCAAGTTCACGACAACATATTAGAAAGCTTGGCTTGCAAGGACGAAAACGATCACAGTGGTTTTTAGGGTCTAGAATGAATCATACAAAATGCTACCTAGATATATGTCTGCATTACAGTACTTCAATTCAGGCATCATTGTCGAATAGGACATTTTTCCTATATTGCCCCCTAAGGGAAATGAAATGTACATGAATTATGTTTTTTTGGGCATTTAAACCAGCAATTGAAGGCGTCAAGTATTGTCGTTCATTTATATGCATTGATGGCACACACTTATACGAGACATACAAAGGCAAGATTGTTGGGGCCATGGCAATGACTAGGGCTGACAAGATTATACCTCTTGCTTTTGCCATTGTTGATGAAGAGATGCTCTAGAGTTAGGGTTGGTTCATTACTCTCCTTAGGCAACATGTTTGTTGTGACCGAGAGGGGGTCACATTGATATTTGATTGATACAATGCTTTGCTTAGTGTCCTAACCTGAATTTGAGACAATCCATTAGTGTAACCTAGAGGATATCACAAGTATTATTTGCAACATGTGTGTAGCAATTTCAATACAAGATTCAGCAATATAATAGCTAAGGATCTTGTGTAGAGAGCTGGTACTGCACACTAAGTGCGAAAGTTCAACAAAATTATTAAAGGATATTTACAAGTTAGAAGATAAAGTTGAACAATGGTTTAGTCAATTGAACCCTATTCATTAGATTTTGTGCCATGATAGTGGTTGTTGTTAGGACATATTGATGACAAACCATATAGAAGGCTTCAATGGTATACTAAAAGACATACGCAGTGTTCCGATCACAGCATCTATTGAGATTACGTTTAATCGACTTGTCAAATATTTTAATGAAGGTAAGACCATTATTGAAAATGCAAGTAGTCAGGGTAAGTTATACATGGGTAATGTTCAATAATGGATCGATGAGCACCAGGCTAAAGCAAATGTCCTTTTGTTATACCGGTTAATAGGTAATTTTCATTACATGCACCAATTTCACAAAACATGATAATTGTTATAGTGGTCATTCATTGATATTAGGGTACATTTGAACATATCCTTGATATTAACTCACCTATGTACATATTTCATGAGGAAATGGGAGAATATGAGGTTAGGACAACATTGCATGGGATAAGAGTAGTGTTCATCAAATAGTTAGCCTTCAACCATCGCTTTGTTATGTAAGAAGTATACACTGTTAGGGAAAATAGATGATTTCCTACAAGTAAATCAAACAATGGAAATAAAAACTAATGCGGAAAAATTAAATCAATAACGACACAAGAATTTTTACGTGGTTCCCTCAATGTGAGATACGTCTACGGGATCGAAATCCGATTCCACTATCAACCAAGAGTTTTCAAACGATTACAAATGAGACACGAATTGTGATAACCAAGGCCTGTGATTAGTCACTAATCCATGATTAAGAGTACCTAATCAGTAATTAAGAAGAAATTCTAGATTAATTGCATGTGCATTATTTGTATTTATATCTATCTGTTGTAGAAGTATTTGTTAGTATTCTTGTTTTGTTCTGCAAATTGAATGCCTTATAGGCATCCGATCATGAAATTGACTTGGTTTCTGTGTTATTTGGAATTTTTAGATCCTTCTGGTAGGTTTAATTGAAATTCGATTCGGAATGAATTAAAACGAATTAATTAGAATAAAATAGATGGAATTAATTAAGCCTAACCAACTTTAATTAAGCTTAATTAATTCAAGCCTATATAAGGCACAAGCGAGTTCTTGATTACACTTGACACTTTCATTTCTTCATCTTTGGACATCAAAAATGTGTGAGAGAGAGAAAGAGATCAAGTGTGGAGCTTGGAAACCAAGGAGATGAAGAAGAATTGTAGAGAATTCAAGGTGTTGAACTTAGAGACTCAAACATTTGGACATCTAGAATACAATTAAGCATCTAAGGTAAGAATTCAAGCCTTTAGTTATGTAATTGAACCAACTAATGCATAGATTCAAGAGGTTTAAGTGTTTTGAGTGTGAGAATTGAGCTTGGTAAATAGAGAGGAAGAGCATACCATACACGCATGCATAATTCATGGATTTTGAGCTTTGATTTCAAGAAATTCTTACATGCAAGGACTTACTTTTGTTCTATTATGGAAGCTCATTGCGATTTTGCATTTCAACACTCCATTTGTGCATGTTTTGGAAGGTTTGAGGTCATAGTAACACATGCATGATATGTATACACATAATTTAAGGTTGTTTTTTATTAATTCACTCACTTTTGGGCCTTGATTTTGTGTAACAGTCTTTAATTCATGAAGTTTTATAAGTTTACAAGTGTTTTCTCAAATTTTGGGCCCAAAAGATGTGTTTTGAAGCTTTGAATTCGAGTTTTGCATCATGAAGAGCAATCTGGAAATTCCAGAATTCTACATCTCTACTTGAGCGACAGAACTTGCACTCAAGCAACCACTCTTTGTTTTGCACTTCCACTTGAGCGACCAAAAGTTGACTCGAGCGTAAAATTCATGCTTCCAGAAGTTTACAAATTTTGTAGACCGCTTGAGCGACTAGAGTTGCACTCGAGCGAAGATACCAATCTCAAGCTCGAGCGACCGTCGAGCAAAAAATTCGCATAACCAATACTTTTGTAGATCTAGGGTCTCGTTCGAGCGTAGGAAGTGACGCTCAAGCGAGGTGCCCTATTTTTGAAAATTTTTCTAAGTGTTTTTACTTGCATTTTGGCATTCTCATTGCATCCTAGGCATCCTGAAGCCCTAATTAGAACATGGAAGTGAGGATAAAGATTAGAAACACACTCGAACAAGAAAGAAATGAATTAAATGAATTTCGAGTGTGTGTTTCAAGATGTGTCCGTTTTGTATTTGTATAGGTCATGCGCCATAAATCGCCTGATCCATCTGCTATATCTATTTTGCTATTGGAGCCATTAGTGAGTAATAACTCTGTAAAGTTATGTTTAACCTTAATTATTTTCCGATGATATGAAATGATCTGTTTTCTGAAATATTATGTTCTGTATCAATGAATGATTGTCTATATATTGAAAAGTATTCGAGGCATCCTTAGCATATGGCCCTTGCCTAGGGGTAACAATACCATGGTCTATGAGCACAAGGCCCTTGCCCGGAGGTAATACTACCGTGGTCTCATGGCCCTAGCCCAAGGGTAACAATACTATGGCTTAAGTATGTTATCTGTTCCCGGTATCGGAGGTTCCTTTATGGAACTGGTCAAGTATAACCTTTAATGCTCTGTATCTGATTTGTTAACGCTAATAAGTGTACCACGTATGATCATCTGTGAAATTGAATAAGTACATGCTTTCTAATTCGAACTCTGTTTTCCGAATTTGATATGGGACATCATTCATTAAACCCTTTACTCTATTATTATTCACTGGGTTTTCGCTCACTATTTATATTATGTATGTAGGTAAACAGAAGCGTGATCAGGATCAGTGATGGCTACTTGGAAGTCTGTTGTTAGCCAACCTTTGTGCCTCTTGGAGAGGTTCCCGTCTGACGAAGTCAAGTTTTTTTTGATCATGTTAAGGATTTATTTGTTTTGTTTTGTTTATTCGTACAGTTGGCTAAGCCCCTTTTGATAATATCTGTATGGTGATGCATGACATATGTAATTTTTAGGTCATATGTAGATATATATAAAGCTTTAAATTTTGTCCCATGTATGTCTACACAACTCGATGGACTATGTATGTTTTATATATCTGTTACTACAATCTCTTATTATTTGTTAATCTGTTCAGAAGCCTTCGGTAATCCCTGGACTACTGGCCAGTTGCGACACTAAACCGATAAGGACGGGTTTGGGTCGTGACACATATGGTCTCATAAAACCACCCTTTTCCAAATAATCACAAATAATCAAGAGGAAAGGCCTCACCAAATAGATGAACAAAAATCTTCGAAAACAGATTGTAGAAGACAACCAAAATTGTATCAAATTTGTGACCCAAACAGTCCTTTGAAGCACATACCATGTAACACAAAAGATCCCAAGCACTAGACCAACTCACAAATTGATTGAGCAATCAAGTCTTCAAAAGCAGAGCACAAGTTTTCTTCACCCCACGTTGCTACCCACCGAATTGATTGATCAATGTTATAGATGCCGTCGCTATACTTCAGAAGAACAAAGTAATATATATATAAATATATTGTTAATTCTTGGGCTTTTTATCAAAACCCTAGCTGCCACCAAACAGATTATTAAATACACATTGGGCCTCCAAAAGTCAAATATAATATATAAAAAATATATTATAACAAACACTAAACCAAATTAAATATTTTTAGTAAACCAATTGGGTCCCATACTCCAATAAGGAGGTATATCCAACAATTCTCCCCTTACCAACTTAGGTGGAGACATCAACCATACTCGCCAAAGTTCAACACTTCAAATGTTTGTTCCTCAACAGAGTCTTAGTCAACATATTTGAAATATTATCCTCCGTGTAAACCTGTTCGAGTTGTAACAATTTTGAATCTAACACATCATGAATTTAATGGTATCTCACATCAATGTGTTTTAATCTCGAATGAAAGGTGGAATTTTTACTCAAATGAATAGAAATTTGACTATCACAATAAAGCACATACATTTCTTGCTTCAAACCCTACTATTGAAAAAATTCCTTCAACCATAACTCTTCTTTGCAAGCTTCCATAATGGCAATAAATTCAGCTTCGATAGTTGAGAGAGCAACACATTTTTGTAATTTAGATTGCCATGCCACAGCTCCCCTTGTAAAAGTCATCAAATACCCCGAAGTAGATTTCTTAGAATCAATATCACCGGCCATGTCAAAATCCGTGAACCCATCAAGCATCGACTTAGTATCCCCAAAATACAAACACACCTTCGAAGTCCCTCGAAGATACCTTAGAATCCATTTCACCGCTGCCTAATGTTTTTTACCTAGATTAGAGAGAAACTGACTCACCACACCAACAGCATGAGCAATATTCGACCTTGTACAAACCATAGCGTACATCAAGGAACCAACCGCTAAAGCATAAGGAATTTTCAACATCTCTTCCTTGTCTTTCTCACTTGTCGGACATTGTTTTAAACTAAGCTCGAAGTGACCTGCAAGTGGACAACCAACCAACCTTGCTTTATCCATGTTGAATCTCTCAAGAACTTTCTCAATGTAGCTTTCTTGAGACAACCAAATCAGCCCATTCTCTCGAGCACGAACAATCTTCAAACCAAGTATTTGTTTTGCTGGTCCCAAATCTTTCATAGCAAAAGACTTGCTCAACTCTAATTTCAACTTGTTAATCATAGTATAATCTTGACCCACGATTAACATGTCATCAACATAAAGCAAAAGAATAATAAATTTGCCATCTGAGAATTTTTTCACAAACACACAATGATCTGAAGTGGTTTTAGAAAAACCATTATTCATCATGAAAGAGTCAAATTTTTTGTACCACTACTGCAGCGCTTGCTTAAGGCCATACAAACTTTTTTTTAATTTGCAAACAAATTTCTCTTTTCCTTTTTCCACAAAACCCTCCGGTTGCTCCATGTAAATTTCTTTTTCAAGATCACCATGAAGAAATGTGGTCTTCAAATCAAGTTATTCAACTTCAAGGTTCATACTTGCAGCCATACCAAGTACTAGGGGTGTTCGCGGATCGGTTTTGTGTGGTTTGCGGTTCGGTTTTGACCCGCCCGCATCTATGCGGTTTGGGAAAAAGTCAACCCGCAACCGCCTGCAATACGGTTTGCGGTTTGTGTGGATAGGGTTTGCAGATGTGCGGGCGGTTGCGGGCGGTTTGCAGTTTACACTTTTTTCTTTAAAAATTAATTTTTGAGTTTTTTTTTCCCATCGAATTTAAGCATCAGATTCATTTTATATATTTGTGATCATTTGACAACAAATTTTTGATGAGTTTACAAATAAAAATTGAATATCAATACATTAAATGAAAGTACCCAAAACAAAGAGACCCTACACTAACATTTTTGCCATGAAAAAAATGTATATCAATGCATTAAAGGTTGTACTCAACTAGAATTGCCAGTTCAGTAATCAATAATCAAACTAGAAGTTTTATCGACCACCAGAAGGAAAATTTTATTAGGAAAAAGTGGATGAATCACCAATGAAAATCATATAAGAACCAAGTTTAGGACTTGATAATTTTACGGCATTAAGAAAGTTGAGAAATACTTAAAAATAAGGATCCTAGTGTCATAGAGAACATAATGGTGCTCCTGTTAAAGTTACAAAGTTGGTATATAAAAATAAAAATAATAATAATAATTAAAGTGCGGGTGGTTTTTGCGGGTTGCGGGTTTAACCCGCGACCCGCCCGCAACCCGCAAAATTTCAAACCACATCTGCCCGCATTATGTTTGCGAAACCGCCCATTTATATGCGGGTTGGGCGGTTTGAGCGGTTCGGATAAACCGTTGCCCACCCCTACCAAGTACAACCCGAATAAAAGACATCTTCACAACCGATGAAATTTTTTTTTCAAAGTCAACACTTTTTTTTTGCCCAAAGCCTTTCACAACAAGCCTTGCCTTGTATCTTAGATGCTTGCCGTCATTCTTCAATTTGAAGACCCACTTATTTTTTAGAATTTTTCTCCCCTTAGGCAACTTCACCAAATCATAAGTGTGATTTTCAAGTAAGGAATTTATTTCCTCTTCCATGGCTTTTTTCCAATCAACTTTCTTTGGATGCTCAATTGCTTCTTGGTAGCTCTTGGGCTCCTGTAGACACCCCATTTTTGACCGTCCTCAAGACCTGGACGTCACCGCTTGAACCCCGGTGATTATCCATGTTTGTGTTCGTTTGGAGTTCCCGGAGTTCTCGGCTCGCGCGCCTTGCCTCAGGACTTCCGAACTCGACCGTCTTGTGTCTGGTTTTGCACCAAACACTTGTGTTTTGCCTTGGAAAGGCAGGGAATGCTTTGTGAGGCATCCCTACATACCACCGGCTGTGGCTAGAGGCCACCGGCTGGCTGGTGTTGCCATCGGCACTTATTGTGCCGACCGGCACTCTTTTGTGCCGACCGGCACTAAGTTTTTCAAAATGACACTCTTTGCCGGCCGGACACTGTGCAGTTGCTTTTTGAGATATTTTCAGACAGCTGTATAGTTTTGGTTCCCCTCCATACACGTGTATGGAGGGATGACCCTCTTAGTTAGCTTAGCTTTTAAGCTTTGCAAGCTTTGCTTGCCTATAAGAGGACCACTCCTCTTCTTGGCTTAGGGTTACAAAATTTTAGACATTTTTAGACAGACCAAGCTCTGGTTCTTAGGGTTAGGATAGATACACCTCCTATCTCTCTTCTTCCCTCTTGTTTTGTACACTAGGTGTTAGTGTCACACTTTTACTCACCAACACCTAGTGTTTCACCTTCCTTGGGTTCTTGAAGGTCCAGAGGTCTGTTGTGAAGCTTTGAAGCTGGTTTGGTGCTTAAGGAAGCCAACACATCATCTTTGTTGAAGAGGCTCCAAGGGTAAGACACTAACTCTCTTTTTACCCCATTTTTGCACCTTGTTTTTACCTAGTTTAGAACTGTTTTTGTGCTTAGTGACTAACACATAAAAGTTCTGTTTTTTAAGCCTCTTTATTGTTTGTTAAGAGTGTTTTGTGGTTTGAGCAAGTTTGACCACCCTTAGGCCTTGAAAAGGGCCCTTTTTGTGCTATTTTGTGGGAGATCCGAGACTTTGGTGCTTGGGCCTCTCCACTACTGAAATCTTGAGGGATTTCAGTGGTGGAGATGGTGCCTTGAAGTCTCCAAAAGGGGAGGGCCACCCCCTCTCCTTGATGTCTTTGAAAAGGGCAAGTTTTGGCCTCCAAAGGAGCACCATGTTTGATTGTGTGTTGAGCATGTTTGGTTTGTTTTTCATGCTTATATTGCCATGATATAACATGTTTCTAAGTTGGTTTTAGCACTCCTTGCATGTTTTGCATAGTTGCTTTGTAATGCCTCTTTGGTCCCTTAACATGCTTAGGTTGTTAGTCCTAATTTGAGCATGCTTTAGGCTTAGATTTGTGAATGTTTTGTGCTTATTTTGCCATGTTTTAGCTCTGTCCATAGTCATTTGGGTGATCTTGGCATGCATTATATGGCCCCTTTGCATTTTAGGCTTGCTAGCCTTGAGTATGCATGTGTAACATGTATTACTTACCTCATTTTGGTGGTTTTGGAACCACCTAGCATGCTATTTTAGTCCCTTTGGTGTGCTTGTATGCTTGCCTTAGTGGCCTCTTTAATGCTTTAAAAGCATGTGTTGAATGCTCCATGTTTTGGCCTTAATACATGCCTTTGATTTCAAGCCTCTTAGATGCCATCTAAGTGGTCCTTTGGGCCTAATTTGACATGCTAAAATCTCTGTTTGGGTTGATTAATGCATGCCATAATTGCCTTGCATAAGTATGGTTCAATGCCTCATCGATTTGCTTTGAACCTTAGACCATTTGCATGCTTTGTTTGGCTTGTTTTGTTGCATGATTTGGCATCATGTTTTGCATGATTTTCAGAGCTTTACAATGTGTGTTTATTATCCTTGTTTGGTATCTCCAAGTGTGCTTGGGGTTGCCATGTTTATGCCTTGGTTTGGACCATAACACTTGCATGTGTGTGTGTGTGTTTAGTCTCCATTTCTAGGCACTTTGGCCACTGATTTTAGGCCAATTAGGAGTAGCCTAATTCATGTTTTAGTCCACTCCATTGCTTGGTTTATATGCCTCTTTGCTTAGGTTGTATGCCTAACATGTTTAGCTTGCTCGCATTATTCATGTTGCATGCTAGATAACATGCTTAGAGTTGTATTGCATAAGCATACATGTTTGGCCTCCTGAGATGAAAATGATAGAGGTTTGGCGCCCTTTCATGTTTACTTGGTTTGCATGCATTTGAAAGTGAAGTTGCATCCTTGGTTCCTTGGGCCATCATGTATGGAAATGCACGATTGGTGGTCCGGGAATCGAGACACATGCCCCCTTGAGTCAAAAACATGATAAGGGGTGTGTATAGTGCATAAATATCTTGAATCACATTGCCATGCATGTTGTTGTCCTCTGCTGCTGTGGGTTGCAGGTTTTGCAGGCATTTTGTGCCGACCGGCACTGTTTAGTGCCGACCGGCAGTCATTTGGCAGCCGATGGATGAATCTTGTGCCAGTGGCCTCCTCCTTCAGCCGGTGGTACTCCCCAGTGCCCTGAGAGGTACTTCTGGGACTTTGGAAATTTTCTGAGGAGGAGAGCAGGGGAAACAGAGGCAATCCGTGCATGGCAGTGCGGTTCCGAGCCAGTCCCGAGCGCATGCTGCATTTGGCCCTCATCCCGAGGCGGTTTACTGTTTAATTAGATTAATTAATTTATCTGATTAATTTAGTTAATTTGTAATAATTAATTAGCTTGCGTAGTTAATTAAATTGTATATTCTTTCGGTCCCTCCGAGTGAGGGCAAATTTGTAATAAGTGTGGGTGAGTGCGGTGTATGTTTTCCAACCCCCACTTCTTTCTTCCCTTTTACTTACCTGTTTTGATGGTAGGTTAGGGCACGTTTATTTTAGCATACCTTATGCAATGCATGCGTGCATCCATGCATTTGTTAACATGCACCGGGCTCGGTACATCATACAAACTGCATCGTACTTTCAATTCCAAATTGAATACGTGCTACTCGCGCATTTCATATGCCATGCTTAGGGTTAGCCGAGCCTACTCTAGATTGCATCTATGTCTGTGTTGCATTAGCCACTTAACATGAACTAGGTCATGCATGTTTTGCTAACCAGTCTCTTGTTTTGGGCACGGAGTACGATGTAAGTTTTTATGCTTTAGCATGTCGCATGCGTGTGAACGTTTGCCATGACAGTATGCTTGCTATGCGGCTAAATGCTTACGTGATAAATTGCTTGAATGCCTGTGGGTGGAGGTTGGATTGCGTGAGTTGGAACAACTCATTGAAATCCGTATTTTAGCCTACTTTCGAGTAGCAAAAACCAACACGTTTTTCGAGACAAAACGGATATGCAATGATTATTTCCAGATTAGGCAATCTAGTCTATACTTGTTTTGCTGTGCGCATAACGTAGTAAATCTAGGCTAATAACCGGTATAAGAGCATGTAATGTTTTCAAAATCAGATATCACGGTTAGTAGAGGCCGGTCTTCGGACCGGGCGAAAGGGGGTGCTCATAGCTGACCTTCCCCGATCGTACCCAAGCTCCCGAGCCAAGACCACTTTGGTGATGACGGACACGTGGCCTTCGGTACCGAGTCAGGGTTTCCTAAATTTCCCATTTTAAAAATATTTAGGTGGCGACTCTGTATCTGGCAAAGCAGTCCATGTTTGGCAATTCTTTTCAAAATCTGTTTTTCTCAAAACGATTTGCCAGAGTTGGACTCTTTGGTTCAGATTAAGAACCGTGACAATTTGAGTCCGAACTGTAGTAAACCCAACACGAACGGAACGGGACCTTAACCCTCCCGGGATGCGTTCGGGGACGTCTACAGCTCCCCTTGATCGGATATCAATACAAATTCATTGGAATGATACTTTTTCGAAGGTTACCGGTCCTTTGTAGATTTCCTCAACTCAACTTGTGGTGTCAGTTCTTGAATTGGATGCTCTTCCTCAATTTCAGGCTCAACTTCATTTGGAGTAATATTATTATCTATATCTTCAAGAGGTGGCTGCACATCTCCCCCATTTTCATTATCCACTAAAGACGAAAGAAATGGATCAATGTCAATGAGATCACTAGTTTTTGGCTCCGGTTGATCACATTTGCCAAAGTCTTCAATTGTTTGGTCTTCAAGAAACACAATATCACGACTTCGAATAACTTTCTTGTCGATCGAATCCCACAATCTATAACCAAACTCATCACGCCCATAGCCAAGAAAAATGCATTGTCTTGACTTGCTATCAAGCTTGGACCTCTTATCTTTTAGAATGTGAACAAAGGCTCGGCAACTAAACACTCTCAAGTGCTTATAAAACACATTTTTGTCGGTCCAAACTCTATCTGGAACATCACCATTCAAAGGATAGGAAGGAGACAAATTGATCATGTCAACCGTTGTCCTCATTGTCTCATCCCAAAAGGATTTTGGCAATTTAGCATGTGAAAGCAAACACCTTATTCTTTCCACAATGGTGCGGTTCATCCTCTCGGTAACGCCATTTTGTAAGGAGTCTTCTTAACTGTCTTTTGGTGCTGAATACCTTGGCTGCAACAATACTCATCAAATGGCCTAATGTATTCACCACCATTATCTGTTCGGATGCACTTCAATTTCTTCCATGTTTCTCTTTTAACCATGGCCTAAAAATGCTTAAATACATCTAGAACTTAATCTTTAGTTTTTAGTGCAAAAGCCCAAATTTCCTTGAATAATCATCAATGAAAGTAACAAAATAAAGTGCACCACTATGTGTTCTAACTTTCAAAGGACCACAAATATCCAAATGAATCAACTCCAAAACATTTTCTTTTCTAGAAGCAACATTTTTATGAAAAGAAACTCTATGTTATTTACCCACCAAGCAATGAACACAAGTTTTAATATGCGTACCTTTCAAACCGAATAGGAGCCTTTTCTTGAACAAAACTTGCAGCCCTTTTTCACTCATGTGCCTAAGCCGCTTGTGCCATAATTCGGTAGAAGTATCATCCTTAAGTGCATTGATAATACTTTTACAAATTTTTCCTTGCATCGAATAAAGTGTGTGAGTCTTCTTGCACTTAGTCACTACTAAAAAACCCTTTGTGAGCTTCCATTTTCCATCACCAAATTTGTGGTTGTAGCCTTCATCATCTAGCTTCCCGGTAGAGATCAAATTAAGACGAATGTCTAGAATATGCCTCACATCTTTAAACAACAATTTGCAGCCCAAATTTGTTTCCAAGAAAATATCACCCATGCCAACAATCTTGGACAAACCTTCATTACCCATTCAAACACACTTATAATCTCCTTTGGTGTAGGTAGTGAACAAATCAACTCAAGAAGTCACATGAAAAGAAACGTCGAAATTAATCACCCAATTGCTCTCTTGGCCCACAAAATTGACACAATCATCTTCACAAACGACCTTGAGATCACCATCGATAGTAACCACCGTTGTGTCTTCTTGCTTTTTATCCACACTTTTTGTTACGCCTTTTCTCCTTGTTCTTGAGCTTTCGACATTCCCGCTTTATGTGCCATTTCTCATGACAATAATGGCACTCAATGTCTTTCTTTGAAAAAGAACCATCTTTTGATTTGTCACGACTTTGATCACAACCATGAGGAGTCTTACTCCTCCCCCTTGTTTTGCTTTGACCTCTCACAACAAATGCCTCCGAATGAGAAGAACCCATTGATTTTTCTCTAGTTTCTTCATTCAACATACTACTAATGACTTGGCTCATTGTGACAACTCTATCAGGCACCGAATTACTAATCGTCACAACCAAAGTCTCCCAACTTTCGGGTAAAGAACTAAGTAGCATCAAAACCTATAACTCATCATCAAAAATAATTTTCATAGAAACAAGTTGGTTAACAATACTCTTTATTTCATTCAAATGTTTCGGAATGGGGTTGCCATCTTTATATTTTAAATTAACCAACTTACAAAACAGAAAAGCTTTATTTGTGGCTGATTTTCTATCATAAAGACCTTCTAATTTTTTTCATAAATCATGTGTTGAAGTTTCAGTAGCAACATGATAAAACACACTATCATTAATCCATTGACGGATAATACTAACGATATTTTGATTAAGCCTCTTCCATTCATCATCATTCATACCCTTGGGTTTGCCACTATCACCCTCAATAGGTCCATACAAATCTTTACAAAATAATAGGTCATCCATTTTAGTTTTCGAAGTTACCCAATTGCTTCCATTGAAGCTAGACACACAACCCACATTCTCCTCCATTAATTTACACAAACAAATAAACCCAAATAAACCGCAAGCTCGGATACCAGTTGTTAGGAAAAACACATGATTTCCCCCAAGTAAATCAACCAATGGAAATAAAAACTAATGCGGAAAAATTAAATCAATAATGACACAAGAATTTTTACGTGATTCCCTTAATGTGAGGTACGTTCACGAGATCGAAATTCGATTCTACTATCAATCAAGAGTTTTCAAACAATTACAAACGAGACACGAATGGTCTCACAAAACTACCCTTAGGTGAATTCCAAATAATCACAAATAATCAAGAGGAAAGACCTCACTAAATAGATGAACAAAAATCTTCGAAACAGATTGTAGAAGACAACCAAAATTGTATCAAATCTGTGACCCAAACAGTCCTTTGAAGCACACACCATGTAACATAGAAATCCCAAGCACTAGACCAACTCACAAATTGATTGAGCAATCAAGTCTTCAAAAGTAGAGCACAAGTTTTCTTCACCCCATGTTGCTACCTACCGAATTGATTGATCAATGTTATAGATGCTACCGCTATACTTCAGAAGAACAAAGTAATATATATATATAAATATATTGTTAATTCTTGGGCTTTTTAGCAAAACCCTAACTGCCACCAAACAGATTATTAAATACCCATTGGGCCTCCAAAAGTCAAATATAATATATAAAAAAACACCAAACCAAATTAAATATTTTTAGTAAACCAATTGGGTCCCATACTCTAATAAGGAGGTATACTCAACATACACTATATCACTTGCCATGGGAATATACGTGTTGTCACAATAGACTTGGGAAATGACCCCTTTCTTTTGGTTGCCCTAGAAAATAAGTTGAAAGTCCACAACCATGTCATTGAGTATAAGTTTTAGCCAATGTCCTACAATCAATATTGGCCTCCTGATCATTTCCCAACATTGCTTGTTATTCCACAATGACAACGTCAGCTTAAATTGGGTCTTCCTAAACATAGCCACATCCACAACGAAATGGATACCTCTAAACAACGTGGAATACTCCATTGCAATTCATGTTTGCAGAGAGATCGTGATAAGAGAAAATGTACAGCGAGACTTCGATTAACTCAACACTAGTTTCTTTATCTTATTATTAGAGTTCATGTAATATCAGTGACATGTAATGTTCAATGAATTAGCAATCCCTAATATGATGCTTTATACATGACTTCAATTAAGGTGTTATAATGTCAGTTAAACCTATAGTATGGACAAATGTGGCAAATGAAAAAAACTTAGTTGTTTGGAAAAGTTTGACTAGTAGATTGTGAACTCTAGCTAAAACTCTCTGATATAGACTAATTAGTTTGTAAAAGAAGAAAGAGTTTAGGACTCTACCTATGTGACAACTCTAGTTAGGGAAGACCATGTGACTTCACAAATCTAATAATAAATTTGATAAAGGTAGACGTGACAACTTTCTTACAAAGTTGATGTATGATTGTCCATGTGACAACTATTGACACTAGTTTCTTTATCTCATTATTAGAGTTCATGTAATATTGGTAATATGTAATGTTCAATGAAATAGTAATCACCAATATAAATTAATATGTAATGTTCATTGTGGGGACATAATTTTTGAATGACGAACACGTGGCCGAGGTGGCACCGAAGTGCCAGTCGGGGTGCCACGCGTCCTGGTCATGATGCCGAGATGATCTCAGCTAGGCCGAGGTTATCTGCGAGAATACCGAAATTCGGGATAAGCGGATAAGGGACAAGAGTTCTAGAATGGGAGAAGACTTCAGTTTGGGTAAAGATAAGACTCTTAGAGAGTTTATCCTAATCCTACTGGGAGTCCAAGATTAGCAGTAATCCTAAGTCCATTGGAGCTAGGCTTCTAGTAGGACTAGGTTTATGTTGGCTATAAAAGAGAGGCACCCCCATGGGTCTAAGGTATGCTTTTTATGCTCTATCTAGTGAGTTAAGCACTATTGGTTATCTTTGAGAGATATTTTACTGACTTGATCGTCGGAGTGCCCCCGGGTGGACGAACTACCGCGGGATTCTTATCTTTCTGTGACAGGTTGTTCGGGCTTAATCTATTCTACCAGTGTTCTCCAGCTGAGTGCTTGATTGGCAGTGTGGTTGGAAATTGGCACACAATTTTGTGCCATCTGTGGGAAAGAAAGGAGAATAGATGCCCAACGACGGACAGAAAGAGAAGGTTAGGGACGACACCCCTACTGAGAGTGGGAAACATATTGACCTTGACGTTGAAGAAGACAACTGCAACAAAAAGACTCGTGATAAGAATCACGGAGGAAAGGACGTCGGCCAGGAGGGCAGCGTACCGAATAAATGACCGGAGCGGGTATTATAACGAGGACGACCTTCAGGTATGGAAAGATAGATGCCTGCAGAGGGACAACGAGATGAAGGGAATAGCGGACATATTGGCGAACCTGCAAAAGGTCGTCAATTGCATGATGCAGAACAACGTCATGCAGCCACCGTTCTTGTTACAAGATACGCCGATTCCAGTGGCTAAGAAGGGTGCCTAGAAAGGGGGGCAGAAAACGGTTCCTACAGTCCCTCAACATGCCGGGGACGAAGGTGACAAAACAAGAGAAGGGAAACGGCTCGCCGAAGTGAGGCCGAGGTAACAATGGATCCAACAAACAAGAGACCGAGGTCATGTTTAACACTTGTTGAAATTTTAAGAAAAATTTACAAGTTGAAGTTAAACCGATGTTATGTTTAACACTTGTTGAAATTTTAAAAATTTACAAGTTGAAGTTAAACCGATGTTATGTTTAACACTTGTTGAAATTTTAAAAATTTACAAGTTGAAGTTAAACCGAGGACATGTTTAATACTTGTTGAAAATTTAAAAATTTACAAGTTGAAGTTAAACTGAGGTCATGTTTAGCACTTGTTGAAATTTATGAAAAATTTACAAGTTGAAGTTAAACCGGGGTCATGATTAAAGGAAAGAGTGATATAGGTTCCATCACCTCAGGATGCCGAGGTAATAGAACCTAGGGGGCAGTTGTGGGGACATAATTTTTGAATGACGAACAAGTGGCCAAGGTGGCACCGAAGTGCCAGTCGGGGTGCCACGCGTCCTGGTCATGATACCGAGATGATCTCAGCTAGGCCGAGGTTATCTGCGAGAATACCGAAATCCGGGATAAGCGTATAAGGGACAAGAGTTCTAGAATGGGAGAAGACTTCAGTTTGGGTAAAGATAAGACTCTTAGAGAGTTTATTCTAATCCTACTGGGAGTCCAAGATTAGCAGTAATCCTAAGTCCATTAGAGCTAGGCTTCTAGTAGGACTAAGTTGATGTAGGCTATAAAAGAGAGGCACCCCCATGGGTCTAAGGTATGCTTTTTATGCTCTATCTAGTGAGTTAAGCACTATTGGTTATCTTTGAGAGATATTTTACTGACTTGATCGTAGGAGTGCCCTCGGGTGGACGAACCACCGCGGGATTCTTATCTTTCTGTGACAGGTTGTTCGGGCTTAATCTATTCTACCAGTGTTCTCCAGCTGAGTGCTTGATTGGCAGTGTGGTCGGAAATTGACACACACAATTTGGCGCCATCTGTGGGAAAGAAAGGAGAATAGATGACCAACGACAGTCTGAAAGAGAAGGTTAGGGACGACACCCCTACTGAGAGTGGGAAACATATTGACCTTGACGTCGAAGAAGACAACTGCAACGAAGAGACTCGTGATAAGAATCACGGAGAAAAGGACGTCGGCCAGGAGGGCGACGTACCGAAGAAATTGGACCGGAGCGGGTATTATAACGAGGACGACCTTCAGGTATGGAAAGATAGATGCCTGTGGAGGGACAACGAGATGAAGGGAATGGCGGACAAATTGGCGGACCTGCAAATGGTCGTCAATTTCATGATGCAGAACAACGTCATGCAGTTACCGTTCCCTTTACAAGATACACCGATTCCAGCGGCCAAGAAAGATACCCAGAAAGGGGGGCAGAACACAGTTCCTGCAGTCCCTCAGCATGACAGGGCAAAGGGGCATTCTCATCGGCCTTCACGGGAGGTCGGGCATGGAGAATGATGCTTGGGAGTTGGAATTTTCAAGCCAAGATCGGTTTAACACTTTTTGAAATTTTTAAGAAAAATTTGCAAGTTGAAGTTAAACTGAGGTCATGTTTAACACTTGTTGAAATTTTTAAGAAAAATTTACAAGTTGAAGTTAAACCGAGATCATGTTTAACATTTGTTGAAATTTTAAAAATTTACAAGTTGAAGTTAAACCGAGATCATGTTTAACATTTGTTGAAATTTTAAAAATTTATAAGTTGAAGTTAAACCGAGGTCGTGTTTAATACTTGTTGAAATTTTAAGAAAAATTTACAAGTTGAAGTTAAACGAGGACGTGTTTAACACTTGTTGAAATTTTAAGAAAAATTTACAAGTTGAAGTTAAACCGAGGTCATGTTTAACAATTGTTGAAATTTTAAGAAAAATTTACAAGCTGAAGTTAAACCGGGTCATGATTAAAGGAAGGAATGATATAGGTTCCATCACTTCAGGATGCCGAGGTAATAGAACCTAGGGGGCAGTTGTGGGGACATAATTTTTGAATGACAACACGTGGCCGAGGTGTCACCGAAGTGCCAGCCGGGGTGCCACGTGTCTTGGTCATGACACCGAGATCATCTCGGCTAGACCAAGGTTATCTGCGAAGATACCGGAATCCGGGATAAGCGGATAAGGGACAAGAGTCCTAAAATGGGAGAAGACTTCAGTTTAGGTAAAGATAAAACTCTGAGAGAGTTTATCCTAATCTTACTGGGAGTCCAAGATTAGCAGTAATCCTATCTCCATTAGAGCTAGGCTTCTATTGGGACTAGGATTGTGTTGGCTATAAAAGTGAGGCACCCCCATAGGTCTAAGGTATGTCTTTTATGCTTTGTCTAGTGAGTTAAACACTATTGATTATCTTTTAGAGATATTTTACTGACTTGATCGTCGGAGTGCCCCCGGGTGGACGAACCACCGCGGGATTCTTATTTTTCTATTGCTGGTCGTTCGGACTTAATCTATTCTGCTAGTGTTCACCAGTTGAGTGCTTGATTGGCAGTGTGGTCGGAAATTGACACACACAATCACCAATGTGACTCTTACATATAATATTGGTGACATGTAATGTTCAATAATTTACCATATTTGTTAAGTGATAAAATTATTAAAAAATAATAATAATAATTCATTAAGTGTATGTACAAAGAGTTAATGATATGTGGAAATAGAATTACCCACGTGTGGCAAATCTCTAAAATTGATTAGATTTTGATAAAAGCTTAGTTGTTTAGAACATTTTGACTAGTGGAATGCGAATTCTGCTTAAAACTCTCTGATATAGACTGAGTATGTGAAATCCTGTATTTTCGAGGTATTAAATATTTTAATGAGGTGGTATTTGTGTTTTAATTTTATTAAGTAGTATTTTAGTGATAGAATATTTAGGTGAGAACCAAACATTTGCAATTGATTCATCTTAATTTGTTTTCACTCCAATCATCTCACGTTTTATTTTTAAAAAAATAATTTCTTTATGGCTGGCAACCCATATGGAGCTGCCATGCCATCCCCTCTTTTCCTTTTATTTATTTATTTACTTTACTTGCTTTCTAAACAAAAACCTACATGCCAACCCATCATCATCACCTACATTTTTATTTGTTTTCTTTGTTTTATTTACCACCTTTTCATTTTATTTATATTAGCAAAGTTGAAGAAATCTTCACTTCTTCATTTTCTCCTCGTTTCGTGCTCTCTGCTTCATCATTCTCTCATATTTGTGATGAAACTTTGAGTTTAGTTTGGAACTGTTTAAAGTGAGAGTCATCAATTTTATTAAAGATGAGAGTTATTGATCTTGCCAAACCTTACATACCTTATGCCTTAGAGTTTTTATCTGCCAATTTTGGAGACCTATGGTGAAATAACAGATTGTTAAAAGTGTTGGTGATGGAAGGATGTAGTATCAAGTGGTCATGGAATTGTTTTGAGGTAACTAGGTGGTATACAATATACTTTCTCCAAATCTCTTTGCAAAGAATTTTATTTTAATTACCTTCAATTTGTATTCCTCTTGATTATTCTGGCCATTTGATAAATTCTTTGAAATCATTTTATGTTGATACATTTGATTCTTCTAGTCTTTTGATAAAATTCTATGAAGTTATTTTGTGTTGAAAATGTTGATTTGTCTGACTAAATGACATGGAACTGCTTCGTATATGGATCAAGTGGACCCTGCCAATAAGCTGCACCAATATGCCCAGGCTACATCACCTCATGCACAATTTTAAATTTGTCGATATTAGTTAGTGAGTATGATCAATCTTAGTGGAACATGCTTTGTTTTTAAATATAGGATTTATGTCATATGTTGTTGTCTTACAAATTACTGAATGCCACACAGATAAATACTTGGTTACCAAACTTAGAATTTGATAGGAAAAATAACAATTGGTAAAATATAGGTGTAGACACCCCATTTTTGACCGCCCTTAAGACTTGGGCGCTATTGATGGTTTGGTGATGAAAGTTGTGCAGTGCAAGGGTTTGATTTCCTTGGCAAGAGGAGCTCTAAATCCCAACTTCATACCCCTGTTGGACTAAAATGATCTTGATCAAAAGATTTTAGACCTTGAAACCCTCTCTTTCAAAATATTTTTGAAATAAAGTTCCTACGATGTTCCGACGCTCGCATTTTGTTAAATGTTGCGCTTTTCGGTAAACCGAGTAAGAACAAAGTGGAAATGAATGAAAGAGAGATGAAATCTTTGAAAAATCTTTCAAAACACCTTGTTTAGGGGTTTGGAGTTGAAGAAAAGAGGAGAAGAGAGAAGAAACCAAGTTGGGGAAGAAGATGGGCATGAACCGTTAAGAGAGAGTCGAGCGGCCCTCGCTAAATCGGGCATATCCATTTGTACACTTGCATTTCAGCTATGAGGCCACCACCGTTGGAAAGAAGACTTCCGGAGCTTCATTTTTCATTCAAGAATCTCCTAAAGCCAAGTCCGGATGGGGGAGATATGGTTGTTGGAAGTAAGGCATCAATCCGTTATGATCAAAACTGAGCAGTCTTCACTAAAAGAGGCATAACTTTTTTCAGTCTTGGAATTTTTATGTAAAGCTGCCACCATTGGAAAGCTTACTTCCGGAGCTTCAATTTGGACACAAGAATGACCTGAAAAGGAGTCCATATGAAGGAGTTATGCCCATTTGAAGTTAGACCTGCAGAGCAGAATTTGCAGTCGGCCAACATTAGTAGCCGGTCGGCCAACAAAGTAGCAGGTCGGCCAAAAAGATGGCCGGTCTGCCAGAAATGTCCAGAAAACTCAGAATTTGAAGATATTTTGCTTCAGCTATCTTCCTAATGCTCCAGTTGTTTCTAGCTTCAGATATTTCGACCAAATACTCTCTTTTTGCTATATATGAAGGCCATATCTCATATATTCAAGGGTGAGAACATTGAAGTAATTTTGGGAGCCTCTCTCTATAAAAAGTCCTCTCTCTCTAGAAATTTTAGAGCTAAATCTCTGCCTCTCTCTCCTTCTCTTGCCCTTGTGTGCATAACAAGAGATACACTTGGAGATACACCCCTCCTTTGCCTAGGCATCCTTCATCAAAGTTGTATATCTTTGGGCTGAGGTCCCTTGGAGCCTATTTTGAGCTCTCAAAGCTGGTTTAAGCTCAGAATTTTGGCCATTTTGCTGCTGTGCTTCAAGGGTAAGCACTTCCTCATTTCAAGCTTGTTTTTGCACACTTGCTTTATCCCCCTTTTTCCATTGTTTTGGACTATTTTGGAGCTGGTTTTGAGCCATAAAAAACTCTGATTTTGAGGTTCTAAAATGGTGGTTTAAGCCCCTTTTGTGTTAGGGGGGTTGTCTCTCTTTTTTGCTCTTTGGCTTGTAAGCCTTTTAAGCCAACTTCCTAAGCTTTTGTAATAGCCTTTGCATGGCCTTTCTACCACTAAAACTCAGAGGAATTTCAGTGGTGGAAATGTGGTTTTGAGGTCCCAAATAGGAGGGGGTGGTCCCCTATCCTCCTGTCTTGTTTGCATGTGTTGATGGCCTATCAAATGAGCATGCTTTTCTACCCTTTTGAAGCTTGGTTTAAGCATGTTTTTGCCACTAATTTGTCATGTTATAACTCTGTTTTTGGCTGATTTGGTCACCTCTTGCATGCATCTTACACTTGTAGTGTAATTTTGCTTACTAGCCTTGCATGCCTAAGGTTTTAGTTCATCATTCTAGCATGTGTTAGCTTTGCTCCAGCACATTTTTGCCACTGATTTAACATGCTTGAGGTCTGTTTTAAGTGGTCTTGGTCATATATGCTTAGCTTTGTATAGTTATAGTGTAGTTGGGCTTCACTAGCTTTGTGTTTGAGGCCCCTAGCATGCTTTACTTGTGATGTTTTCATGATATGTCATCATTTAGCATGTAATTTCAGAGCCTACACCTCTGTCACACTCTCACATATATCACTCTTTCATTGTGTTTGAGAGTTGTGTTTAATGCCTAGCTTGCGAGCCAGTGCATGAGCATGTTGTTGTAGCTTTTGGTGCTTCATTGCCAGCATGATTAGGCCACTGTTTTGGCATGTTTAACCTCTGTCTGGGGTTGGTTTGGTCATTTGTGCTTGGTATTGCATGCCTATAATGTTATGCTCTTTGCTTGCTTCAATGCTTTTGACTCTGAACATGTCTTGCATGCATCATTTTCATGCTTTGATGTCATTTAGCATCCTATTTCAGTGCTGGAATACATGCCATTGCACTCCATTGTTTACTCCTTAATTTGTTTTGAAAGAGGTCTTGAGCCCTTCGTTGGCTTGAGCATGGAATTGAGGCTCTCATGCCTAATGGTTTTAGCCTTTTCTCGAGGGCTTCTACTAACCAGAAGCATGAGGCTTCTTTCATGCTTAAGGTACTTGTGGTTTAGACCATCTTTCCCATTAGAGGACAATCACATTTGGACAAATCAATTAAAGGATTAATTGGTAAGCTTAAAATGTGTAAACAAGAATTGGACAAGTAAAACATGTCAAGATAAGCATGTTGTTTGCATTGCATTGTGTTTGGATCGGACGTTAATCCAAACACAAGAAATGTGGCACGTTTCATACTCATAGTGATGAAACGCGTTATGTTTGTCGGTCGCCAACACCCTTGATCATGCATGATAGGGTGGAGGCTCTTCGAGTCTTATTTGTGCATTCACTAACATTGTGCAAGCTCGGCTCTTTGGCCATCACGCATTGAGATGCGTGGTTGGTGGCTTGAGAGCCGACTACTACACTCCTTTGAGTTTGAAACATGATAAGGAGGGTAGTTGCACACACATTTCCTTGCAAATACACTGCCATGCCTCTGTTTGTGCTCTATTGCAGCAAAAAGAGAAATTGCAGGAAGCAGTGGCCGATCGGCCATCAAGGCTGCCGACCGGCCACCAAGGCTGCTGACCGGCCACCAGTACTGGCCGATGGCCATCCCTTTTAGCCGATCATCGCTCAGCATGTTCCTAGGGTCAAAGAGAAGCATTCTGGAGATTGGCATAATTTTCAGAGGTCAAAAGAGTGCAAACAGAGGCATCTTGAGGCAAGGCGGTGGATTTTCGGGAGGACGCAAAGCATGCACATCTCCCTCGCCTGTGAGGCCATCTTTATTGCTTTACTAACGAGTCGTAGTTAATTACATGTGCTGTAATTAATTTAGTTTAGCTTCGTTTTCTTTGTAATATTCTAAATTAGCTTAGCATAGCTAGTTTTCTTTGTAATTAATTAGCTTAGCACAATTAATTAATTGGTTTGTAATAAGTAGCTTAGCTTAGCGTAGCTAGTTAGCTTTCTTATTCGGACCCTCCGTCGAGAGGGTATATTGTTGTAATAAGGGTGTGTGCGTGTGTGCATGTCTTCCACCCCCATTTCTTTCTCCCATTTACTTATCAGCTTTTGATGGTTAGTTTAGGGCATATTTCAATTAGCATACCTTATGCTATGCATGTTTGCATCATTCATTTTGTCTTGCATGCACCGGGCTCAGCGTATCATTCAAACTGCATTGTATTTCAATACCTATTTGAATACGTGTATCAAATTGTTGCAATCATATGCCATCTTAGATAGCCAAGCCTATTTAGTTGCATTTTTGCATGTGTCGCATTAGGTATCTTAACATAGTTAGGGATCATGCATATTTCTAACTAGTTTTCTGTTTTGGCTTGGAGTACACTGTAAGTGTTTACGCTTTAGCATCCTTGCATGTGTGTAAGTAACTGCCATGTTAGCATGCTTGCCATGATGCTACTTACTTAAGTGTTAAACTGCATGTATGCCTATGGATGAAGGCTTCATTGCTTGAATTAGAACAATTCATCAAAATGTGCGTTTTAAGCCCACTTTGCGAAGTGGCAAAATCATGTCTTCAAGCCCACTTGAGGGTGGCAAATCCGCGCTTTAGCCTACTTGCGAGTAGCAATTCCAAATCATTTTCAAAAACAAACATCGAGATGTTTTGTTCCAAATTGAGTGATTTAGTCTATACTTGTATGCTGCGCGCATCACGTAGTAAGTTAGATTAATAATCAGAATAAGAAAACATGTGTTTATCAAACAACATATCATGCTTAGTAGAGGCCAATCCTTTGATCGGGCGAGCGGGGGTGTTCATTTCAGGACCTTCCCCTTTCGTGCCCAAGTTCCTGAGCCAAGGCAACTTTGGTGATGACGGACACGTGGCCTTAGGCATGAGTCAAGGTTTTCTAAATTTCCCAAAACAAAATATTTAGGTGGCGACTCTGAAATCTGGCAAAACAGTCCATGTTTGGCGCTTTTTGATCAAAATTGATTTTTCAAAACCAATTGCCGGATTTGGACTCTTTGGTGAGTTATCAGTCTTACATTGCACTTTGTGAAATTAGATTCAGAACCGTGACAGGAGTCTGAACTATAGTAGCTAAGAACCCAATTCGCACCCTCGCGCGCGGAACGAGTTCGGGCGGTCTACAATAGGTTTTGAAACACCTCCTTTTTGCAACAGGGCCGACCTCAAAAGTTGTGGAGTGCAATCTCCTTGTCTATGTACTTTTTTATTTTCTTCTTATTCTTCTTCTTAGTAGCCCAAGTTTATATGCCTATTGTGATGTATCTTACATTGTTTAAAACAAACTCAGACAATTTGAAATTCATTTACATTGTATTGATGCCATATGCCATATCTATTTTATGTACAAATAAATCTATGTTGAGCTACAATTGAACTAACTCGAACAACATAATGTAATTCTAATGACCATGAACATATTTATGTACATACTAGAGAACTAGTTGGTAGTTGAAAGTCACCTATGAGTAGGGTACAAGTCTAATGTACAAGGGTGCAAGCCCATACTAGATACAGAATATTGAATTTTGCATCAAAATTACAAGTCTATATTGTAATGTAATACGCTATTGATACTCATTGATATTATAATTGATATTTTATTGTTGATGTTACAATTTTCCGTGTATTGCATGGTAACAAAGTTCAATTTGTTATCAAGTAGATATGAGTCATACCAATATTGGAATGAAGTGATTGACGTGCTTTTGTTATTGGGATAGAGAGTGACAAATCAATGATAATGGTACATTCAACTATGTAGGAGCTATGCTAAACCTGTCAAGGCATTAGTATGGTATGTTATTGCCTTCAATTAGCTATGAAGGAGAAAACCTTTTACCGCAATACGAAAAAGAGACAAAACAAAATATCTCCAACTAAAGGATCAACAAGGAGTTACGATGCTTTTCCATTTGAATGAAGATGACGTTGACATTTTTGTTGAGGAGATTGCCTGCCCCAATATATATCCAAATTTCATCAGTAGGCGGTTTGTGTGTTTTAAGCATTTGTGTTTTTTTGTTTTGTCTATTCTAACTTTTTGTATATTTTTTTCCATTTAATTTTATTTATTCTTATATTTCTTTTGCAGGGGCTCGAATCTTGTGAATAACATCGTATCCCCAAGTAGTGGAAATGGATATTCCCATTCGCAAAGTTAGTTCAACAACAGTATTAACAATGAGATGAAAATCATACCGTACTCTGAAACAAGAGCAAATGAGCTTCTAATTGGTGAGGGACAATGTTTTGACGACCTGGAGCACTTCAAGCAAACCTTGATGGTCTACGTTACTATCCACAAGTTCTCATTTATGTGCAGTGGAAGGATGTGGTTGAAAGCTCACTACTAGTTGTGAAGGAGATAGTGATATTGTTAGAGTCATTCGACTTTGAAATGAATAAACCTACATAGCACATGATTTGTGTGCTTATTGCCCAAAATTTTGAACAGCCCAACTTGGGGCCTTGCTCAAAGAGTGAGTAATTTTACAAAAGTGGAGACTTGTAGATTTTATTAAACCTTATATACCTTATGCCTTAGAATTTTAATCTGCCATGCTTGAAGATTTATGGAGAAATATCAGATAATTAAAGTGTTGGTGACGGAGGTAATCCGAGTGGTATACAATATGCTTCTCTAAATCTCTTTGCAAAGAGTTGTTTTAATTACTTTCAAATTGTAATCATCTTGATATTCTGGTCACTTGATAAATTCTATGACATCATTCTATGTTGATACGTTTGATTATTTTGGTTTGTTGATAAAATTCCTGTAAAGTTATTCTGTGTTAACAATGTTAATTTGTCTGATTAAATGACAAGGAATTATTTCTTACATGGATTGAGTGAACCCTGCCAATAACTTGCACCAATATGCCTAGATAAGCGGTTGTGATTGTGTGAGGTGGATGAGACTGGCCACTGGTCATGTACTGAGTAGGATCATATTTTTGGTCCTAGATAGGTTATCATATGCTGAGTGATTTGTTAATGCAATTTGGTAAATTACTTGTTAATTCGAATCGTGATGTTTGTACAATATCGTAATTTATTAGATCTCTATTCATTTATTCTCTATCTGAATCTTATTATTCCTGTTGTATTGTATACTTCTCGAGTTAATTTATTTTTCAGTTGTGGAGTAATTTAGTGGCAATTGGAGTTGAAACACTTAACATGTTTATTAAGTTAGATATTTTGGGACCTATCATTATATTCTTTTTGGAGATTTGTATAAATTATATTTTGGGGAAATTTGTATAATTATTTATAAAGACGATTTGTATATTTGAGGTTATTAGTTATTTGGAATTGTAATTTAAGGTGGATTTGATTTATCAACAGCCAGAAAGCTAGGGCATTACAAGTAGGGTGTTTTGCAATAGAGGTAGATGTTGCACTATAGTTGCCATTAATTGGGTAGGTGTGACAGTAGTTGCCATTAATTAGTACAGTAGCTTCCATTACTTGGGTCGGTGTTTCATTGTAATGCCCCAAAATAATTAACAATAACCCATTCATGATTATTAAATAAAAGATATTGCGTTTTGTAATATAACTTCCATTCACTTCATATGATCTCATAATACAAAAAGGGTAACATATGCAAATATACATTTACAAGTCTAACCCTGAATTTATAACATATATTATAACAAGAGGTAAGATATGAAAGTAAAACAGATAATACATGCCCTAAAGGCTTACAATTTCCCAAGATAGTGCTTGGTTACAACAAAAGTGGCTTTAAATCCAATACAGTTAAAGGCACTTAGCCCGTACAAAACATATACAACAACTAACAAAATGAAACTCTTGCTCCAATCCTCCCAAGTTATTGTGTAGACCGCTCGAAACTTGCTCCGCGCGCGAGGGCGCGAATTGGGTTCTAGCTACTACAGTTTGGACTCCTGTCACGGTTCTGAATCTAATCTCACAAAGTGTAATGTAAGACTGATAAATCACCAAAGAGTCCAAATCTGGCAATTGGTTTTGAAAATAATTTTTGAATCAAAAAGCGCCAAGCATGGACTGCTTTCCAGATTTCAGAGTCGCCACCTAAATATTTTGTTTTGAGAAATGTAGGAAACCCTGACTCGTGTCAAAAGCCACGTGTCCGTCATCACCAAAGTTGCTTCGGCTCGGGAACTTGGGTACGAGAGGGGAAGGTCTTGAAATGAGCACCCCCGCTCGCCCGATCAAAGGATCGGCCTCTACTAACATGATATGTTATTTTTGAAAACACATGCGTTCTTATTCCAGTTATTAATCTAACTTACTATGTGATGAGCAAAACATACAAGTATAGACTCAATCGCTCAATTTGGAACAAAAAATCTCATGTTTGTTTTTTGAAAATGGTTTGAAAGTGCTACTTGCAAGTAGGCTAAAGCGCGGATTTGCCACCCTCAAGTGGGCTTAAAACATGATGATTTGCCACTCCCAATAGGCTTAAAACTCGCATTTTGATGAATTGTTCCAATTCAAACAATCAAGCCTCCATCCACAGGCATTCATGCAGTTATAGCAATTAAGCAAATAGCCTCATGGCAAGTATGCTAACATGGCAACATACACATCTCATGCGGTATGCTAAAGCGTAAACACTTACAGTGTACTCTAAGCCAAAATAGGAAATTAGTTAGAAATATGCATGATCCTAACTATATTAATCAATGCCTAATACAACACATGCAAAATGCAACTAAGTAGGCTCGACTATCTAAGATGGCATATGAATGCAACACTTGATAACATGCTTTTGAACACGTATTCAAGTAAGTGTATTGAAATACGATGCAGTTTGAATGATGCGCCGAGTCCGGTGCATGCAAAACAAATGAATGATGCACGCATGTAAGCATAAGGTATGCTAATCGAAATATGCCCTAAACTAACCATCAAAAGCTGATAAGTAAAAGGGGGAAAGAAATGGGATTGGAAGACATGCACACACACGCACCCTTATTACAACATTTGCCCTCTCGAAGGAGGGGTCTGAATAGAAACTAAGCTAATCTAAGCTAAGCTAACCAACTAATCTAATTAAGCTAATTAGACTAATTATTACACAACACAAATCGAATAACTAGCCACAACTAATTATTACATCACAAATCGAATAACTAGCTACAACTAATTATTACATCACTTAACAAATTAAACAAATTAATTAAGTACACAAAACCAATGCTAACTAGCAAGTAAAGCATTAAACCAAGCTACCTCAGCTCTGCTTGAAAGAAGTTGAACATGCACGCTCGCATTCGGTTTCTTGCCCCGAAAAGCTCTCCGGTTTGCTCTTTAGAGGCTCTGTTTGCAGGGTGTCTTCAAGAACTTGTTGCTGAAACTTACCAAAACAATGCTGGGGAGTGCACCAGTGGCCTGCCGGCCAAGAGGAGCTGCTGCCGGCCAAAGATGGACCACTGCCGGCCATGAATGGAAGAGTGTCGGCCATCCCTGTGGCCTTGCCAGCCACTGGTGTGCTGTGACACCAAACTGCAACAAAGCACATGATACAGGAAATGGAGGGTCTCCCAAGGGTATGTACGTACTATGCCACTCCTTATCATTTCAAAACATCAAGGGAGAGGCACTATTGGATCCAAAACCATCAATCAAGCATTTGGAACGCATGATGGCCAAAGGTCCAATCTTGTACACATTCAATAAATGCAATGCAAACAAGACTTTAAATCCACTACCTCATCATGAATGATCAAAGGCAATAGAGACCAAGGAAGATTGGCTTACTTTCATCACTTTGAGTATGAAGTGGACTAATCAACCTTGTATTCAACATAACCTCCGGTTGAACACGACGCAATTCAAATGACATGCTATGCAAACAACATGCTAATCTTGGCATGTTATATAAGACTCTAACATACAAACAACGCATGCACAACATGTTAAGAGACTTAAGCATTAAAACAAGTGAAGGACACAACACTAGAATCATACAATGCAATGCTCAATGGACTAAACCAACCCTAAATAGACCTCATGCATGCCGAGACAGTGGCCAAAACACTCTAAAATGATAGCATGAAAGGCAAGATAATGATGCTCATGCATTGGCTTATCAACAAGGCATAAGGGCATAACTCTTAAACACAATTAAAGAGTGATAAACATGAGAGTTTAACAAGGCTATATGCTCTGAAATCATGTGAGAAATGATGCCATATCACATAAACATCACAAATAAGGCATGCTAGAAGGCCTAAGGCACAAGGCTAGAAAGGGGCACTACATAAGAGGCATGCAATACATGGCACAAATGATTAAACCAGCTATGGACAGAGCTCAATTAGGCCAAAACAAAGACCAAAACATGCTGAGATGGAAGCTTAAAAGCTTAGACAATTATGCATACGTATTGGCTCGTAAACGAGGCATAAGGTACAACTCACAAAAGCTATGAAAGAGTGGAATATGTGAGAGTGTGACTATGCTATACACACTGAAATCGTGTGAGAAATGAGGCTAAGGCATGCAATCACCACAAGTAGAGCTTGCAAGAGGCTTTGAAACTCAAAGCTAGTCAAGGCCCTTACACTACAACCATGCACAACAAGTCTCGCATGGCCAAGACCACTCAAAACAGAGCTAAGGCATGCTAAAATAATAGCAAACACATGATGAGATAGAGCTAACACAAGCTAGGATTAGAGGCATAATGCATGATGCATATTAGGCCTACAAAGAGGATTGCACTACAAGTACAAAAACCAAGCAAGAGGTGACTCCACCAACCAAAATCAGAGTTCAAGCATGTCAAAATAACACCGAAAATGTACTTGAGCTAGACTAAAGCATGCTAGAAAGATGAGCTAAAACATTAAGCATGCAAGGCTAGTATACAAGGTTTGCACAACAAGTGTAAGATGCAAGCAATCAATGATCAAACAAGCCAAAAACAGAGTTATGGCAGGCCCAAAAAGTCACAAAATCATGCTTGAACAAAGCTTAATGAAAGGAGAAACACCTGCTCATTTGGTACGTCGACAAGACAAGCAAACAAGCATATAAGGAGAGGAGATCACCCCCTCTTATTTTGAGCCTCAAAATGAAGTTTCCACCACTGAAATTCCTCTGAGTTTCAGTGGTAGAAAGGCCATGCAAAGGCTAAAACAAAAGCTTCAAAGGATGGCTCAAAAGCTTAGCAAATAAGGCACACAAGGGGATGAAACACCCCCAACTCCCACAAAGCCTTAAACAACCATCTTTAACACTTAAAAACAGAGTTTTTTGTTAGTTGACAACTAGGCCAAAATAAGCATGCAAAGGTGGCTTAAACTAGTATATAACAAACTAGCTTAAGAGGAGAAGAAGCTTACCCTTGTAGCACAACAAGAAGACAGCAACTCCAGCAACAATTTTGGACCAAAACCAATGCTAAGACCTCAAAATAAGCTCCAAGGTACCTCAGCTCCAAAGTTATGGTGTTTGACTAGGTGTTTGTGTGCAAAAGTGTGAAGAAATAACACTTCTAAGCAGAAAATAGAACAAATATAGAGAAAGAAGGAGAATTCTAGAGAGAGAGAGAGATATTTTGTCTCTAAATTTTTTGAACCCCTTGGAAGGGGGAGGCACCTCCCCTTTTATAGGCAATGCAAGCCAAAAGGCTAGCTCAATCCATCCATACATGTGTATGGAGGATGGATCAGTGAGCCACAGTTGACTCAAAATATCAAAAACATATCTATTGAAATAAAGGTGATCTACCGGCCATCAGTGGTGGCCGGCAGTGCCTCATTGATGGCCGGCAGGCCTCACTAATGGCCGGCAAGGCAAAAAGGATGGCCGGCAATGCCAAACAAAGGCCGGTAGTGCACCATAAGAAACATTCTGAAAGGACCAACACATGGTCCAAAAATGGGGCAAAAACGATACAAGGTTTGGAAAGCTTAAACCTGCGACGTTCCGCCGTGAAATGCGAGTACTCAACAAGCAAGCAAGCTCATCACTGGATGTACCTGTAAGCACATCCAAGTCTTGAGGATGGTTAAAAATGGGATGTCTACAGTTGCCCCTCTTTGACAAAACTCGAAAGTCATAAGATGATGGGAGTGAATGTCAAAGCCTAGAGACGACCCATTTTTGACAAAGCCGAAGACTCAGACAAACATTCAATGTAACAATATAGAGATGCGCTTGTAGGTTGGGGCAAAATGCAAATGACATGCATAATGCAAGAGCATAACTTATGATTATGCAAAGAGGGCTGTAATGAAACATCTAGATGCAAATGTTATGCAAAGAAATTCTACAGCAAACTCGCACACAAGCAAGTAAACACAAACCAAACCACATCTCATGTAGAAAGGATGTAAGAAAATTATGCAATCTTAGCAAACATGTGATAGATACACGAAGTGAGCAAGTGTGATAGATACACAAAGTGAACGTGTGATAGATACACAAAGTGAGCATGTGTGATAGATATACAAAGCGAACGTGTGGTAGATACACAAAGTGAGCATGTGTTATAGATACAGAAAGCGAACGTGTGATAGATACACAAAGTGAGCATGTGTGATAGATACACAAAGCGAACGTATGGTAGATACACAAAGTGAGCATGTGTGATAGATACACAAAGCGAACGTGTGGTAGATACACAAAGTGAGCATGTGTGATAGATACACAAAGCGAACGTGTGGTAGATACACAAAGTGAGCATGTGTGATAGATACACAAAGCGAACGTGTGGTAGATACACAAAGCAAATGCGTGATAGATACACAAAGCGAACGTGTGATAGATACACAAAGCGAACGTGTGATAGATACACAAAGCAAATGTGTGATAGATACACAAAGCGAACGTATGATAGATACACAAAGCGAACGTGTGATAGATACACAAAGCGAATGTGTGGTAGATACACAAAGCGAACGTGTGGTAGATACACAAAGTGAGCATGTGTGATAGATACACAAAGCGAACGTGTGGTAGATACACAAAGTGAGCATGTGTGATAGATACACAAAGCGAACATGTGGTAGATACACAAAGCAAACGTGTGATAGATACACAAAGCAAAGGTGTGATAGATACACAAAGCAAAGGTGTGATAGATACACAAAGCGAACGTGTGATAGATACACAAAGTGAGCATGTGTGATAGATACGCAAAGCGAACAATCTTAAACGGAACTTGCCTGAATGATGAACCGTACATACAATACGTTTAGTTGCGCCAGCTTCAAATGAACCATACATACAATATCGTACATGTATGAAAAAAGAAGCTTGATGGATACAATGCAATACCGCGTGTGTCTCCTGCGAGACAAACGACAACGATGTATATGCAATGCAAGATAAACGACAGCGCATATTTAATGCAAGACAGATGCCTTAGCAAACATGGAAATGCATATTCGATGCGGTAATTCGAAATGCTTGCTAAATGCAACATGCAAATGCTGTATGACAACAAAAGTATGCTCGATAAAAGCGATTCGAAAACAATTTCCGAATTAGCTCCCGGAGAGTTGAAATACATTTCAAAAGGATACTCCTTGTTTGAGTTGATGAGTGATGACCTTCACACACTGCGAATGTGATTCTAGGCTTCCGCGGAGGCATTTGGAATCAAATTTTAAGCACACCTAGCATTTTTTGGAATCCAAGGACACATAACAAGGTAAAAGAGGTAGGGGAAATTGGTGGAGGCCTGCCGGCTGTCAGAGAATGCCGCCGGCCCCCTGCCGGCCATCAGTGGCCACTACCGGCCATCAATTGTACACTGCCGGCCATCGATGGCAGATTCGAGCTTTTTGGTCTTTTCGGCCATGGGTCTTTAAGTATACTCAATATCACTTCATTTCCTCACAACCCTTTGCATAAAACCTTTCTCCCTTGCTCTCTAGGTACTTCTTCTCTCTAGATCCACGCGTTCTACGCGTTTCCCAACACCCTAATCAAACTTTATTCGCGAAAACCCTTTCGTTCTCTTCAATTTGAACCGATCTGAATTTGATTTTCACGCCTCTTCCGTCATTTCCACCATTCAAGGTTGATTTCCCTCGAGTTTCTCCCAAGGTTAGTACACCTTTCTCGGGTTTTTAACTTTCTTTGATTTTTTCTCTCTCCTAGGGTTTACTTTATTCAAAGTTCACCATTTTTGCCATTTTTGCTCATTTTGTACATTTTGCATCCATTTCAGATGGCAGACGATGTCCCGCATGACGAGGGCTTCCCCGGGCTTCCTCCAGCAGAGTTTGCAGTGGACTTCGAGGCCGAGCCTGAGCCATTACCGCCGAGCATTCGTCCATTCGACCTTACGAAGTATCATCCGAAGACGCACATTATACTAGTTGCAGGAGGCATCAAGGCCTTCACAGATTTTGCCGAGGACACGCCAGATGACCTCTTATTGAGAGAGCCCATGTCTCACTTGTTGGCCATAGCTGTAGAGGTACAAACTTTGCTTTTCTGCAATACCACCCATAACTGCTGCATTTTTTGCACTATTTTGATTTGATTGCATCACATGCCTTGATCTGATTGTATTTCATACACTGCTGCTTCACATTCAACTGTACTTCATACATCACTGCTCTGCATTCAACTATACTTCATACACCACTGCTCCGCATTCAACTATACTTCATACATGACTTTATATATCACTGCTTCATTACAGGATGGATCCCGCTCCTTTCGAGGCTACGGCACTACGACAGCTCGGGATTGGTATGATGAGCTTCCGGCCGGGGTTCATGACATCATCAATGGGACCGACTTTGGTCTATTTTGCTCCAGTCTGACACAAGTCACAGCGAGCCTGTAATGACCCGGAACCGTGCGTCACAATTATCCGTAATTAATTACGCTTTAGTATGATTTAATTGAAGAATATCTGTTTGAATTGGAAAAATATCTGTTGGAATGACAACTTCGGGACTGAAATTGACAACCATAATGGGTTCGGAAAACGAAATTGGACACGCCTATGAAATACCGTGAATTTTTAGAGTCATTTGAGAAGATAAATTGAGGACTGAATTTCGTCTGATTCGTTAAGCCTTGTTTGGCTCAAGGTTATGGCACAAATATATATATAAATGATATATATAGATAAGGATATTGACCATGTTTTGACTCAAAACAAAAGAAAGAAAATATCTAAGAGAGAGAGAGAGAGAGAGTGAATTCGTGGAAGAGAGAAACCAAGGGGAAGAAGATAGAAGAAAAAGGGGAAAAAACAAGCTAACTTCTCCAATTCACCATCTAAGGTAAGATTTTCATGAAATTGATTGTTGATTCTTGGCATCTAGCATGTAAACTCAAGATTCTTGCATGAGTTCATGAAATTTATGTAATATTTGTATCTAGAGATCATTTGTGAGTATATATGGTAAAGATCATGAAATTCATGTTTTAAATCATGTTTTCTTTGCATGATTCTCATTTTGAGAGGGAAACTCCATGGTTTTAAGAAAGGAAGCTTTTATGAGCATGTTTTATGAGTTTTCATCTTGATTTAAAATTTGATCTTTTATATGATGCATTGAAGTTTATTTGGAAGTTATGAAGCTTTAATCAAGTTGTTTTCAAGTGTTTGAGCCTTGAATTTTATGATTTTGGAAGTGGATTTTGCAAAAGAGAGACCCACGGTTTAGCAGATTTTTGGACTGGTTTTCCACCCAGATTTTCGAAGTCCGCTCGAACGGAGGTTTTGCCGCTCGAGCGGGAATTCTGCACATCCAGTATTTTTCTCATAGTTTTCAGTCCGCTCGAGCGTGGGTTTTTCCGCTTGAGCGGGGACATATTTTTCAGAAATTTCGCAGAGTTTTTCAATGCATGTTTTGGACATCCTTATTACATTTTAGGCATTCCTAAGGCTTCATTAAGTTATGTTGATGAGATTACAAGTATGTGTTTACTTTATGTGTTAAGAGATTATGCTGTAATGTTTATATTTGCAGGTTAAACCTTGAAGACCATGCGACCGGTTTTGGAAACCCACTGTGAGTAACATTTCTGTAAAGATATGTTAGTATGATCTATGTTTAAAAATGCTACGTTATGCTATGGTTTTGAAATGATAAATGTTTTTTGTGAACGAATGCCCAGTTTGCGAATCTAGTATGGCATCCATAGTTAGGCCTAAGTGGACCAGTTTACGAGATCTCGGTATGTGTTTAATCGGTGTCCGGGACCGGTTACTCTAGTCGTTGGACGACAAATGTTATGTTCTATGGAGTATGCCATTATGTATGTTCCGATATGAGATGATTATGTTTATGAATAATTTGTTTTACGGTTATATGAAATGTGGAATTCGTTCACTATCCCCTTTACTTTAATGTTACTTGCTGAGCTTTAGCTCATTGTTTGTATATATGTATTTATAGGTGAGCATTCTGGGAGCCAAGCCTAGGCGGAGTCTTGGTCGAGCCGCCATTTTGAAGCCTACCAGAGTTTTGAGTGCCTCCGAGTTGGGGCTAGGCCTGGAAGGCCGTACGAGCTTTGTTTTTGGTTGTATAGCTGTGGCGTGAGCCTATGTTTTGTATATGAATTTTTGATTACATGTTATGTAATGTAGTGGGTAAATTAACATTTTTGGCATGTAATGTATGTTCATATAAATGCACAGCTCTTTGGACTATTAGTGTTTTGTTTTCGCTTCCGCGAGCCTCGGTTATTTATGTTTTGTTTAGAAAGGCCTGTGGTAATCTAGGATTACTGGCCGGTTACGATGCCAACCTTCTCAGGGCGGGTTTGGGTCGTGACAGAGCCGCCATCTTCTAGGGGCTCTTGTGGAGAGGTGGTGGGATACCACCAACTCCTTCCACTTCTCCTCTACGGGGGAGATGACGATGACTCCTTACGACTTCGCCATGATCACTGGCCTAGGCGTAGGAGGTGATCTGATTCCCTTCGATCCTGACATGGGAGAGTGGGAGGCTGCATGGGCTGCACTACTTGGGGAACAACCGCTGATACTTCAGGCAGGTATGGTCCGATACAGCTGGTTTGAGGAGCAGTTTAGAGGCGTTGAGCCAGAGACCGTTGAGCAGACCGAACAGTACTCCAGGGGCTTTCTCATGTTCCTCTTTGGTACCACCTTGTTCTCGAACAGGTGGAATACCATAGGCCTGTACTTTCTGAGTGCGCTGGTGGTGTTGCAGCGAGTCGCGTTCTACGATTGGGGCGGAGCTGGTCTCTCTACTCTATACGGATATATGAGCTTGACCTCTCGGATGTGGGGACCTTGATTGGCGGCTATTGGCGAGCCTGGGAGGTACGTAGCTTAGTTCCCCCTTTTCACTTTACATTTTCTACCTAGCATTTCTTGCTTTAACTTTGTTCAATACATGTACTTTCTGCCCCCTCTATTTTCTGCACACTACTCTCGCACTGCATGCTTTCTGCTTTGCATTTTCTGCACACTGCACATATCGCACACTGCATACGGCACACTGCACATACAAAATCTAATCTTTGCTCTAGACTTGCACTTTCTACACATTGTACTGCATTCTGCTCTCTGCATTTTCTATAATCCGTCCATACACTATATTGATCACATTTTCCTTGCAGCTATGGGTGTACGCATACTTTCCAGTTCTTGCAACAGAGCCCATAGTGGAGACCCTAGTGACAGTTCCATTCTCTCGGGTGTATGACGGCCCGCTTCGTCGTAGGACTCGGGAGAGCTTCATGTTCTTCCGACAGTATTTTGACACGGTCGTGGCGCGCAAGGTAACCCAGAATATAGTCATGTTGCTTTTCAACTAGTTTGGCATACATAGTAGTCAATTGATAACGACTAATCATCTGTCCATTTTCTCATCTTCAGATCACATGGCAGCCGTGGGACATGATGCCGTCAGGGGCCAGATTCCAGTATGAGCCCGCTAGGATCATGACTCGCTACCACATTCTCTTTGAGGGACCGATCTGCCGCGCTTGGTTCTTGAGTGAGCGTTTTACGCGCCAAACCTTGCGCTTGCCTGCCCCGTTTATACCGACGGCACCTCCCGCGTCTATGAGAGAGACAGACAGACTTTCTGAGGAGGAGGTGATTGAGTTCATGGTAGGATTAGATGCAGACCTTTTCCGCATGGAGGGCGACTATGCGGCCTTTATTCAGACACATCTGATGCCGCCTCTAACGAGCATTCGCAGAAATGAGGGAGGTAGAGCTCCAACTGCGAGGGGGAGAGGCAGAGCAACCAGATCTCGTAGGAGGAGAGATCCCGAGGCGAGGCAGGAGACTGGATAGCCAGAGGTGCCTACCTCGCTGACTTATCAGATCCCCATCGGGCCTGCATCAGTTGGGCGTGCACTTGCCGGGATGCGAGGCCTGACTCCAGTATGTACCAAACTTCACATTTTGCATATTTACCTCATTTCAATTATGCTTCGCAGAATACTGATCTTTTCCATGCACTTGCAGGCACCCATAGAGTACACAAGGCAGGCCATTGATCTAGTGGCCTCTTTGACGGAGATGATAGAGACGAGTCTAGATCTGCTCAGCCTCTACAGGATTCCGGTAATCTCCTTTAGTCTGCACTTCATGTCATGAAGGCTTCTGTTGACACACTTGCATTTGCACAGTTCCATTCCACACTGCATCGATACACTGTTCCTATACACTGCTCATGGCATGCATACACTGTAATTCATTTACTGCTCACGGCATATCAACTCTTGCATCTGATACATTCCATAACTAATGCATTTTTGGCAAACTGCCTTTTAAGATCCATTTTCTGACATCGGCCCCGTCATACACCCTAGTAGGAGCAGAGGCAAGACCTTTAGCGCCTTCCCCAGCAGCAGAGAGGAGAGGGAGACAGGCTCAGACACACGGTTGAGGTAGAGCCAGAGGCAGCCGCAGCGAGAGTGGCCCTTCAGAGCCCATTCTGGGCGATGATGATGATGAGGAGACGAGTGAGGAGGCCGAGGGAGCGAGTCGACAGTCCGAGTGATTTGACGATGGAGATGGCGATGCCGGCTCAGGTTCTGCTTCAGACAGCGGCGCTGATGGTGACAGTGCTCCGAAGGCCGCTCGACCGAGGAAGAGGACGAAGAGGGCCTCTTGATCTTGAGACAGACGACACCAGTTTAGACGCCTTTTGCTTTGTTTTCCTTTTTGCTAGTAGTTTTTGCACATTATACAGCCTTAGGCAGTTTTATTTTTTCAAAACTTGTAATTTTGCAAAAAGAAACCATAATGGGAATGAAAACAGCTTTTTGGTTCAAAAGGTGTTACATTTTACATTCTAAGCATTGCATTGCATCACACAACATGAAAATGAGATTGATCATTATTTGAAAACTGCATAGATAAATTGCATTGGTCTGAATCAGGTAGTGAACCAACTAATAGCTGAAAAGAACAAAAATGACTCTATAAATAACACAAATAGAAATCGATAAGCAAAAGCAAATCGCGACAACTTGATAAATAGACTGCATACAACTCAATAAGTAAAATGCATACAACTCGATAAGCAAAGCTAAACAGTTACAACTTAAACAGACATGTTCAAGCCCGAAAAGAACGAAAATAAGACCTCAAAAGGTGCCAATAACAGAATACAACTTCTGAAAACAACTAGATCTTCACACAAGAGGCGACTGAGCACCACAGAGGGACTGCCGGCCATGGGGAATAGCCTGCCGGCCATTGGTGACACCCTGCTGGCCATAGATGACACTCTGCCGGCCATCGATGGCAGAACCTCTGAAACGTTGACATCTGTCCTCCACTTAATGCCTTATCTTCTATAAAGGTTTCAGCTTCATAGTTCCTTCATTCTAACTCAGTTTTTGCCCAAAATGGAAGCGTTTCTCATCCAAATCCTCACAAATTGGATTGCAAACTTGGATGGCTCGGAAAAGTTAAATTTCTGAGGTTTCGGAATCAATGCACTATTTACGCTTAGCCGCACCTCGCTGCGTTTTCCGTTCCTCCATGCCGCGGCAAGGTGTTGGAATCCGGTAACTCATGTCTTTAGCTTTGGCGGACAAGAGATATGTCCGACTTTTGAAGATTTCCAAGCTTTAATGGAGTCTCAGCGTAATGAAGAGATCTTGCCCCAATTCTGGTTTGGCCATATCCAAGCCCTAGGACGGATGTGCGGATTCACTTTGCGTGACACTCGGTCTTTGATTCGCGACGGGGAGTTGGACATCCCCAGCTTGATTCATTGTTTTTCTGATGCCGGTGACCACGACGATCATCATTGACAGGGTTTTTGGCGACATGCGCTTTGCTTGTGCATGTTGTCTCATTTCTTACTTGCCCCAGGCTCCGAGGGGTCTAGTGTCCGTTTGATTGAGGTTGCCCAAGGTTTAAAAGAGGGCAAGAGCTGCATTGCCATGACACTAGTTGAGACATTGATGGGTTTGGATGCCTTCCATCGCTGGGAGATGACTAGGTTCGCGGGGAGTCCACTACTGTTGCAGGTAATGTTTCCTTCCCTATCTCACATATATTTCTCATATCACTCGGCCCTCAGGCTCTGTTCTTCTCTCAAAACCCTTGCTCACTTTTCCATCCACGTACACCTCTCTTTTCTTTAATCTCTCTTCTTTTTCATCCCTCCCCAAATATGGCTGATGGATAAGTTGAAAGCAGTGGACTCATGCCCAGCATATTCAGCATGTGGCTATTTCTTCCGGCAACGACTAGTTGATACCCCGGATGAGGGATAGTGGTGTGAATGGATGTGTAGCCTTTCTGCTGACAACATTGCTTGGCACTGCCCTGGCTCAATCTGCCGGCGATGAGTTACAACATGTTTGGACAACCGGGCATTCAGCTAATCGGCTGACTCACTGTGTCTTTTACTTCCCATTTTGCTTTCGGCGCCAATTTGGGCATGATCAGACTTGCCCGGAAGAGGGGATAGAGTACCCTACTGTATTTCCAGTTCGAGGCGCACAGTTAGCTCGGTATGCCACAACATGGAGGATGAGAGAGTTTCTGGCCCTCACTCCCACTTTCAGTTGCACCCTTTCTGATGAGTACATAGCTTGGCTGGATGAAGAGGCGCAGTTGGGCCTACTTTAGCATTAGAGGCTTCTACTAGCTTTGGGAGGAGGCGTAGGAACACCTGACCATGCCCCGAGTTTATTTGCTTTAATCAGTACTTTCAAGTTTTTTTTATGAATGTAATAAAAAGCAATTTCAATTTGTACTCAAGAACATGAGAACTCTATACTGAAATCAATGTAATCAAAGGTTGTGGGTACTGAAAATTTTCCGTTTGGTCCAAAAATGGTCTAAGTCGTAAAAAGATTAATTTGAGCAAAATCAACTTTTATTAAAACTTTTCAAAACCATTTTCGATATGGATCAAAACTGGACACACCTGAAATCAATCCTCGAGATGTACAACCCTGAATACCAACAACTGGAAAGTTTTTTCTAGTCTGAACAACACTACACTGGAGATCATAACCGAGCTCTTGAATGTAGAATAGATAAAGATGACCCAAAATAATCACATGGACAGAGTTGATTTGGAAGTGTTTATGGCTGGACTTCAGAATGAAGTTGCCTACGTATCCCGAAGATGGGAATCAAGCCTTACGTAGTTCAGTTCAGGTTCACTCGTGTATTAACACTCTCTTTTTGCGCTCTAACTTTTGCCAAGGCCACCCTTTCTGGGTTTTCAACCTTGCGAGCTCAGTTTTTCTTATTTCAAATTTTTCATGCTCTAACTTTTGCTAGGTCGCTCTTTCGGGTTTTTGGCCTAGCGAGCCACTCAGGGAAAGTATTTCTTTAACTTGTCCATGTTGATCGGCTGGGAGAACTCAAGGCCATCTAGATCCATCAGAATGACAGCTCCACCCGACCAAATTGACCTGATGATGTAGGGACCAGTCCAATTGGGTCTGAACTTGCCCCTAGGGTCGTGGATGGGAGCTCGGTTGTCTTTGAGCACTAGATCTCCCTCTTTCAAATTCCTGGACTTAACCTTCTTGTTGAAAGACCCAGCAATTCTTCGTTGGTAACCCTGGACGTGATACAGTGCTTTCAGCCTTCTCACATCAAACAACATAAGTTCTTCGAACCTGCTCCGCTGCCAATTTGCCTCAGCTATCTAGCACTCAGCCATAATCTGTAGCACTTGTGCCTTTTAAAGCCTTTGGTAAATGTATTTGGACCCTTTATTCTATTTTGGGAACCTTTGGTGTTGTTGTACTTTAGTTTTGGGGGAGTACAAATTGATTTAAACTTGTTGGGTTTGGTTGTTCGAACTTATTCTTGTCAAAAGTTCCTTGGAGACTTAGAAATTCCATTCTAGGGTCGACATTAGCCTTCCTAGGGTCAACCCTTACCTGTTGATGAAGTTCTGGAAGTGTTGCTGGAACATAGGGTAGACACCAGACTGGGAGAGGGTCGACCTTCTTCTGTCTGTGTGTTGGTTGCTGGAACAGAGGGTAGACATCAGACTGGGAGAGGGTCGACCCTCTTCTGTCTGTGTGTTGGTTACTGGAAAATAGGGTAGACATCAGTCTGGGGTAGGGTCGACACCTGCAGTGCAGTCAAAGCTTTCCCGTTTTTTTTCCTCTTTGGTGTCGACACCACTGTTACAGGGGTCGACACCTGAGACTTTTTCCCAGATTTTTCTACCGGTTTGGGCCTACTTTTTGGGTATATTTTGACTAGATATTTTGAGTTGACTTTGGGGCTTATATCTATTTTTGACCTAGTACTATATAAAGGCCCTCACTTGACCTTTTCTCTCACTTTTTCTTCCCTTTCCTCTCTCTAAACCGTGAAACACCTTCTCTCTCTCTCAAAAGGCACTTTTCACTCAAAGATCCTTAGATCTACTTGGTTGAAGACCTCTACTCACCTTGCTCCTTTGAGATAAAGTGTAGAGCTTGTTGAGGGCTTCATTTTGATCGGAGCAAAGCTTGGTTTCTCTTCCATCGACTTTTGAGTTTTTCTTCCTCCTTCCTCTTCTAAACTTGAGGTAGGGATGATCTACTCCCCTTTATGAGTTTTAACATAAATATTAGTCATTTAGTATAAATGTTGAAATTTGGTGACTTGGGAAGTTAGGGTTTGAGATTGGTAGTATATAAGAGAGGGGTTTTGTTTTTTTAAGCTCCATATGTATATGAGGTCTTGAAAATGAGGTTTTGTGAGTTTGATAGGTGAGATTTGGTCTTAGGATCAATGTTTGAGAAAAGGAGGAAAATGCCCTAATTGAATCTAAATAATTAATTTGTATAATTAATTTGGTAATTGTGAGGAATATGAAATTGATTTGAACATCATGAAATTGGATGGAATTAGGACTAGTTGGTGTGGTCGGTTTGATAAATCACTCACCTATGGAAAATGTGATAATTTATCTGTTTGGTAAATCCATTTATCTGTTTAGAAATAACTGCTTTGGGCTATCGGTGGAGGATAGTCTTGATTGTTGTAGAACTGCATGATGATTAGGTAACTTGAAACTAATCAATTGGAATATGTCATTGAATATGATAGTGGGAAGAACACATTGAATATGTGCCTTTATTGATCATAGTACAAGATAAATAGTTTAATACATTGTATATGTATCTTGTTTGGGAGGAGATAGGGGATGTATTCCGTATATGATTATGTGCTTTAATACATTGTATATGTATATTGTTTGGGAGGAGATAGAGGATGTACTCCATATGTCCATATTTGCTTTAATACATTGTATATGTACCTTTGTTTGGGAGGAGATAGAGGATGTACTCCATACGTGTGATCATATGCTTTAATACATTGTATATGTATATTGTTTAGGAGGAGATAGGGGATGTACTCCATATGTGCATATTTGCTTTAATACATTGTATATGTACCTTTGTTTGGGAGGAGATAGGGGATGTACTCCATACGTATGATCATATGCTTTAATACATTGTATATGTATATTGTTTGGGAGGAGATAGGGGATGTACTCCATATGTGCATATTTGCTTTAATACATTGTATATGTACCTTTGTTTGGGAGGAGATAGGGGATCTACTCCATACGTGTGATTATATGCTTTAATACATTGTATATGTATCTTTGTTTGGGAGGAGATAGCGGATGCACTCCATTGTTTGGGAGAAGATAGGGGATGGACTCCATAGATAATTAAGTTGGCCGAAGTGTCTGGGGTGTAAGTCCCGAAACCTTATAAATTGAAGTGCATGAATGAAGTTGATAATTGAAGTGTTAATTACATGAGTTGTAGTCTCATTTTGAATTGTGGATGACAGAAGTGTTAATAAGTTGAGTTGCAGTCTCATTTAAATCGTTTGGTTAGATAATGAACCATATTTAGGAATTGGATTGGATAAGTAAAGGGAAGTGGATTGACACATGGATGAAATATTTGTTGGGCTATGGAAAGGGTGTGAGTTGGTTTACAAGTGTTAACCATTTGTCGAATGTTAATGTTTTAGTTATTTCTCATATTGGGTTTAGCATATCTCTACTGGGCTTTGGCTCACCCTTCTTGGGACACCATTTTCAGGTACAGGAGACGTGCCGCCTCCAAGATCTTTGCTTGGGAAGTTTAGGAGTTGAAGACTCTGCTTTGTTATTTGTTTTGTTGGTTATATGTAAATGCGAGCCAAGGGCTTTACTTGTAAAAGAGTTAGAGCTCTTCTTTTGTGTAACCAAGTAACAACTTGGAAAGATGTAAGCCCGCAGGGCGTTATATTATTTGTGTAAACATTTGTAACTTATATGAAATACTCTTTGTAATATTAATGTGATTTATCTATCATGTATATAGAACTGTTAGATGTTGGGATTATATAATATTTTGAGGGTGTTACATAATCCGTAATGACGAAACCTCAACTTCGATAGGTAGAACAACCTCCATCCCATAGACCAAGGAATACGGAGTTGCCCCAGTAGAAGTTCGAATTGAAGTCCGGTAGCCCCACAGAGCAAATGGCAGCTTATTTGGCCAGTCCCGGTAGGTTTCCACCATCTTCTGCAAGATATGCTTGATATTCTTGTTGGCGGCCTCAACACTTCGTTGGTTTGTGGCCGGTATGTAGATGGCTTGTGAAAAGCCACGTTGTATTTCTCCAACAAGTCTATCACCTCCTTCTTGAAGTGGGAACCATTATCCGAAATAATCTCATTCGGGACCCCATAGCGATAGATGATGTTGTTCCTGATGAACTTTGCAACATGCGATGCCTTCAACTCCGCATAGATTGGGCCTCAACCCACTTCGTGAAGTAGTCTATCGCTACCAGAATGTACTCATGCCCGTTGGACCCCTTCGGAGTGACAGCCCCAATTACATCAATCCCCCAGACTGAAAATGGCCATGGCGAAGTCATGTTGTACAGCTTCAACGGCGGAATGTTCATGCGGTTTGCATGGATCTGACATTTATGGCATCGCCGAACAAAGCCAATACAATCCTCCTCCATGGTTGACCAATAATAACCCTGTCTAAGGATCTTCCGGGCTAGCATCACCCCGCTCATGTGCGCTCCGCACTCTCTTCCATGGATGGCCTTCATCAGGCGCTTGGATTCTTCAACATCAACACATAGCTTATGCATCCCGAGATGACCCCGCTTGTACAGTTTACCCCCGCAGACGATGAACTGAGCAGCCATTCTCCGAATTGCCCTCTTATCTTTGGCATTTGCCCCTGGTGGATACACTTCCTTTTCCAAGAAGTTCCAAACGTCGTAATACCAGGGGTTTTGATCGTGTACCTCATCTATGGCAGCAATCAGCTCGTAGGCCGGCACGAATTTATGTTCAATGATGATCGGACGCATCCAGACTCCGAAAGGGATGTCTATCATAGAAGATAGAGTTGCTAATGAATCAGTGAACCTATTGTTCTCTCTTAACAGATGAGCGAAATTCAGTTTTTCAAACCGAGGAATCAGAACGTCCAAGGTCCGGTGATAGATTCTCATCTTTTCTTTTTTAATTTTCCAATCTCCTTTAGCTTGAGATATAACAAGGTTCGAGTCCCCGATGACATCCAACCGTTTTGACCCTAGTTCCAGGGTGGCTTCCAGTCCAGCAATACATGCCTCATACTCTGCCTCATTGTTCGACACTTTGAACCAGAGTTTGAATGCTAAGGGTATGCGGGAATTGTTGGGTGCTATCAGCAACACCCCTATCCCATACCCGTACTGATTTGACGCTCCGTCAAAGTACATCGTCCAAGTCTCTTCTTCGATATGCAGAATGGCCTCGTCTGGGAATAGATATTCAACTGCTTCATCTCCCTCTACCGGGTGATCGGCTAAAAACTCCGCTACCGCTCTCCCTTTCACTGATTTGCGCGTCATGTACTTCAGATCAAATTCAGAGAGTAAAAGCAACCAACGGGCTAGCCTAGCCATAAGCGCTGGATTTTCAAAGAGAAATTTGATGGGATCTAATCTCGAAACCAGTATTACAGAGTAAGCTAACAGGTAGTGCCTCAGCTTCCTGATAGCCCATACCAAGGCCAGACAAGCCAGTATTACAGAGTGTAGCGGGTCTCGTATTCCAGCATTTTCTTGCTCAGGTAGTAGATAGCCTTCTCCACTTTATCCTCAGATTCCTGCTCAAGCATGCAGCCCATTGTTGTTTCAGTCACTGATAGGTACAGAATCAACGGTTTCCCTGGCTCCGGTGGCGACAACACGGGTGGGTTCTGTAGATATTGCTTGATCTGCTCGAAAGCAACTTGGCATCGGTCATCCCATTGGAACTTCTTTCCTTTCTTCAGGAGACCAAACAGTGGTTTAAAAGTCAAGGTTAATTTTGCAATAAACCGTCTTATGAATTGCACTTTACCCAAAAAGCCTCGCACCTCCTTTTCAGTCCTTGGTGGTGGCATTTCTAAGATGGCTTTGATTTTGGAGGGATCGACCTCGATACCCCTTTGTGTGATCAAGAACCCCAGCATTTTTCCTGCTGTAACACCGAAAGTACATTTCTGCAAGGTGTTGTAGTGGCCCTCTCTTTCCTTGGACTTGACAATCATGTCGTCCACGTATACCTCAACCTCTTTGTGGATCATATCATGTAAAATTGTGGTCACAGCTTGTTGATATGTAGCCCCTGCATTCTTCAAACCGAACGGCATCACCCTATAACAATAGGTTCCCAACGGGGTAGTGAAAGCAGTTTTCTCCCTGTCTTCGGGTGCCATCCAAATCTAATTGTAGCCTAAAAACCCAACCATGAATGAGAGCAGCGCATGCGCAGTAGTGAAGTCCATTAATTCGTCGATATGCGGCAGAGGAAAGTCGTCATTCGAACTGGCTTTTCTTTCAAATCCCTGAAGTCCACTGTAGACACCCCATTTTTGACCGTCCTCAAGACTTGGATGTCACCGCTTGAACGCTCGGTGATTATTCATGTTCGTGTTCATTTGGAGTTCCCGGAGTTCTCGGCTCGCGCGCCTTGCCTCAGGACCTCCGAACTCGACTGTTTTGTGTCTGGTTTTGCACCAAACACTTTTGTTTTGCCTTGGAAGGGCAGGGAGTGCCTTGTGAGACACCCCCCACATACCACCGGCTGGGGCTAGAGGCCACCGGCCGGCTAGTTTTTACATCGGCACTCTTTTGTGCCGGTCGGCACTCTTTTTGGCGAAATGACCATTTTGCTCTGCCGACTACTGTGCACTTGCTTTCTGAGATATTTTCAGACAACTTTGTAGCTTTTGCTCCCCTCCATACACGTGTGTGGAGGGGATGCACTCCTTCCAAGCTTGTTTGACAAGCTTTACAATGCCTATAAGAGGAAGCCTTGTCTTCTTGGCTAAGGGTTAGCTCTTGAGAATCAAAAACCAGAGCTTAGATACATATATCTCTGTCATATATCTATATTATCATCTCCCTCCCTTGTGTGTGTGATCTAAGGCCAAAAAGTGTGATTTTGTCCTAGTTTTGCTCCTTTACACACACCATTACCCTTAGCTTGAGTTTGAGAGACTTGGAAGGTTATTTGTGTTGGTTTGGACTGGTTTTGAGCACTAGGGAGTGGCTGCACCACTTGTTCTTCAAGGGATCTTCAAGGGTAAGAACATCACTTTATATTCCCCATTCTTGCAACCTTTTTTTACCCTCTTTACTTTGTGTTTTTGAGTTTGTGTTTAAGATAAAAAAGTCTTGTTTTTACTTGCTCAAAAACATTCATTAAGGTCATTTGTTCATTTGAGTGAAGCCTCACTCTTTTAGGCTTTGTTTTGGTCCTTTTGTGCCTTTTCTTGGAGGCCTTGCTTGCTTGGTGTTCCTTGGTCTTCTCACCACTGAAAACCAGTGGGTTTTCAGTGGTGAGGATGTTATTTTCGAGTCTCACTTAGGGGAGGGACACCCCTCTCCCCTTGGCCCTTTGTTGGCCTTTGTTCTTGGCTCATAGCATAGCATGAATGAATGTTTGTATTTACCTTCATTTCAGAATTTTTTAGGGTGTTTTAAGTCATGAATAACCTCTGTTTTTGGTTGATTCCGTGGCCTCTTGCATGCCTCTCATGTTTGCTTTAAAATGCTCTTTTATGCTCAAAGGTATGCCATGTTTCGAGGCCTTGATTCTTACACGTTTTAGGATGATTCCATGAAGATACTAGCATCTCTTCGCCATGTGAAAGGGCTGTGAGCCACTGTTTTGGCCATGCTTGGTATGTTTAGCATGGTTGCTTTGTACTCTAGGCTTGTAAGCATTGTATGTTTTGGCTCCTAGCATGCTTAACTTGTCTTGATCCCGTGATTTGGCATCATCTAGGGTCATTTTTCAGTCCATAAATCATGCTTGTATACATGCATGTGTAGCCTATTTCATGTCATAAGGGTGTGCTCTTGTATGTCTAGGATTGAACGTTGTGCATGCTTCCATGTTTGGGGCATTTTTGGGGCTGCCATATGCGGGGTTTGGGTGCCATTTTGTATGCTGAAAATCTGTTTTGGTTGTCTAACATGTGCCATGTTTGGTCCTGTTAAGTGGTGGTTCAATGCCCCACTTTGTGCCTTAGCCTTAGGCCTCATAGCTTGCATGCTTGTTTATCACCTTGCTCTTGTTTTAAGGCATGTTTTGCCACTGTTTTAGGGGAGTTTGAGGACTGCCCTCTATGGCTTAAGTCCATTATTGCATGCTCATTACATGGTTGTTGCATGATTGGTCAATGAAGCCTTGAGTATATGCTAGTTCCATGCTTAATTGGTCCATGTTGCATGATATTTGTACCTTGCATACTTTAGCTCTTTGCATGCTTAACATGATAGGTTGCATTGCATTTGAGCTATTTTTGTATACTTGCATTTCATGGTTTGGCTTGGGGATTGTCAAGCCAAGCATGAGGATCGAGAGGAGTTCACACTTTGAGTGGTGAAACTTGTCTCCATCCTCAAGCCACCAAGACCTTTGACTAACACATGATAAGGTTTTGGATTTCATCTTTTGTGTTGCATGCATTTCAATTAAAACATGCAACCTTGGTTCCTTAGGCTATCATGCATCAAATGCATCATTGATGGCCCTAGAACCAAGGGTCATACCTCCTTGAGTCCCCAAGCATGATAGGAGGTCATGACCATGCTTACATATGCCCCAAAATCCATGCCATGCACTGCTGTCTTGCTGCTGCTGTCAACTGTCCATCTGCAGGAACTTTCTGCCGGCCGGCAGTAAATAGTGCCGACCGGCACTATTTTTGTGCCGATAAACCTTATAAGTGGCCGGTGGAATTTATAGACAGCCGGTGAACTCTCTCTCCAGCCGGTGACATTCAATGGCATGCAAGGAAGGTACTCTGGAACTTTGGGAATTTTTGGAGAGGAAGGGCAGCGAAAGCAGAAGCAGCAATGGCACGGCGCAGGTTTTCCGGGCAAGTCGCGTCGAGCATGCATCATTCGCAGCATCCAAGACAGGGCTGAGGCCCCATTGCATTTATTTATTTATTTACTTTAATTTTAGTAATTAGAATTTGTAATAATTAATTCATTTATTCGTTGGACTGTATTATTATTTTGGTCCCTCCGAGTGAGGGCAAAAATGTAATAAGTGTGGGTGCGTGGGCATGTATGTCTTCCAACCTCCACTTCTTTCTACCCTTTTATTTACCTGCTTACGATGGTAGATTAGGGCACGTCTATTTTAGCATACCTTATGCAATGCATGCGTGCATTCATGCATTTGTTTACATGCACCAGGCTCGGTACATCATACAAACCGCATTGTAATTTTCGATTCCAAATTGAATACGTGCTATTCGCACATTTCATATGCCATGTTTAGGGTTAGCCGAGCCTACTCTAGACTGCATCTACGTCTGTGTTGCATTAGCCACTTAACATGAACTAGGTCATGCATGTTTGCTAACTAGTTTACTGTTTTGGCACGGAGTACGATGTAAGTATTTACGCTTTAGCATACCACATGCGTGTGAATGTTGCCATGACAGTATGCTTACCATGTGGCTAAATGCTTATATGAGATAAACTGTTTGAATGCCTGTGGGTGGAGGTTGGATTGTCTGAGTTGGAACAACTCATTGAAATCCGTATTTTAGCCTACTTGCGGGTAGCAAAATCTAACACGTTTTTCGAGACAAAACGGATATGCAATGTTTATTTCCAAGTTAGGCAATCTAGTCTATACTTTTGTGTTGTGCGCATCACATAGTAATTCTAGGTTAATAATTGGGATAAGAACGCATAATGTTTTCAAAATCGGATATCATGATTAGTAGAGGCCGGTCTTCGGACCGGCAAAAGGGGGTGCTCATAGCTGACCTTCCCCGATCGTACCCAAGCTCCCGAGCCAAGACATTTGGTGATGACGGACACGTGGCCTTCGGCACCGAGTCAGGGTTTCCTAAATTCCCCCATAAAAAAAATATTTAGGTGGCGACTCTGTAATCTGGCAAAGCAGTCCATGTTTGGCACTACTTTTCAAAAATCTGTTTTTCACATACCCGAATTCTGCCGTCCTTCTTCGGTACCGGAACTATATTGGCCAACCAAGTTGGATACTCAGATACTAACAGGAACCCTGCGTCGATCTGCTTGGTGACCTCTTCTTTGATTTTCCGGGCCCAGTCCGGGCGAATCCTTAGAAGCTTCTACTTAACAGGTCGGGCCTCTAGGTCAAGAGGGATCCAGTGCTGTACAATCTCAGGATCGATTCTAGGCATGTCTTCGTAGGACCACGCGAAAACATCTTTGAAATCTTTTAATAAAGCGACTAAGCGCTCGCGTTCCTCAGAAGACAACGTGGACCCGATCTAGACCAGCCGCGGGTGCTTCTCAGTGCCGACATTAATTGAGGTGATTTCATTAACCAAAGGTTTTACAAACCTCTCATGCTCTTGATCAAGCAAATATTTCAAAATCGGAGGAATCTCGTCCTCGTCGTTTTCATCAAAATTTTGAAAGTCTTGATTAATGCAATAAATTAAAGGCACAGAAAAGTACTCAGAAGCCACACCTGTACAGTTCTCATTCAAAACATCCAGTTCGTCAGATCCTTCGGTTACAACCGACTCAAAGGAAAAAGAAAAAGACGACCTGGACAGGACAGTGGCATCCGAGTTATCACCCCCAGGAATACCAGACTTAGACTCAGAAGAGCTGGAATCTGATTCCAACTCCACAGACTCTGTGGAATCAGATTCCGGCTCACTACCTGACCCGGAACTGCTCGATAGAAAGCCCTCCTCGTATTGCCAAACGAGGGAGGGTGCGATAGATGCATCCAAAATGCTTGAATATGGGCCCACAGCCACTTCATCCCCGATCATGGAAACTGAGAAGTTATCCCCCAAGCACTCCGGTATAATCTGAGGATCTAAGAGGAGACAAGCCAGTGCTACCCCCATTTCAAATTATGTGCTCTCGGAATCTTCCTCCTTGCACTACTCAGCCTCAGCTGGTGGGTGTGTTTGCTCTTCGGCAACTTCATCCCCGGATAACTGAAGATCAAAAAAGATTTCGAAGTCGGGCAAGCGCCGCTTCTTTGAATTCAGTTAGGGCTCCGAAAAGCCATAAAACGGGAAGTCTTCCCCCTCCCAAACAAAGCGTCCGTTCAGAGTTCCTTGGATAGGCCTGTGCACTAGCTCATAGTGCTTCCCGGCTTGCTTTGCCTTGGCTCTTCCGGCCATCTCTCATCCTTTCCTCGCCCAATCCTCTTTGGCAAGTAGATAACCTAAGCTAAAGGTATATGGGTTGTGTGGCACCTCGGCCAATGCTGCAACGTCCTTCTGGCCACTTCGCCCCAATCCCATCCCGGGCATGTGTTGAAGCTTGTTCATGAGGTAGACAGACTGTGCACTGACGTAAAGCCCCTCATCAACAACTAGCATATCTTGTACAACCCGGGCCTCAACTAAGGTGAATCCCGACAGAAATACATCCTTCGCGCCATGCTCAATCTCCAGAACTAGTGTAGCAACCTCTGGCGGCGGATGTATTGAAGAATTCCCAAAAACGATTGCCACCCCTTCCCGTAGGGGTACTTCAGCATTTGGTGTAAGGTGGAAGAGACGGCCTTCACCTGGTGCAGCCACGGTCGCCCTAGGAGTAGATTGAAAGTGACCGGAACATCCAAGACATGGAACTCAATGTCCTGTTGCCCCGGACCAACCTGAGTCCGAATCTGTACAGTCCCCATCACCTCTCGGCTGGTATTGTCATAGGCCCATATCCCCTGGGCTATAGGCATGAAATCCGCGGGTTTCAACCCAATTGCATATGCCGTTCTCGACAGACATACATTGATTGCAGACCCCGTGTCGACCAGGACCACCGGTATCCATTTCTCTCTACACTCCATAGAGATATAGAGTGGTTTGTTATGGTCTGAGCCCTCATTTGTCAGTGAAGGTCAAAGTCGGTGAAGCTCCTCCCGGAAAAACCAGCCCTACCAACTGCTCGGGTGTGGTATCAATTGAAAGCTTGGCCCTGTCCATAGCTATAAGAACGGCCTGTCTGTGAACCTCGAGGCCATTAGCAGTCCCCAAATGAAGATGTCTGCTTGAATCTTCTTTAGCTGCTTTAGTACAGTCTCCTCCTCTAGCAGTTTTTCCTTCTGTCTCTCTGCTTTTTTATCTTTTCCGGACGCCTCCGGCTGGTCCAAGTGTGGGGGTTTCAAATACCGCCCACTCCTGGTCATATGGTCAACCTCCTCAACATACCAGGTGTCATCCGGTTGATTTTGCCCCCAATCCTCGTCAGTGTGGGCAAGACGCAGATCGTCGTCTTCCCACCACATGCCATCGACAACCGACAGATAGCTGTCTGGTCCGGCTCCGTTGTAATTGTTTCTGTGCTCACAGCATATTCCACATCCTCAGGTGCCTTGGCCTTTCTAGCCCTCTCAAGATGCTCGATCTTTTCCTGCTCAAACCGCTTCAGTGCGACTTCTTGCTCTGTATCTGCTGTACACAAACTGCCCTGAGCAAAATTCTTCGCATCAGTGCTCTCCGGCGATTCTTCTTGATTCTCGGCCATTCCGGCCACTGCTGATGTTCCAGTCTCCGACTGACCTAGTTCTGGCTGAGGCTACTCAACGACATCTGGCTCGTCACTGAGCCACCCTGTATTCTCTGTCGATCCATGCAAGTCAAACCAGTTGATGCTCACATCTCTCGGGTCCTGTTCGTTGGAGAATTACAGATTCGCGATATCCTCTTCCAGCTCTGCTAGGTCATCTAGCCCCTAGCTCGGTCCATCTTCTCAGACCACATCAACCTCTGCCTCAGTTATCAACTCTACTCTCGGCCTAGCCTGGCCCGTCGACACAATATAACCCCCTGGGTTGTATGCTTCCTCAACAGAGCTCCTAGATACCTCAGGCTCTGAACCATCATTCCCATGCTTCTCCAAGGTCACCCCAGTTCTGTCTTCGACAGTCACCACCACTGGCTTGGGTTGGTTTGGGGAGGTGCTCATCATGCACAAGCTTGTGCTGTCTGGGATGAACACCTCAGGCTTAGGTAGGTGGGAGGGAGTGATGTATATGCTTGGATCATACGGGATGGCCGTTGTTTGGATGAAGTTTACTTGCCTAGGTGGAGGGTTTTGATTATGTAGGGGAGTGGGTTGGTTGTGACATTTGGCTTTTGTAGTGGCGTAATGACCTTGTTGTCAATGAGATCCTGGATCCCATGACGTAGCCTGAAGCACTGGTTGGTGTCGTGACTGTGCTGTTGATGGAAGGCACAATATTTAGTCGAGTTATGCTTTGGAGGGAGAGAATCGAGTAGAGGCTGTTGTTCTAACTGTTTCAGATGTCCTTTCTTGAGTAGGACTCCCAGAGCTTTGGACAAAGGCATATAAAGCGGGGTGAAAACCCTCCTACCTTGGGATAGATAGTTCAGAGTTTGGGGGTTTGAAGCAGACGTACCAGCAAAGGGATTGGCTGTTTTTGGAGTGGTGGTGGTGACCATGCCCACGTCGGAAGTTCTAGTAGCTGCAGCACTACTCGTGCCTGCATTTGAACTGCGAGTGAATGCCCTTTTGGGCTGTTCCTTCTCTTGGTCGATCAGACCCTACTTTATGGCATCCTTAATCTGTACCCCAATCTCGTATAGGTCAGCAAAGGTGGGAAGGGGTAAGACGATCATTTTTTGCATCAGCTTTGGTTGGAGGTTGCGCACAACCATCCTTATCTGATCCTTGTCGACCGGCCTAGTGGTCATCATAGAAGCTTTGGCTCTCCAACGGGTTACAAATTCAGAGAAGCCCTTTTTCGTCTCCTGCCTGGTTGTCTCGAGATCATGAGTTGTGACCTCAATCTGAGTGTTGTATGAATACTGGGCAACGAAGGCCTCAGCCATCTCCTCCCAACTCCTCTTGACAGAATCCTCCAACTTTACATACCAGATGGCTGCAACACCCGACAGGGTCCGGCCGAAGAGGGAAAGCTTTTGCGGTTTGGAAAGGCCTATTGGCCTTAGGATATCTGAAAACAGCCGCAGATGTACCATTGGATCTCCAGAACCGTCAAAACGGTCTATATGTGGCATCTTGAACTGATCCGACAAAGTCACCGCCGAATCGGTGTATCCATCCTCTATGTCCGGAATAGAATTAACGCCCTGAGCTCTTTTAAATAGCTTTTCTAGCTTGCTCACTTTCAGCGTTATTGGATCCACCTCGAATTCAAACGGTGTATCCACTGGATTAGTCGGTGCCTTGGACAGCTGAGGTAGGATTGGGGGTGGAACTAGCCCCGTTGGGACGTCCGTATTTTCCTGGACATTTGCAGTCTCCCCAAGTGTTGGAATTCTAGGTGGGGGTGGGGGTGGATGCAAAGCAGATGCTCCGGCTTGTTGGGGTTGTTGTTGCTGCTGAAGCCTGGAAATCAACTCTGCTTGGTTAGCTACTACTTCTGCCTGACGTGTAGTAACCTCTGCCTGGTGGGCAGCATCCCGTTGCATGGTCTCTTGGAGCTGACGCATCATTTCCTTTATGGGGCCATAAGGTGTTGATCTGTTTGAGCAAACGTAGATTCTCTCTCTGAGGTAGAAACAGAAATCTCAACCTAACTACACACAGGTGGGGTGGACAATGACCACTGAACCAACGATTGCTATGCTGATATTCTCTGCCTAACTGCCCTCCATCTTGTAACTGGGGGTAATGAAAAGAACACTACTTGTCCATTAACTAGATCCTCAGATATGTGAAGCCTTCGACCTCTGATCCAGAGTGCTTGGGAGATATCTGCCTGGTCGGAAGCAATGATGCTATACAACCTTGCAAAAAGATAAATAAAGCAAAAATAAGGAAACAACAACCAGAAAAATAGACAGCGTTACGGCTTAAATGAAGACAACACACAGTTGACATTGTAAGCTGAACACACTGTTCTCAACATTGATCCCTGCCCCCAAATCATTGCCTCAAATCTGATTCCCCCAAATACTGATGCTCGCAGGCCAATACCCAGACTTGCAACTGATACATACAACCTGTAGAGACACACTCTGACAGCACAGTAAAAGCCAAAACACCCCTATGTTGGGGTAGGGTTTCCCTGTCCTATTTTGTCAGGAGCTAGGGTTTCACTACGCACGCAACGGTTTCAAACAACCTGTAATCGGGTAAGCAACCTGTCCTAGTTTGGAATGGCCACTACAGCTTCCAATATGCACTAGGTCAAATGGTCAAAAAGGGTGCCTCGGTAAAAACCGAGGTTTGTGTTTCCATCGTGGCAGAGCCCGTAACCGGTCAACCTTATGGCACGTTTTTCGAAGCAAGCCTCCGGCAAACCGTTCAGAAATAACAGATGGAAAACACTGTGACTTAAGCGCACCGATGCAAATGCAATGCAAAGAAACACATAAGTATAAACAAAACAACATATCATGATGTTCGAGTCAAGTTCTCTAAGTCCCCAGCAGAGTCGCCAGAAACTGTAGACCGCCCGAAACTTGCTCCGCGCGCAAGGGCGCGAATTGGGTTCTATCTACTACAGTTCGGACTCCTGTCATGGTTCTGAATCTAATCTCACAAAGTGTAATGTAAGACTGATAAATCACCAAAGAGTCCAAATCTGGCAATTGGTTCTGAAAAATCAATTTTGAATCAAAAAGCGCCAAACATGGACTGCTTTGCCAGATTTCAGAGTCGCCACCTAAATATTTTGTTTTGGGAAATTTAGGAAACCCTGACTCGTGCCAAAGGCTACGTGTCCGTCATCACCAAAGTTACCTCGGCTCGGGAACTTGGGTACGAGAGGGGAAGGTCCTGAAATGAGCACCCCCGCTCGCCCGATCAAAGGATCGACCTCTACTAACATGATATGTTGTTTTTGAAAACACATGCGTTCTTATTCCGGCTATTAATCTAACTTACTATGTGATACACAAAGCATACAAGTATAGACTCAATCGCTCAATTTGGAATAGAACATCTCATGTTTGTTTTTCGAAAAATGGTTTAAAAGTGCTACTCGCAAGTAGGCTAAAGCATGGATTTGCCACCCTCAAATGGGCTTAAAACATGATGATTTGCCACTCCCAATAGGCTTAAAACTCGCATTTTGATGAATTGTTCCAATTCAAACAATCAAGCCTCCATCCATAGGCATTCATGTAGTTATAGTAATTAAGCAAATAGCCTCATGGCAAGCATGCTAACATGGCAACATACACATCTCATGTAGTATGCTAAAGCGTAAACACTTACAGTGTACTCCAAGCCAAAACAGGAAACTAGTTAGAAATATGCACGATCCTAACTATGTTAATTAATGCCTAATGCAACACATGCAAAATGCAACTAAGTAGGCTCGACTATCTAAGATGGTATATGAATGCAACACTTGATAACATGCTTTTGAACACGTATTCAAGTAAGTGTATTGAAATACGATGCAGTTTGAATGATGCGCCGAGCCCGGTGCATGCAAAACAAATGAATGATGCACGCATGCAAGCATAAGGTATGCTAATCGAAATATGCCCTAAACTAACCATCAAAAGCTGATAAGTAAAAGAGAGAAAGAAATGGGGTTGGAAGACATGCACACACACACGCATCCTTATTACAACATTTGCCCTCTCGAAGGAGGGGTCCGAATAGAAGCTAAGATAATCTAAGCTAAGCTAACCAACTAATCTAATTAAGCTAATTAGACTAATTATTACACAACACAAATCGAATAACTAGCCACAACTAATTATTACATCACGAATCGAATAACTAGCTACAACTATTTATTACATCACTTAACGAATTAAACAAATTAATTAAGTACACAAAACCAATGCTAACTAACAAGTAAAGCATTAAACTAAGCTACCTCAGCTCTGCCTACAAGAAGTTGAACATGCATGCTCACATTCGGTTTCTCGCCCCGAAAAGCTCTCCAGTTTGCTTCTTAGAGGCTCTGTTTGCAGGGTGTCTTCAAGAACTTGTTGCTGAAACTTACCAAAACAATGCTGGGGAGTGCACCAGTGGCCTGCCGGCCAAGAGGAGCTGCTGCCGGCCATCTGCCAGCCAAAGATGGACCATTGCCAGCCATGAATGGAAGAGTACCGGCCATCCTTGTGGCCCTGCCGGCCACTGGTGTGCTATGACACCAAACTGCAACAAAGCACATAATAGAGGAAAGGGAGAGTCTCCCAAGGGTATGTACGTACTGTGCCACTCCTTATCATTTCAAAACATCAAGGGAGGCACTATTGGATCTAAAACCATCAATCAAGCGTTTGGAACACATGATGGCCAAAGGTCCAATCTTGTACACATTCAATAAATGCAATGCAAACAAGACTTTAAATCCACTACCTCATCATGAATGATCAAAGGCGATAGAGACCAAGGAAGATTGGCTCACTTTCATCACTTTGAGTATGAAGTGGACTAATCAACCTTGTATTCAACATAACGTCCGGTTGAACATGATGCAATTCAAACGACATGCTATGCAAACAACATGCTAGACAAACAACATGCTAATCTTGGCATGTTACACAAGACTCTAACATGCAAACAACGCATGCACAACATGTTAAGAGACTTAAGCATTAAAACAAGTGAAGGACACAATACTAGAATCATACAATGCAATGCTCAATGGACTAAACCAACCCTAAACATACCTCATGCATGCCGAGACAGTGGCCAAAACACTCTGAAATGATAGCATGAAAGGCAAGATAATGATGCTCATGCATTGGCTCATCAACAAGGCATAAGGGCATAACTCTTAAACACAATTAAAGAGTGATAAACATAAGAGTTTAACAAGGCTATATGCTCTAAAATCATGTGAGAAATGATGCCATATCACATAAACATCACAAATAAGGCATGCTAGAAGGCCTAAGGCACAAGGCTAGAAAGGGGCACTACACAAGAGGCATGCAATACACGGCACAAATGATTAAACCAGCTATGGACAAAGCTCAATTAGGCCAAAACAAAGACCAAAACATGCTGAGATGGAAGCTTAAAAGCTTAGACAAGCATGCATACGTATTGGCTCGTAAACGAGGCATAAGGCACAACTTACAAAAGCTATGAAAGAGTGGAATATGTGAGAGTGTGACTATGCTATACACACTGAAATCATGTGAGAAATGAGGCTAAGGCATGCAATCACCACAAGTAGAGCATGCAAGAGGCTTTGAAACTCAAAGCTAGTCAAGGCCTTGACACTACAACCATGCACAACAAGTCTCACATGGCCAAGAGCACTCAAAATAGAGCTAAAGCATGCTAAAATAATAGCAAATACATGCTGAGATAGAGCTAACACAAGCTAGGATTAGAGGCATAATGCATGATGCATGTTAGGCCTACAAAGAGGATTGCACTCCAAGTACAAAAACCAAGCAAGAGGTGACTCCACCAAACAAAATCATAGTTCAAGCATGTCAAGATAACACTGAAAATATGCTTGAGCTAGACTAAAGCTTGCTAGAAAGATGAGCTAAAACATTAAGCATGCAAGGCTAGTATGCAAGGTTTGCACTACAAGTGTAAGATGCAAGCAATCAATGATCAAACAAGCCAAAAATAGAATTATAGCAGGCCCAAAAAGTCACAAAATCATGCTTGAACAAAGCTTAATGAAAGGAGAAACACCTGCTCATTTGGTAGGCCGACAAGACAAGCAAACAAGCATATAAGGAGAGGGGATCACCCCCTCTTATTTTGAGCCTCAAAATGAAGTTTCCACCACTGAAATTCCTCTGAGTTTCAGTGGTAGAAAGGCCATGCAAAGGCTAAAACAAAAGCTTCAAAGGATGGCTCAAAAGTTTAGCAAATAAGGCACACAAGGGGATGAAACACCCTCAACTCCCACAAAGCCTTAAACAACCATCTTTAAAACTTAAAAAAAGAGTTTTTTGTAGTTGACAACTAGGCCAAAATAAGCATGCAAAGGTGGCTTAAACTAGTATATAACAAACTAGCTTAAGAGGAGAAGAAGCTTACCCTTGTAACACAGCAAGAAGGCAGCAACTCCAGCAACAATTTTGGACCAAAACCAATGCTAAGACCTCAAAATAAGCTCCAAGGTACCTCAGCTCCAAAGTTATGGTGTTTGACTAGGTGTTTGTGTGCAAAAGTGTGAAGAAATAACACTTCTAAGCACAAAATAGCACAAATATAGAGAGAGAAGGAGAATTCTAGAGAGAGAGAGATATTTTGTCTCTAAATTTTTGAACCCCTTGGAAGGGAGAGGCACCTCCCCTTTTATAGGCAATGCAAGCCAAAAGGCTTGCTCAATCCATCCATTCACGTGTATGGAGGATGGATCAGTGAGCCACAACTAGCTCAAAATATCAAAAACATATCTGTTGAAATAAAGGTGATCTGCCGGCCATTAGTGGTGGCCGGCAGTGCCTCATTGATGGTCGGCAGGGCAAAAAGGATGGCCGGCAATGCCAAACAAAGGCCGGTAGTGCACCACAAGAAACATCGTAAAAGGACCAACACATGGTCCAAAAATGGGGCAAAAATGATACAAGGTTTAGAAAGCTCAAACCTGCGACGTTCCGCTGTGAAATGCGAGTACTCAACAAGCAAGTAAGTTCGTCACCGGATGTACCTGCAAGCACATCCAAGTCTTGAGGACGGTCAAAAATGGGGTGTCTACATATTGCCTTGGCGGAGGCATGTCATCAGTACCTGAAAATGTTTTTCCACATAGAGTGAACCAAAGCCCAATAAAAATAATCCAACACAGTATATGAAGTTTAACAGAGATACACGGTGATATGCATATTCAATGCTCATACAAAACATTTTACATCTTTTTTCAAACCGTGCTATGCTAAGTTTATATCAAAATTCGTAACCGTTTCCATTACATTAGAAAATAGGATAGTGAATCACATTTTGGGAATTTCAAAATGATACAACCTTTCCCAGAAATTTTGTCCGGAGGAAACTGTAAACCGGGACTCATGTAAACGTAGGCTGTACAAGCACTACTATTGCCACTTCACAAAAATTTTGTCCGCGGGATCGGCACCCATGTATACACGCAATTTTTAGAACTTTCACCATGGACACTTAGGCCAACTTATTTCAACAAGATTACATTTACCTCCCAGATTCACCCATTTTTCTCAAAACAATAACATTTTCAATGTTCAATGCAAATGAATGAGAAATTGGTTCTAATTCGCCTAATCATCATGCAATTTCTACAATAATCATGGCTATCCTCCACCAATAGCCCAAAATAGAAATCTCTAAACAATAAACAATATTCCATAAAGATAAACCTTTCAAATTTCAAGATGTAAGCGATAATACATACCGACTCCACCATCCTCATCAATATTCACCCAATTTCACATTCTTAACTTCAATTCCATAATTTATACAAAGTTAACATTTGAGATATTTAGGACCAAACCCCTTTTTCTTCCAAAATCAATTCCAAGTATTCAAATCAACCATTTTATCACAACTCAACCTCATTTCCAATCCACAACCATTTTCAAGATTTCATTTGAAAACCCCTCATTTGATTTTTAAACCAAAATCCTAGTTTTGTCCAAAAATCCCAAAATCACAAAGTTGTTTTAGAAGTAGCAAATATCTAAGTTAAAAACCATAAGAAAGTGTAGAGAATCTTTATCTCAAGCTTAGAAGAGGAAGAAGGAAGAAAACCCAAAAAGTCGACGGAGACGAAATGATGATTTGCTCTGATCAAAGCGAAACCCTTGACAAGCTCTACACTTAATCTCAAAGGAGCAAGATAAGAAGATGCTTCCAAGTGAGTAAATCTGAAGATCTTGTGTGAAAAAGGTGAGTTTAGAAAGAGAGAGAGAGAGAGAGAAAGAGAGAGAGAGAGAAGATAAAGTGAAGAAAAGTGTAAGTGAGGACCCTATTTGTAGTACTAGGTTAAAGTGAAATAGAGTCCCAAAGTCAACCCAAAAGAATAAGTCAAAACCCCCGAAAAGTAGGGCCCAAAACTGCACTAAAATTTAAGGAAAAGAACACAGGGGTCGACCCTCAGGCCAGAGGTGTCGACCCTTAAGAAGAAATGGCAAAATGCCAATATTGGCAGCAGACAGGGTGTCGACCCTCGGACCAGAGGTGTCGACACCAGATTTCAGTAGCTAATTCCAGTTCCAACAATAGACAAGGGTCGACACCTCCCAAATTGGTGTCAACCCCAGAGACCAACAACAAAAGGCAAGTGTCGACACCACCAAAGGTTGGTGTCGACCCTAAATTTCAGTAGCTAACTAGGAACACAGTAACACGAAGGTGTTGACCCTTCCAAGGTTGGTGTCGACCCTTGGAGTAGAACAAGACCAAAAAGAGAAGGCAATGTCGACACCAACAAGGATGGTGTCGACCTCTGAAGCCAAAACCAAATATGAAGAGGAAAAACAACCGTCTCGGATATGGTTTTCTGGATTTAAAAGTAGTAAATGGTCCGGTCCAAATCAGGCTATATTCGTACATTCATTATTACACATATATAAAAGGGGGACGAATGGGGAATATTAGGGCAAAAAAAAAAAAAAAACAGCAATAGAAGTGTGCAAGGTAAAAGAGATGGCGTGGAATAGAGCCATACACAAGAGCGGAGGGAGATTATGTAGTCTCTGAACAAAGAGTTTTTTGCGTTTCATCCACCACTACCATTTTGTCTACCAGCATCCATCCACCGATTCGAACAAAAAAGATGTTTCATCCTTTCTTCGTCACATGACAGGTGATTTAACTATGCTAGCAGGCAGAGAGAATGGTGGTGGTGGCGGAGGGCAAGGAACTCACCTTTGTCTAGATAGTGCGTTTCATGTTCTCTTGTTTGTGGCTTTGTTTCCTACAGTATCTTTTCCCTTTAACGCTTCTGGTGTTATTTTTTTAAATTTATTTATTTCACTAACATCCAAGCAACTTTCTATTGCAGTGTAGAATATAGAGGATCCATTTGGTAACCATAAATGACCTCAGTTTCGTACCTATACATCCGAATTGTGTCATCATCATCAATTAGCCAATGCACTATCAAGTTGCATGACATCCTAATAATTCCATTAATTTGAGATGAAATCAGTATTTTATCTTCTGAGGGATAAGATGCCGACAATCTTGGTGGTCATTATATGAATCACATATATAGTGAAAATTGATATGTACCAGACATTTATTTGTATATATACACAAGCACCATGTAAAATACTCACCTACATTAATGAAATAATAAAATGTAATATCGGTTTTATTAACACTTATTATATGTTCTCAAAATCAAATATTTACATTATATACATTTTTCATCCCTTTGTCTTTTCAAGAAAAAATGAGAGAGATGATGGTCATATTTATACGGTTCAAATATTTATATTATATGAGCAAGGTGTCTTCAAATTTTTATGGGACATTTGTCGCAGATGTATATTTGGTGTAATAGCTAGAATTGTTTTGCCTATAATCCAATGGTCCATTTATATAAGGCAAACATATTTGTTGTATCTCCTTACTATTTGAAACACCTATGAATTTATGCATTAGTGCTTGTTTGTAAATCAATTTTGGTGCATGCTGACATTTACATGAAATATTTACTTTCAATTGGGTTTGCTTTTGTTGCCAATAGGGTTTTTTTTAATTTTTTTTTATAAAGTAAAAAAAAAAAAAAAACTTGATGTTGTTGTTGGTTGTGTTCATACTTAATAACAAAATCATGTTCATTCATTCACTTAGGTGGTTGTAAATAAGAAACACCTACCTATATTAATGGTAGGCTACATCACCTTATGCACACTTCTGAATTTCTTTGTTACGTGGAAACACGTACTCATTGTGAAGTTTCCACCTTATACAACAAATGTGAGTTGGACATGTGAACTTTCCACCAATAGGAGTGTTGACATTAATTGTGTAGGTATTTCACAGTAGAGGTAGGTGTTGCACAGTAAGTGCCATTAATTAGGTAGATGATGAACAAGATTGGCTATGATTTGCACAGCCATTGTCATTAATTGGCTAGGTGTTTCACATGATTGACTATGTTGATTCATGACCAGTGATAAATTGCTCTAGTGCTAGAATCATTGCTCGAACGATAATCATAACAATCAAGTATTTATTTTATTTTTTATTTTTGGTTATGTAGAGTATCTTGGGCCAATTTTCATGCACCAGATTAAGTTTCTATAGCTCGAACAAGCCTTCCGAAATAGGTTTTCCTTCAATTTGTGGCCTCAAGGTTTTTATGTTGATTAGGGGAATCACCAAATCTAAGACCTAGAGAGAGTAGACCTCTAAACTCCATGTCTCAAGCCACTAGGCCAACCCTTGAAATTAACAATCTATTATTCACCATTGTTGTAATTTGCAATTTTTACCCACTGAAATGTAGAGCTGGCAAATTTGGGTTGAAACCCGCGAATCCGCCCATAATAAATGGGTTTAGACCGATCTAATCTATTTGTGTAAATATGTACAAGAAAATGTTGACCATTAAAACCCATTGGTATAACAATCCCACTCCGTAATTAACCGTTAATCCATACTTAAGCATGTTAATCAAGTGGTTACATGGAATTATGTGTAATTGTGCATTTTGTATGTGTTTTGAATTCCTATCTATTAGCCGTAGAAATGTCTGTTTAGATTTTTGCTTTGTTCTGTTAATTAAAGGCCTTATCAGCATCCAAACACGAAATTGACTAGGTCAACGTGTAATTTATAATTTTTGGAATATTATGGTAAGTTTAATTAGAATTTGATTCGAAATCAAATAATTAGAATAAATTAATTAGAGTTAATGGCAATTAATTGGTCTAAGCTCAATAAGCCTATATAAGGCTAATGTTCACTCAATAACATTCTAGACACTTCAACATTTACACTCTTGAGGATAAAAATGTGAAAGAGAAGAGAGAAACATAGAAAAAGGTTGAGATCAAAGAAGAAATTGGAGAATTGGTGAGAATTTGGAGGAAATTGAAGAGAATTTGGGAGAATTAAGCTTCTACACTTATAAACTCAAGCTTTAGGTAAAAATTCAACCAAATTCTTGATCATAAATTATGTAGGACTTGAGATTATCTAAGTTAAAGTATAATTTGCATGAAATCGCATGATATTGAGAAAAGAAGCTAGAATTGCATGTTAGAAAGTAGAATAGAGCATGATTTATGCATGCATGCATAATTCACCATGTTTTGAAGTTGATTTCCAAGAATTCTCTCATGCATGCCATTATTTCAACTTGATTTTGGAAATTCATCATGTTCTATGTCATTTTGTCTTAATTGATCATGTTTTCAAGGTAAAGAATTGCTAACACCCCATTTTTGACGCCCTTAAGACTTGGGCGCTTTATTCCGAACACCAATGATGAAAGTTACACTGTGTAATCTTTTGCATTCTCAACAAAACAATTTAGATTCAAGCTCTAATCTCAAACCTTGCACCCTATTTTGGCTAAACTATTTTAGACCTTAAAACCTTCCTGTGATAACCCTGTTCTGTATTATGCTAATTAATCTTAACTGTGATTGTGATTATGTGTTTGATATGATTTAGTGTGCCATTTATATGAATATATATGGTTTTGAATTTCTATCTGTTCACCGTAGGAATAGCTGTTCAACTTACTGTTATAAACTGAAAATTGAAGGCCTTATCGGCCATAGAAACCAAAATTGATTACGCCATTGTGATTAGCGTAATTTTTAGAGCCTATAGTGAAATTTAATTGAAAATTGATTCGGATCAAATTAATTAGATTAAATTGATGATATAGTGCTCAATTATTTAACATTGATAAATGTGATTAAGGGAACTTATATAAAAAGGGGCACTACGCACTCAACTCCTCTCTTTTTATTCATTTTGGCTGAAATCACTCTAAGGAGATGGAGTGAGGGTCGGTTAGAGAGAGAGGGTGGAAGAATTGGAGGTTTGATCAAGAGGCTTGAGAATTTGAAGATACACTCAAGATTTAACTAGAATTTGTGAAGATTAAAGCTCCTAGGTGAGTAAATTCATGGGTTTGAGCATGTGATTTTGTGAATTCAAGTGGTATGGTAGCTCATGAAAAAGAATTGAGTTGTAATTGATGAATTTGAAGTCATTAGACGCATGCATGTAAGAAATTGCTATGAATTTCCATGTTTGAGCATAATGTGTGTAATCCATGTTGAATTTTGATTAAAGTCCATGTATTTGATCATCTCTTCACCAACTAAGTTGAGAATAGTGAGTATATCCCACATGCAAGTACAAATCATGGAGGTGTGAGTCTTGAATGTTTGAATTTAGTATGTTGGTGAGGAGTTTGGTGTAATTTGAGTCATGCATGTAATTGATTCATGGGGATTGAACCTCATAATGATGTAATTTGGTGTTTGTGTCATGTTGATAAATGTATATAAAAGTTATGGGTCATCCTATGCAAGAAACATGAGTTTAAATGTCAAGTTTGAAGTTCAGATGGTTGCTGGAAAAACCCAAAATTCGGCATGTCTGCTCGAGTGGGGAAAGCACCGCTCGAGCGTGAAATGCAAGTCCCCAGAACTTTTTGCAGACATGATGTCCGCTCGAGCGGAGAAGTTCACGCTCCAGCGGGGAGCCATGCAGTATGATACTCAGCTCGAGCGTCCGAATTCACGCTCGAGCGTAAAAATGAGGCAACCAGTACTTTTGCAAACCTAATGGGTCTGCTTGAGCGGGAAAATCCACGCTCGAGTGGGGACCCCTGTTTCAAAAAATTGGTAAAGGTGTTTTGTGTTTCGTTTTCCGTTCTCTTTCACTTCTAAGCACTCTCAGGCATGCATTGAGCATTATGAATGAATTAAAAGGTTAAGAAAGAAGCCTAAGAGGGATGTATGAATTAAGAACGGATTGAATTGTTTGTGACCCATTGTGTTATGTAATGTGTAGGGTCGAGCTCCAGGGCAAATCATCCAGCCGATCACTATGAGTAATATCCTAATAAAGATATTTTGAAGTATGTTATTTGTCCAATTACTTATCTCCCCTATAAGCCTTATAAGTTTGTTAATGTGAATTATGGACAAATGTTTGCTATGTCATATGGTTGGGCCTAAGGCCGTTTGACTTGAATGATAATTTGACATGAATGATAGTTGATATGAATGAAAGAATGAATGAGCCAAAGGCCAGTCTGACATGAATGAAAGAATGGTTGGGCCAAAGGCTAGTCTGGCATGAATGAAAGAATGAATAGGCCAAAGGCCAGTCTGACATGAATGAAAGAATGGTTGGGCCAAAGGCCAGTCTAACATGAATGAAAGAATGGTTGGGCCAAAGGCCAATCTGACATGAATGAAATAATGGTTGGGCCAAAGGCCAGTCTGACGTGAATGAAAGAATGGTTGGGCCAAAGGCCAGTCTAACTTGAATGAGAGAATGGTTGGGCCAAAGGCCAGTCTGACGTGAATGAAAGAATGGATGGGCCAAAGGCCAGTCTGACATGAATGAAAGAATGAATGGGCCAAAGGCCGTTTGACATGAATGGATTGGGCCCGAGCCGTCTGATGTGTTTGGAACCGCAGTACTTGATATATATATATATATACACTAGATAGAAATATGAATTGGGCCCAAGGCCGTTTGATGTATGTTGTTCTAAATACCGTTCGTATATCTTCTTTATTTGATATTATTCACTGGGCTTTCGCTCACGCTCATTCATGTGTCTGTAGGTGAGCCAAGGGAGGTCCAAACCCAGCCTCAGTGAAGTTTGTGTGATACAGCTAAGGTTTTGAAGAGTCAGCCCAAACGTCTCACGCACGAGACTTGTCTTCGCCTCTTTTGTTCTTGTGATGTGGTTTGTTATATTGGCGAAACGTTGGATCACTTTTGTATATAAACTTTGGGTCTGACTGACTTAGACTTAATGATCCTGTTTGTACAGAACTTTGTGTTACTACACATTTTGATGTGAGTTATTAACATGTATGCATATGTTTGTTATAATGTGCCATGTAAGCACAGCTTATGGACAAAGTTTAAATTTGCTTCCGTTTGGCCCCTCCTTAACTCTGTTATAATATGTCTTGTTTGATTTGAGGCCGTAGGTAATCCCTTGATTACTGGTCAGTTATGTCCTTAACCCATGGGGGCGGGTTCGGGTCATGACACTTCCTTTCAAAATATTTTTCCAAATGCTTCTACGATGTTCTGAGGACTCACATCTTGTTTAAAATATTGCACTTTTCGGTAAACCAAGTAAGGACAAAGTGGAAATAAATGGAATGGAGGTGAACTCTTTGAAAAATATTTAAAACATCTTATTGTAGCTCGACTTTTTCGTGCCCCCTTTCGGAAGGCGAAATAAAGCCCTACAGTTCAGACTTCTACAGTCCTGAATCTAATCTCACAAGTGTAAAGTGAAATTGATAAACACCAAAGAGTCCAAATCCGACAAATCTTTTGGAAAATTGATTTTGAATCAAAAATGCCAAAATTGGACTGTTTTGCCAGCCACAGAGTCGTCACCTAAATATTTTTGGAAAATTTAGGAAACCCATGACTCGTGCCAAAGGTCATGTGTCCGTCATCACCAAGACTGTCTCGGCTCGGGAACTTAGGTACAAGAGGGGAAGGTCATGAATGCATTTGAGCACCCTCGCTTACCCGATTAAAGATCGGCCTCTACTAATCATGATATGAATCTTATGTACATTATATGCTCTTGTTCCAGTTTATTTAGGCTAGCATTACTATGTGATGCGCATGTACACAAGTATAGACTAATTTGCAAGAATTGGAACACTTGATTCATGTTCGTTTTAAAAATTGTTTCGAAATATGTACCACTTGAAAAAGTGATCGCATATGAACATTACTCAAATTATTCCAATTCAAGCAAAAAGCCTTCATCCGCAGGCATTCAAGCAGTTATAGCAATTAAGCACTTAGCCTCATCACAAGCATGCTAGACATGGCAACAATCACACCCATGCAATTATGCTAAAGTGAGTAAAGGCTCACTTAGTACTCCAAGCCAAAATAAACAAAAGAGTTAGAAAAATGCATGATTCCTAACTATGCAATATAACTAATGCAACACATACAATATGCAATCTAAATAGGCTCAGCTACTTAACATGACATATGAAACAATTTGATAGCATGCGGTCTAAGCACGTATTTAAAGAAGTATTAAACTAACAATGCAGTTCAAATGATGAACCGAGTCTCGGTGCATGTAAGACAAATGGATACAAACATAAGTATGCTAAACAAAATATGATGCCCTAAACTAACCATCATAAGCTAGTAAATAAAAGGGAGAAAGACGTGGGGTTAGAAGACATATACATTATTACAACATTATGCCCTCATGAGAGAGAGTCCGAATAAACTAAGCTAATCAACTAACTAATTAAGCTAAGCTAACTATTACAATACAAATGAAATTAGCTAATTACTAACTAATTATTATAACATATGAATTAACTAACTATTCTAGTTAACTAATGACGAAATTGAATAATTAGTTAACTAACTAATTAATTACAATACCTTATAAAATTAACTAGGTACAACTAATTAATTACAACAAATATTTAATCTAAATATTTAAAATTAAACAAGCTCAGAATGCGAGGAATGCTCATGCACATGCTTAGTTTCCACCCGAAAAGCCGTTGTTTTGCTTCCAGAGAGCCTCTGTTGCACAATAGAACACTAACACTGTTGCCTATTTCCAGAATAACTCTGCTCTGCTTGAAGAACACAATGCTGAATTTTGCATCAATGGTCGGCCGGCTAGTGATGAGGCCTGCCAGCCACCAGTGATAGCCGGCTGGCCATCAAAGGTGGCCTGTCGGCCATAGAAAGTGGTTTGCCGGCCACTACTGCCTAGTTCACTTTGCTGCAACAGAGAACAAACAGAGCATGCACAGGGTATTTTCGAGGGTTTGTTTGCACAACTCACCCCTCCTTTTCATGAGCAAATCAAAGGAGAGACATGACTTGGTCCGCAAACCACCAACTCAAGCAATTTCATTGCATGATAGCTCATGAACCAAAGTGTACAATATCAATAAATGCAACCAAATAAGACTAAAAAAAACACCTCCCTATCATGAAAGATCAAGGGGAGTAGTTGACCATGAATCTTGAACCATTTTCATCACTAATGAGTATGAAACGACCCAAGACTCAAGGGTTCAATTAACGTCCGATTGAACCCAACCAAGTTATTAATTACTCCATTTTAATTTACCAACCATTCCTTAATAAATTGAGTCCAATGGTGAGTTTAAGTCCTCTAAATGGAAAGAAGGCTCAAACTAAGTGTTGTCTTAGGCATGAAAGAGACATCATATCGTTGGTAACGAACCCCCTAAGGGATTAAACCATTAAGCATGACATCTCAACCTCATACTTTAAACGAATAAGTTGTTTGAACCACTTTCAAAGAAAAACAAAAAGCCAAGAAAGGACGGAGGTTGCAGAGATTATTAGTGCTAAAAATGAGTGAGAAAAGCATAAATAAATGGTATCAACTCAAATAACATGGTGTCTAAGGCTTAAAACACCAAGCTCATGAGGACAATTACACTATAAGTAAGCAAAACAACGCTCAAATGCAAATACCACTAAAAACAGTGCTAAAATAGGTCTAATACAGTCCTAAAATATGCTGAAATTAAGACAAAAATAACTAGAAAAATAAGCTAAAACATGGCACAAGCTAGACCAGTAAGCAAGACACAAGGAAGGAAGGCTAACCCCTCTAAATTTGGATTTTAAAACATGATTTTGGCCACTGAAGTAACTCTGAAAATCAGTGTTTAAAAGCTCAAATAAAGATAATGCAAAGGTGGGAAACACAAGGGTAAAGGCCTTCAAAACAAAGTGCAAAGAATGGTGGACCACCCCTCAACCTTTACTGGCCTTAAACCACAAGTTTCAGCCCAAAATTTCAGAGTTTAGACAATCCAAAAAATAGCCTAAAAAATAGTACAAAAATGTGCTAGAATGAAGACAAAAGTAGCTAAAATAATAAGCTAAAACATGGAGTAATTTATGCAAGTAAACAAGCCAAAGGAGGGGTGGCTAACCCTCCATTTTTGGGACTTCAAAACCACTTTTTTAGCCTCCGAAAACCTCTGAAAGATAGTGGTAAAAAGCTCAAAAAAAGTTGATGAAGAGATGGGAAACACAAGTGTAAAGGCGTAGAAAACAAGGTTCAAAGAAAGGTGGTTAACCCTTCTACCTTTAATAGCCTTAAACCACAAGCTTCAGCCTATAAAAATAGTTGAAAAACACTTCAAAATCAGCAAGAAAAGATAGAAAAGAAGTGGTGTAGAGATGGTACAAAAGCAAGAGAAGGTATACCTCTTGAAGAGGAATGAACCCTTAAGTCACAAACCACCAATTTCACACTCTCAAGTGCTTCAAGAGCTCAAATTCAAGCTTAAATCATCTCAGCAAGAAGTTCTCTAGGTTTGGTTTAGAGTGTTAGGCAAAGGCTATGCACGTAGAAAAGAAGAGAGAGAATTGTAGAGAGAGGAATTTTCCAAAATGATTTTCTCACTCCTAAATGTTTCTAATCTTGAAAGCAAGAAGAGAGGTCATCTATATATAGAAAACATGAGCCTTAGGTCGAAAATATCTATATGGGACAGCTGGAGCATTGTGGAAATAGTTGGCAAAAATATCTAGGTTTTACACTAGCGGCCGGCCGGCCGGCCAGAAGTGTGAATTGCTGGCCACCAATGGTGGCCGGCCGGCCATCTGCCGACCACCAAAAATTTGCTTCCAAGCCCGACTTCAAATGGGCATATCTCCTTTATCTGGACTCGGTTTTAGGTCATTCTTGAGTCTAAATTGAAGCCTTAGAAGTCTACTTTCCAATGGTGGCATCGTCACATCTAAATTATAAGTGTGCAAAGAGATATGCCTATTTTTGTGAAGGTTGCTTAGTTTTGTCTTAACCAGATTGATGCCTAACTTCAAATGACCATATCTCCCTCATCCGGACTCGACTTTAGGAGATTCTTGAGTCTAAAATGAAGCCCAGAAGTCCAATTTCCAATGGTGGTGGCCTCACAACTAAAGTCTAAGTGTACAAAGAGATAGGCCTAATTTAGTGTAGGTTGCTTAGTTCTCTCTCAACGGTTTCAAGCCCAACTTCTCCCCAACTAGTTTTCTTCTCTCTCCTCCAATTTTCTTCAACTCCAAACCTATAAATAAGAGGTTTAAAAAAGATTTTTCAAAGGTTCACCTCGCTTCCATTTATTTCCACTTTGTCCTTGCTCGGTTTATCGAAAAGTGCAAATTTAACGAAATGCGAGCCTCGGAACATCGTAGAAACATTTTCAAAAATATTTTGAAAGAGAGGGTTTTGAGGTCTAAAATAGTTTTGGTCAAAAACAATTTTGGTCCAAAATGGGGTGTAAGGTTCGGATTTAGAAGCTCTTCTTGCTGAAGAAATTGAACATTTGCATAGCATAACTTTCATCATCGAGTGATCAATCAGTGGCGCCCAAGTCTTAAGGGCGGTCAGAAATGGGGTGTCTACAGTTGCCCCTTTTTGCTAGAGTTCGAAGTGATGAAATGACGTGAGTGAATGTCAAAGCCCGAAGATGACCCATTTTGACAAGGCCATAAGACTTGGGCAAACAAACAAACAAAATGCAGATACAGTTGGTTGAACTCGAGGATTGCCTACGTATCCCATTGCAAGGAATCAAACCATCGTAGTTCGGGGGAATGATGCAAATGATACACAATGTAATGATATACAATGTAACGAAATCATCAAACCACAAGCAGTGCAAAACCACACAAATACCATAAAGGAATGGCGATGCAAATCAAACTACGTTTTATATAGAAAAGAAGTAGGCACAGCCAAACGACGCCTTGCACAGGCTAAGTGCCTACATCCTCAATATTGGCCTCAGCGTAACATGGATGCTTGCACATAACAGAACCATGTTTCAACGTGAAAGGGATGTGAGCACATGCAAAACTATGTTTTTCATAGAAAGAGAAAGAGTACAAGTAATTGGGTGGTATGATATAAGTGAGGAGTGATCTACTGAGGAAATATTGTGATCCTAAATGCTGAATGCAACAAAACAAAGTACGAGTAGTGGATGCAATGGATGCAGTGAATAAGGAGCAGGTCGAACCATATCTTACCTAGAAAAGGTATGGACACAAAACAGACCACGTCTAACACAGAAAAGGTGTTGACACCCTCAATACTGGCCTTAGCGCATCATGGGTACTTACATATGATCGAACTATGTTTCAACGAGGGAAAGGTATGAGCACATGCCAAACTAAGCTTAACATGAAAAGAATGCAGACGATAAAATGGATAATGCAGTAGATGCATGCAATAATTCTATATGCAATGTGATAGAGGTGGTGTAGTAAATAATAAATGCGATGTAGTAGCTAGGAAATGAAAGTACCTTACAGGGGCAATTGGTGATGACTCACCTTATGCTGCTGTGGATCTTCATCTTCTTCTTGGTTGAACCGCATGTACTACTTTTCTCTCTGGCTATGTTCGCAACTTTCCCTATTCTCCAACAGGGTGACAGATTAGGTTGATTCAGTATCCAGAATTGAGACGCATACAAGCTACTCAACATATGGGGCTACCATATAGATTTCAAGCCGAGGATACATCCTTGGGTATTTAAACCAGACTTTAGTCTTGGAAATTCCGAACCTTTGCATTCTTAGGCCTCGGCCACTCGAATTCTAGTTTCCACCGTCTCAGTTGATCTCTTAGGAACTCACCGCAAACATAGGCAGGTGGCTATACCAAACCACTGGAAGTCGTTTAGGCACGACAAACACCAAAGGAATTGCACCTTTAGAGGATTTAAGGTCTCCTAGACTAAAGGAGTGCACAAGACAATGCGATGCAGATGAATGCACAAGATAGCGCAATGTAGATGCACAAGACAGTGCGAGTGAGAATGAATGCACAAGACAGTGCGATGCTCAAGATAGTGTGAAGTAAGTTGAAATGCATAAGATAGTGCGAAGCTGAAATGCACAAGATAGTGCAATGCGCAAGATAGCACGATGGAGTTGAAATGCACAAGATAGTGCGATGCGCAAGATAGCGTGATTGAGTTGAAATGCACAAGATAGCGTGATTGAGTTTAAATGCACAAGATAGTGCGATTTATGATGAGATTGTGCGGTAGATGCACAGAGTGAGATTATTGTGCGATAGATGTACGAAGTGAGATTATTGTGCGATAGATACACAGAGTGAGATTATTGTGCTATAGATGCACGAAGTGAGATTATTGTGCGATAGATGTACGAAGTGAGATTATTGTGCGATAGATGCACAGAGTGAGAAGTTTTTACAAAGCAATACATTGACAATGCATGTTCCATGCAAGATAGACAACCGATGCATGAGGTTAATTGAAAGTATGCTCTCTGGAAGAAACAAGAAACAAGAGCATATTCTATGCAAAATTGAAAGCATATTCTATGCATGAATCATAAATGATACAAGACACGTATGCAACATAAGTATATATGAAAATGCACATTCTATGCAAGAGAAGAGAACAAGTATGTAATTTGACTGAACGACAGATTGAACAAAAGGTGTTGTTCGGCAACAACCTCCGATTTATCCCTCGGAGACTTTGCAACATGCTTAAAAAAGATACATCATGTTCATATTAGCAAGGGGTAACATCTGCATGCCGCTTTGATCACCATTTTGACTTGAAGCAGGCTTGAACTCGGGATCGAGATACACTCATACTCCAGAGAAATGGCGAGGCCTGAGACCGTGCACCTAGAATGCAGTCCCGAAATTTGCTGAAGTTGAAACACACTAAGATGCTCTAAATTTTTCCTTTTTTCTTTTGCTTTGCAATCTGGAGCCCATGTAACTTCAGATAGGTCCTTATTCTATTGCTCTCTCTTGATCAGGGTTGGACCCTGCAGTTTATGAGAGTAAGAATCCTGTTTTGTATACCATGTTGGGAATGACATAGCACTCTGAACATAAAATGATTTATTTTTGAAATTGAAATTGAGAATGAGTTCTTGACCAGGTACTGAGCCTACGACTGACCAAAGTCAAAATGACTCAACAAAGGGAAAGCAAAGTAAAACAACCTAAACACATCAATTTACACTCAAAACGACTCAAAACAAGAATCGAGACAAACAAAAACAACAAACATAACACTCAGATGTTTGCTTTCGATCGGCGAAAAACCTCTCAGTTTACGAGAAGCCTGTTTCTCCGGGTATTGTTTCCCACCCTTTCTCATTTGTGATTCTTATAGCATTCTAGCACTCAATCTCTATTTCTCTAACAAGCCATTTCCTTACTTTTTCTCTCAGCACACATCTCTCTATTCTTTAATCTTTCTTATTTTTTTATCCCTCCCTTGGGTGGTTGATGGATAAGCAGGAAGTTGTGGGCTCTTGCCCCCGGTCTTCTTTTGCTCATAACTAGTGAGCTTTTCCATAGAGGGTTGTAGTGCGACTGGATGTGCAGCAGATCTGCAACTGACATCGGTTAACGATGCCCTTGGCTTAACTTGACCGAGATGAGTTACAGTATGTCCCACTGGCCAAGTATACAATTGCTTGGTCTCACACATTGCATTTTCTACGTTCCCATTATGGGTCAGACGTCAATTTGGGTGTGATCAAACCCGCCTAGATGAGGGGGGTCGAATATCCAACTCCATTTCTAGTTCGTGCTTCACACTCTGCTTGATACCTCGCTGCTTGGAGAATGAGAGAGCTTTCGCCCCTTATGGCTAACTTCAGTTGTGCCCTTTCTAGAGAGAACGTTGATAATGAGGAAAAGACAGAAAACCTGACTCGACTGTGCCCCTGGTTCATCACTTTGACCATTTTTTTGTTTTTAGCTTTCTGTTAAAACAATCTTTGACCAACATGAGAGTTAGATTAACATGTTTGTTCGAATTTCTGCTTTGAAATCATGTAAGTTAGGCTATGAGCACTGAAAATTTTCTTTTTTGGGTCCAAGAAATGGTCCAGTTTTGAAAAAAAAAAGGAATAATTTTTGAGAAAATTAGTCAGCTTCACTAAAAATCCTCAAAACTATTTTTGCAAATGGCGACTGCTCAACCAATAAGAAATTAACTCTTGAGATGCACAACATCAGATCTGAACTTGATTTGTCTTGTAGCTGAATCTTCTAACGGAATAGGACAATCGATTTTGAATGAAGATGAGCCAATTGGACATAGATAGGATAGCCGAGTTGAACAAGAATAAGCCAACCAACATGGATGAGACAAGCAGGTTGGGGCCGAACTTCAGGATAAAGTTGCCTACGTATCCTAAAGATGGGAATCAGCCCTTACGTAGTTCTGGGTTGAGGTTCACTCGGGTATTAACACTCTCCTTTTGCGCTCTAACTTTTGCCAAAGCCGCCTTTCGGGTTTTCAACCTTGCGAGCTATTTTTCTTTTCTCTTTATTTTTCTTTATTTTTCTCTTTTCTCTTTTTCTTTTCTTTTTTCTTTGTTTTCATTTATTTATTTATTTTTGTTCTTTTTCTCTTTTTCTTACTCTAAGTTTTGCCTGGGTCGCCCTTTTAAGTTTTCGGCCCAACAAGCCTCTCAAGGATAGAAAAGTTTAACTTGTCCATCTTGATTGGCCGTAGGATTTCTAAGCCATCTGAATCCACGAGAATGGCTGTTGTTCCTGACTAAACAATCTTTGATGATGTAAGAGCCCATCCAATTAGGTCTGAATTTGCCCCTAGTGTTATGGATAGGAACTCGATTGTCCTTCAGTAAAAATTTTCTTGTTTCAGATTCTGGGATTTGGCTTTCTTGCCAATCTTCATTGGCTTGAGAAATGTTGAATCTTCGAACATATCTGACCTTTTTTGTTCCTAGTTCAAGGGATGCTTCTCATCCAGCTTTGCAAGCTTCCTTTGATGACATCTGACCTTATTGCGCCTAGTTCAAGGGTTGCTTCGAATCTGGCCATGCAAGCCTCCTTTGATGACATACGACCTTATTGCCCGTAGTTCACGGGTTGTTTCAAATCTGGCCATGTAGCCTCATATTTTGGTTGATCGTTGAACATTCTGAATCAAAGTTTGAAAGCAAAGGGGTCGAGTCTCAAGGCTAAAAGTCATCCTATGCTGTACAAACTCAAGATCAATTCCAAGCATGTCTTCATAAGACCACGCAAAACAGTTTTTAAAATCTTTTAATAAAACGACTAGTCACTCGCGCTCTCCTGAAGACAATTTAGAATCAATCTAGATCAAGCTAATCCTTCTCAGTACTCACATTAACAGACATGATCTCATTCATTAAGGGCTTAGCAGGCCTCTCTTCTTCTTAGTTGATCAAATTTTTGCAAATCCCAATGAATTCCTTCCTTCTTTGTTTTCATCACAGCGTTAGAAAAGTTTTAAAAAACTTTGGTCAATATAATGATTTAAAGACACAGAGAAGTAGGTGAAAATTACTGTCGTTTCATTCAGATCTACTGGCGCAACTGGCTCAATGGCAGAAACAGACGCAAAAGAAAGGGTGTAAAAGACAAATACAAAACAAGAAAGTGATGCTCAGTTAACAAGCCCGAAATCACCAACCTCCGACACAGCAAGACTGACTCAACACAACAAGACTGACTCAATACAATACAACAAGACTGACTCAACACCCAGTTCAAAAAGTAAAATAAACGACATTTTTGAAGTGCTAAAATAGTGCGTGCCATTCACCACATCTGGGGTAAAATGAGAGCCATCAGCAGATGGTTCATCCCCGATCAGATAGTCACATTATCCTCCACGTTCATCGATATAGCGTTGATAGACTTTGTAGAACCTGGTGCGGCGATGACCCCGTTGTCAATCAGATCTTGTATTTCATGGTGAAAACGAAAACAATTGTCAGTGTCATGGCCAGTTTGTTGATGGAAGGCGCAGTACTTGGCAACTTTATACTTGGCTGGAAGGAGATTAGGGAGAGGCCGGGGGTCAAGGGGTTTGAGATGGCCTTGTCCTACGAGGATTTGGAGAGCCTTGGATAAGGTCATGAAAAGGGGATTGTAGGTGCGGTTACCAATCCTGACAGGGTTGGCAGGTGTTGACTGGGTTTGATGATCTCTTACGGGTGTAGGACTGGAGTTGAAAGGGGTGTTTTTGGTACGACAACCCTTTTCATGGCTTATTCTTGGATTCAAAATGCTCCCAACCTGAGTGACAAAAGTGTCATCCACAGTTTTCGCAACAATCGCCAATACTTGTTGCTTGTTCAGCCCTTTGACCTTGAAAGCCTCAATAGCCCATTGAAGATGTTCATAAGGATCGATACTTGCCCCGACCTTGTTCGTGCCACTTGCCTCCACTTTGCCAAGGGATTGGGTCACTATATCAAAGCAGAACCCAGTTGTCGTCGACACGTCATTACCCAGACCTAAGATAGCTTTAGGTTGGCTCTTTTCAATTACAGCTTGCCCCAAGAGTGAGGAGCCTTCTAGCTTGAAATTTCTGGCCTGTGATGTGGTGATGTGGTCTATAAATAGGACCTTCCACTTCAGATTTTAAGGTTAGAAAACCTTTCAAGAGGCTTAGGCATTGATAGAACATCCATCTTTCCTTCCAAAGGCTTCTTTGACCTCATATCACATTTTAGCTATACATACACTATTAGAGCTTGTTCTTGGAGCTTTTTGTTGAGATTTCAACGTAAGTTTCACAAACTTGAGGGTGTTTAGATCAAGTTTATTTAACTACAAGCATCCTCTCTTTCAAGAGGTATAACTTTTGCACCTTCTTCCTTACTTCTCTCTCACTCTTTTCCTCTCTTTTCCTTACTTTATACACTGTTTTTGGATTGGTTTGAGGGGATGAAATATGTGATTAAAAGTTACAAAAAGTGGAGGGGTTAGCCACCTCTCCTTAGGCTTTGTTCCATAGCTTTTTCTCTATTCTTTTTACTTACTTTCTCTTGCTTTTGCCACTATTTTCTTGACTCACAAACTGATTTTCAGAGTTCAAAAAAGGTTAAAATATACTCTGAGGCTCCAAAAAATAGAGAGGTTAACCACCTCTCTTGCTTTTGTTTACTAGTTTTGCTTTGCCTTATTCCTTTCTATTTTTTTTCATGTTCTTATCATAATTTTTGGCCACTATTTTAGTGTATCAGAGGTTGCTTTAGAGCTGTCCTAATTTATTTAATTAGTTCATGCTTTGATTAGTTGCTTGTTATCTCATAAGTTCGCATATATAACTTATCGTATGTTGTTCTTGGCCTTTCTATGTTTAATTTCCATGTTAAGAGCCTTATTTTAATAATCAACTTACCATTCATTTCTTTCGTTTGAGAGTTGTTTCAACCGTTGATGGTTGATCAAAACATGAGTTAGAGATTTATGCTTGATGGCTTAATCTCTACAAAGGTTCATCGCCAATGGCATGGTCTCTCTTTCATGTTGAGAATCACTTCCCGCTTGACATGCTTCTCATTTAGAGGACGTAATCTTTAGAGGACTTAATCGTTATCTTGGACAAATGGACTAAATAATGGAAAGGTCTAAAAAATTGTTAAAATGAACCAACCTACATAAAGAAAATGAGTCATATTGCTTGGATTTGGTCGAACGTTATTTCGAGTCTATTGTGTCAAGGGTTGTCTTACATCTATTCATGATGTTTCGATGAGACTTGAAGCATTTCTACTTCCCTCTTTGAGTTTACTCCATGATAAGAGGGAAAGGTGATTATTGTTCATTGCATTCATCAATTTTTGTCCAACTCGTGCCCGAAATCATCAAGCAATCAACTTGCTCATTGATGGTTTTGGAAACGATTTCGTCCTTCTCTCAAGGCCTCCCATGACAGAGAAGGGTAGAAGGGACAAACAAGGCTCAGAAAATTCTGTCTGCACTGTTTTCACCTCAGAACACAAAAACATAGAGCTTTGCATAAAATTAGGGCACGACCGGGCCTCATTGGGGGCCGGCCAACCTCCAATGTTTGGTTAACAGTGTGTTTTGCAGAAAACAGAGGACAGTGGTTGAAGGTGAAACAGAGCAAGTCTGGGCAGACAGAGCAGTTTCTGAACACTGTGTATGCAACCCTTGTGCATCCTTACTTACATCAATATTGTAAATTAATTATTATTGTTGTAATTAATTATTATTGTTGTACTTAATTAATATTGTTGTAGCCATTGTTTATTTGTAATTGTTATAGCTAGTTAACTTAGATAGATAGTTTATTTCTTTGGTATTCGTTAGAATTTGTAATAGACACTCGGACACTCACTTGCACGCTCTTATGCGAGGGCAAACATGTAATAAGTTGAATGTCTTCCAACCTTACGTCTTTCTCCCTTTTACTTATTTGCTTACAATGGTTAGTATAGAACATCATTTTTCAAATTAGCATTCTTATGATTAGCATCCATCGTCTCGCACGCATTAGGGTTCGGCTCATCATACTAACCAATGTCAAAATTCAAATTCATTGCTTGAATACGTGCTTTATCGCATGTCTTGAATTGTATCATATGACATGCCCATAGCCAAGCCTATTAATTGCATGATTGTATGTGTCATATTAGTCATATTGCATTATTTAGGAGCATGCATGTTTTCTAATTCTTTTGCTTTGTTTGGCTTGCCTTGGAGTACTAGGTGAGCGTTTATTGCTTTAGCATCTTGCATTGAATGTTTGTGTTTCCATGTCTAGCATAAATACCATGAGGCTAAGTACTTAATTGATATACCTGTTTGAATGCCGGTGGATGGAGATTAATTGCCAAAATTGGGACAAATTGATTAATTTGCATACAAACTCACATTTTCAAGTGACGAGTATCGAAAATAATTTTCAAACAAACATGAAATCAAAGTGTTCCAACTTTTGCAAATTAGTCTATACTTGTATGCAACACATAGTAATGCTAGTCTAAATAGCCAGAACAAGAGTGTATAATGTAAATAAAAATCACATCATGATTAGTAGGCCGATCTTTGATCGGGCGAGTGGGGTGCTCAATTCATAACCTTCCCCTCTTATACCAAAGTTCTCGAGTTGAGACACTTTGGTGATGACAGATAAGTGGCCTTTGGCACGAGTAACGGGTTTCCTAATTTTTCAAAAATATTTAGGAGGCGACTCTGTAATCTGGCAACGCAGTCTATTTTTGGCATTTGATTCAAACATAGATTTTCCAAAAAGAATTGCTGGATTTGGACTCTTTTGAGTTTTCACTGTTTCACATTGCACTTGTGAAATCAGATTCAGAAGCATGGGAGTCCGAACTGTAGGGCTAGTCATATCTGAAAGGAGCACGAAAAACAAGCTACAAGAACTTAGATGATTTCATGCATGTGCATGACATGTAAAGAAGAGCATAGTTTTAAAGAATTGACTTGCTTTTGGGCTTTGATTTTGAGAATTGAACTTCATTTCATGTTTTTCTACAAGTTTCTAAGTGTTTCTTCAAGTTTTAAGCCAAAAGAATGTGTTTTGGTACTTCGGAATTGGATTTTGAACTTAGAACACAAATTTGGAAATTCCACAATTTGTAGGGTTTGCTAGTGGTGGAACCTTCGCTCGAGCGTACTTTGCATGCTCCTAGTACTTTTGCAATTGAGGCAGTTGGCTCGAGCGACCAAAGATTCACTCGAGCAAACTCACCTTTGCAAGGTACATGGCTCGAGCGATCACAAGTTGGCTCGAGCATGAAATGAGAGCATCTAGTACTTTTGTAGACTTTGCAGATCGCTCGAGCAACAAAAGCTTCACTCGAGCGAACCGCCCTGTTTTCAGAAATTTTACAAAGTGTTTCAAAGTGCATAATTGCATCCTCATTCCATCTTAGGCATTCTTAAGCCATGGTTTAGGCCATATTAATGAGGATACAAATTAGAAACACACTAAGAAAGAAATACAATCAGTTAAGTATCTTCGGAGTGTGTGTGTTTCAGTGTGTATCTATCACGTGTTTGTGTAGGTCATACGCCATTGTCTGCCTGATCAGTTTGCTCTGATTGCTTTGCTTCTGGAGTTATCTGTGAGTAACAACTCTGTAAAGCTATGTTTGACTATAAGTATTTTCTGAATGAAATGATATGATAAGTTTTGTTTTCTAAAATGATATTTTCTATATAGATGAATGATTGTCCTATTTCTGAAATGTATTGTCACGACCCCAACCCGCCCCTATGGGTTTAGTGCCACAACTGGCCAGTAATCCTTGGATTACCAAAGGCCTCTGAACATAATAACTTATAATTAGGGGCTGTAGAAGCAAATATAAAAACATACATAGTTCATTGAGCTGTGGAGACATATATGAGACAAAATTTATTTTTTTTAAAACTTTATATACATATACGTGACGTCATAATACAAGTCTTACGTCACAATCAATATAGATGTAGCCAAAAAGGGACTTAGCCCAATATACACATAACCGAAAACTTGTTCAATGATTCAAAGAAGACAAGGTCTTAAACACAAGCCATTTAAACTTGACTCGCTCACAAAAGGGAACCTCCTCGGAAGCACAATGGCTGGCTAACAAAATTGAAATGCTAGGTCCTCAATTCTGAGCCTGGTCACGCGCTTGGTCACCTACATGCATAATAATAAATAGTAAGCAGAAGCCCAGAATAATAACATAGTAAAGGGTTTAAATGAATGATGTCCATCACAAATATAACTTTAAATCTCTTATTGAACAGAAGCATAACCATATTGGTATCAGAAACAGAATCATAAACGTATTCATGTCATGAGTGGTGTATCCGTTAGCATCAAACATATCTCTTTGGTCAAGCTTATTAAGTTCTACATTGGAACCTCTGGTACCGGGTAACACATCTCATACATGAGCCATGGTAATGTTTTCCCTGGGCAAGGGCCTGTGCCAAGGTATTATTTCCCCCGGGCAAAGACCTAGGCCACAGTATTGTTTCTCCCGGGCGAGGGCCTCATGACCATAAGCCACAGTATTATGTCCCTTGGGCGAGGGCCTTTGCTAAGGATACCACATGAACATTTCAAAGAAGTGGATCATTATTCATGTAATCACATAATAGCCTTTTGTATCATTCAAAAATAGTTCATATCATATCATAATGTTCAAAAAGTATTTCATATCGAACATAGCTTTAATAAGTTATTACTCACAGATAACAAATGGCTCTGAGTAAACGGACAGAGTGGGCAATTCAGATATCTTGTGGCGTGTGACCTACACAGATGCAAAACAAATACGTACTGAATTACACACCCGGAACATCAGCTTAGTTATTTCTTGTCTTGGTGTGTTTCTACTTCTTATTCTCATTATTATGTCTTAATCTTGGCCTATGAATGCCTAGGATGCAAAAAAATGCATTTGAAAACACTTAACAAAACTTGCTGAAAATAGGGGTCTTGCTCGAGCGCAACTTTCTTCGCTCGAACGACATGCAAAATGTGAGTGGTCGCTCGAGCGATCTGTAAACTTTTGCAAAAGTATTGGTTGCTTGATTTTCACACTTGATGAATGCTCGATGGTCGCTCGAGCGTGAGACTCAGGTCCTCGCTCGAGTGCAACTCTTGTCGCTCGAGCGGTCTGCAAAACAAGTGAACTTTTGGGAGCATGCTATCTACGCTCGAGCCAACTTTTTGTCGCTCGAACGGAAGTGTAAAAACAAAGGTGTTTGCTCGAGCACAGAATTTGTCGCTCGAGTAGAGAGGTCAATTCTGGAATTTCCATATTCACCTCCAAGCTTCCAAACTCTAATCAAACACTTCAAAACTCATCCTTTTGGGCCAAAAACTTAAGGATACATGTGTGAACTCGGAAAACATTGGGATTCAAAATTATTTCGCAAAATCAAGGCCCAAAAGCTTGCTAATTGTTCAAAATCGAACTTGAAATATACAAAACATGTCATGTATGCAATGGTTTGACTCCAAAGCTTCCAAAACATGATCAAGTGATATAAATTGATGCAACATACGATCAATTCTCAAAACATATGTAGGATGAGTACATGCAAGTTGAAATTCATTGAGATCAACCTCCAAACTTCATAAATTACACATGCATGCAATGTATGAGCCAAATTTATTCATTTCTAGCTCACTTCACAAGTTAAACACTTATTCTCTTGAATTCATGTCCTAAACACCATAATTATACAATTTAAGGGTTGAATTCCTACCTCAATTTCTCAATAAAGCCTTAGTTGGTGAATTCACTAAAGTTCTAAGCCAATTTCCTTAAATTCTCTAGAAATCCTTGCTTGAACTCAATTCTCTCCTCTATTCTCTCTCACACACGTTTGTTTACTCAAAGATGAGGGAAAATGAGAGTGTGTAGTTGAGTCTTGGCTCATATAAGCCTTAGGTAGGCCTAATTAAGAAGGCCTGATTAAACTTTAATCAAATTGACATTAATTACTCTAATTACTTCATTCTGAATTGAGTTTCAATTAAACCTACCATGAAATTCTAAAATTTCCAAGTAACACATAAATCAAGTCAATTTTGGAATCGGATGCCGATAAGGCCCTCAATTCGCAGAACAGAATAGTAATACAAACAGATATTTTTATGACAAACAGATATAGACACAACTAATGCATCACATATGCAATGAAGTCAGATTTTATTTCAATTACTCATTAGACTTACTAAATTATGGCTTAATCATGGTTTATCAGTTAATCATGGGTCAGGGTTGTTATAGTCTTCCCCCCTTAAGGAGTTTGGTCCTTCAAACTCGAATTACCTTCATTCTAGAAGAACACTGGATTCAAAGGAAACAATTCTATGTATCCTCTCATCATATCTTCTTATGTCTCCCAAGTCACATAGGTTCCTCCGTGATTTTGCCAATTAACTTTCACTAACGGAATTTCTTTGTTTCTTAATCTTTTGATTTAGCGATTTACAATTTGCATTGGCCTCTCCTCGTACGTATAATCATCTTTTAGAAGCACATGAGTCGGTTCAATCACATGTATTAGATCTCTCAAATAATCCCGAAGCATAGAGACATGAAAAACATTGTGCATATGTTCCATGACTGGTGGTAAAACTACCCGATACGTCACTGAATTATTCTTCTCAAGGATTTCATAAGGTCCAACATATCTCGGTGCCAATTTGCCTTTCATGCCAAACCATGTCTGGCCTTTCATTGGAGTCACTTTGATAAATACATGATCCCCGACTTCATATTCTCTGTCTCTTTTTCGGACATCGACATAGCTCTTCTGGCGACTTTGTGCAGTTTTCAGTCTTTGTCGAATCAATTTCACGTTTTTTAGTTGTTTCTTGTACCAGTTCCAGTCCCAATAAAGATTTGTCACCTACTTCGGCCCAAGAAATCGGAGAATGACATTTCCTACCGTACAAAGTTCATAAGGAGCCATTCCAATGCTTGAATGATAGCTGTTGTTATACGTAAATTCGGCCAGATGAAGGTAAGTCTCCCAATTGCCTTGAAAGTCTAACACACACATCCGTAACATGTCCTGCAATGTTTGAATGGTCCGTTCAGATTGGCTATCTATCTGTGGGTGATAAGCACTGCTTAATCTCAGCTCAATTCCCAAAGCTTGTTGTAAACTCTGCCAGAATCTTGAAGTAAACTTGGGATCTCTGTCAAATACTATGGACACTGAAAGTCCATGTAATTTCACAATCTCATTGACATATAAGTTAGCCAACTTATCAGCATTATACAAAGATTTGACAGGTAAAAAGTGAGCAAATTTAGTTAAACGATCAACAATGACCCAAATAGAATCCATACCTCGAGAAGAGCGAGGCAGTCCAACAATGAAATCTATAGTAATATGTTCCCACTTCCATTCTGGTATTGGAAACGGCAAGTAATCCAGAGGGTCGTTGATGTTCAGCTTTAACTTGTTGGCAATGCAAACATTTAGCTACAAAGTCAGCAATGCTTTTCTTCATTCTAGGCCACCAGAAGTTCTGTCTCAAATCATGATACATCTTTGTGTTCCCCGGATGCATACGAAATTTGGAATTATGGGCTTTAGTCATAACACGTGTCCTCAAATCAGAATAGTAGTTGAGTCTTGGCTCATATAAGCCTTAGGTAGGCCCAATTAAGAAGGCCTAATTAAACTTTAATCAAATTGACATTAATTACTATAATTACTTCGTTCTGAATTGAGTTTCAATTAAACCTACCATAAAATTCTAAAATTTCCAAGTAACACATAAATCAAGTCAATTTTGGAATCGAATGTCGATAAGGCTTTTAATTTGTAGAACAGAATAGTAATACAAACATATATTTCTATGAGGAACAGATAGAAACACAACTAATGCATCACATATGCAATGAAGTCAGGATTTCATTTTAATTACTCATTAGACTTACTAAATCATGGCTTAATCATGGTTTATCAGTTAATCATGGGTCGGGGTTGTTACATGTATTGTGGCATCCTTAGCATCATGTGATATGTTATATGTTACCTGGTACCAGGGTTTCAAGTGGGTTCCGTTCATGGAACTGATTATGCATAATCAACTACGTGATCTACAAGTGGCTCTTTATGACCATCTCATGTGTATATGGGTCTTTATGACCAATCCGATCTATTAGCGCTAATAGATGTACCGCGTATGACTGTTTACAAGTTTGAATATGTATATGAATCCATTTTTGATCTGAAATTGATTTCTGAATCTGTTATGTACATCATTCATAAAACCTTTACTTCGTTGTTATTCACTGGGCTCCAACTCATTATTTATATTATGTATGTAGATGATCAGTCGTGTGAACAGGCTTAAGACTTCCAGTCTAAATCTGTTTGTGTTAGCTAACCACTGTGTCTTACGAGGAGGTTCCTGGGAGAAGTTTCTGTGAACCAGTCTTAGACTTTTATTTTCTTTTGTTATCTGGACAAGTCTTTTTGTTACTCTGTATATAGGGCTAAGTCCCTTTTTGCTTATCTGTACATGTGGTGAGGCAAGATGACATCATATATATGTAAATTTAAGTTTAAAATTTTCTGTCTCATATAAGTCTGCACAGCCCTATGGATGATGTGTATTTTGCTATTTGCTTCTGCTAGCCCCTTAATTTGTTAATCTATTTCAAGATCTTTGATAACCTTAGGATTATTGGCCGGTTACGATACTAAACTTACGTGGGCGGGTTTGGATCATGACAATTATATATCCAACAATACAACTCGTTTATATTTAGAAGTTCAGAACATTCACCAAAACAGATTGATCGATCAAGCTAGGGTTTTCTCTCTCTACGTAATATTGATTATCATAAGAATTGATGAATTAAAGTGCATTAGAGCTTTCTCTCGTACTATTTTTGAGGTAACAATGGTGATTGAGTTCTGTGATTTCGTGTGGTGTTTGAACCCTTCATGATCAATTTGTAGAAGTTCTTCATCCATTCTAAATTTCTAGAGTTTTGAAGGCTTTACATGATACACACTCAGGTTTGTATGTCCATATATGTTTTTTGAAAGTTTTTGGTTCTGTAAGGTTGATTTGTTTGGTATTTTTACTTGTGTTGTTTGTTTCTATTAAGTATTGGTAACTCTGTTTTTGTTGTTTTTAGGTTCAGATTAGTTTGATGTGGAAAATCCAGTTGAGGGACTTCAAATATACTTGAAATTTCTTATTAAAAGTTAACCCATTTAAGAATTGGTTTGACAATTTGTATATCTTGACAATCTGGCTAATTGTAAGCATACCCATCAATTTTTTAGTATTATTAGTTGATTGGTGTTAGTGTAAATGAATTAGAAGCTTTCTTTCTAGTGGTATGTATGTGCTCTACATCTCCTTCTAAGCTCCATTAATGGCTACCTAAGATATTCTCTCACTAAATCTTGTTTTTGCAACTGGGTGTTATTTCTTTTCCAAGTAAAAAATAGCCATTAGTTGTTTGCCGTTTGTCTCTTATTTTATAATCTTAATTTTTTCTGGATCTTTCTTGTTGGTGTTCTTAGTTTCTTGAGACAATTTGATGCATAAATTTATGACCTTAAATGAGGTCCCTTCTTTTTTTTTTTTCTTTTTCTTTTTTCTTTTTTCTTTTTTCTTTTTTTTCTTTTTTCTTTTTTTTGAGAAGTAAAAAAATAATTAAGTTCATGTATTCAAGTTTTGCTAATAAATTTGCTTCACTTGAATTTGTTTTTGGGCTTAGACTTTTACATTAACTTTTTTTTTTTTTTTTTTTTGCAGGGCTTAGACTTTTGGTTTGGGCTAATATTATAGGCATTTAAAAATAAAATATGAGCCATTCTTGGTTTTCCCATTTGGACCTGTAGTGGATGATGTTTGTATCATGGTTTTGGATGATCTATCGATGGGGTTATAGTGATCTTAAAGTTAGCCATAAATAGTCATGCTTTCCAATTTTTGTATGCATCCAAGGATGGATTGAATTTTATTATTCATTAGTTTGATCAATTAGTTGGATGTTAGATTAATAATTGTAGGTGTTGATTTCCGACTATACAACCAAAAGGGGGAACTCAGCTGGAGAGCACCGGCAGAATAGATTAAGCCCAAACAACATGTCACAGAAAGATAAGAATCCCGTGGTGGTTCGTCCACCCGGGGGCACTCCGACGATCAAGTTGGTAAAATATCTCTCAAAGATAACCAATAGTGCTTAACTCACTAGATAGAGCATAAAAGACATACCTTAGACCCATGACCTTACTTTTATAATGATCAGTGTCCAACTTCTCCTAGAAATCTTACTTCATGGGACTCTATCCTTTATAAGGATAACATCTATCACAACTCACACTATTCAGATTAAGATGAACTCCCTTAAGAGTCCTATCTCTATCCAAATAGGTAGTTTGATGTCATCTAGGACTTTAGTTCTCTATCCAAATATCTCAGATTCCGGTATCCCCGCAGAATACCTCGGCAGTGCCCCAAACATCTCGACAAACATGATCTGCCCACGTGGCACCTTGGCTAACAACTTCGGTCACATGGACTACCCAAAAAATATGTCCCCACAACTGCCCCCTAGGTTCTATTACCTTGGTAACCTGAGGTGATGGAACCTATACATGTACTTCCCTGACCGAGATTGCAACTCGTTGGCACCAAGAAACAAGGACTCAAATGTCCACTCGTCAAGAATCAAGAATCAAGAACCAAGAACCATGAACCATCATGTTCCTTTTCATCTAGGTCCAACATCTCGATAAAGATCGTACTACTAGCAGAGATCATGACTTACTAGTTCAAGAACATCAAGATCCCAGTATCAACTCATCAGGAGCCAAGAACAGACAAGTTTTGTCCTATCTAAATTCAATATCTCAACCAAGATCAACATCTCAAATGAAATCATTATCTCAACCAAGATCAACATCAGATTAGAGGGTACCAATCACTTCCCCATCGTGTCGCATCAGTTCTGCCCCCCACAGTCTAACGTTAACACGGGCACGTCGCCCAAGGAATCGAAATCATAACTTTTTGCCATCTTTTTCCTTTTTACTTTCTTATTTCGTCTCTATCTATGTCCCCAGACTCTCTCTTTTTGCCCTCTACAAACCATCATCGTTGTTTTTGAAGCTTTCATTGCTATAAATACTCCGTTTGTGCCCAAGGTTCAAACTCTACCAGCTGAACCAGACTAGCAGCCAAGCATTTTACCAACTGCTCCGCGCATCAACCCACCATCTCAATGGCAGAGCAAACACTGACATGGCGACAATCTTGCAACTAGAACCAGGAACAGGAAACACTGAGGTCGAAAGATCTCAGTTTTAAACCTTGATAATCCTCCTATCACCCTATTTGCGAGTAACCATCACCGTAACCAATGACAACATGTCTTGCCGAACTCTTGTTGTGGAAAACCTTCTTGCTGACATCCCTGATGTCATAACCGTGCAATCCACTCCATCTTCTTATAGTCAATCTAATATACTCATGCCTCTAGTAAACATCTCAAAAGAGAAGCACATGAGGAAAAAGGACCAAGTTACTGTTAGGAGTAGATGCCAAGACCTGCTCTGAGGGGCAAACCAATGTGTGGGATGCGTACAAAAAATAAGTCAACATGGCTTGCAACAAAGGCTACTATTTCGGTTGGATGGCAGCCCTTAAAAAAGTTGTCTGTCCCCAAGGACTCACCCCTCCGTGACATCGGCCAACTCAATTTCCCTTTTCCCTCCCTCTCCCAATCAATCTGAGGATGAGGCCGAGGAAGTAGAAGAGGCCGACAACAAGGAGGCCAAAGATAAGAAAGAGGTCGAGGCCGGGGTTGCAGAGAAAGAATCTAAAGCTGTTGCTGGGGCCAAGTCCCCTACTCTGTATGATCAAGTCCTAGACTTGATTGAGAAGGATGAGGATGAGGTCTCCAAAAGCATCTCACCAAAGAAGGCCGACACTTCTGAAATTAAGATCACTGCCGTTGCAAAAAGCCTGGACTAGACTCTTCTGGAAATTGACGTTGAAATCACGGCCGAGAAGTCTGTCCAGCTGTCTGCCGAGATCGAAACAATGCCAATAGTCGAGGTTGAATAGTCTGAGATCAATGCACAAGATCCTAGTACTTAGGAATTTTTCTTTCCATTGTACTTTTTTCTTTGTAATTTTCTTCTCTGTTTTGAACAGTATCTGTTTTGTCAGACCGATGTGCCTATTTATGTACTTGAACAAGTTGTCTCCTTTCAATGCAAGCTTTCTATTTTCTTCTAAGTGTTAAATATTGCTTTCATCATGTATGCTTACCGCTTTTCTTCTATGCTTTACATGTTTTCATACTTAGAATATTTTTGTACTTCTCCTAAGTATAGTTTAACTGTGTAATCATTTTGGGTTAGAACACATCTGACATGTATCACCTCAGATCCACTTCATCTCGGGTGCACCCTTAGTTAGTCACCTCGGACCAACTTACCTCGGAATTCATCTTTTATTGTGATCTCGGCCAATGGGCACTTTGTAGAAATTCTTTGAATAACATTCAACAAGTATTGATTCCTCTACTTGTACTTGCTGTCTTTTATCAAGACTTCACCCTTCCAACATTCCCAGGTTTGACGACCTAGTTAGTGATCTCGGGTAACCAACAACTCGAGTGTCCCCTCATCTAGATACCTCAGCTGACTCCAACTAGTAAATTTTTTCAAAAATTTCAACAAGCGTTAAGCCTATTCCTGTTTCCTTCATCTGGATACCTTGGCTGACTCTAACTTGTAAATTTCAATAAGTGTCAAGCCTATTCCTTATTCCTGCTTCCTGCCTCCTAATGTGAACCTAAGTATCACTTATGTTCACATTAAGCATGCATCTTCAATTTCACTGAAGTCTGATTCAAACAAAGACTAGCCGAGGTGTTCAACCTTGGTTTCTCTAAAGTAAACATAGTTCCATTCTGAGTTTTAACTCTGCCGACAAGGCAAGTCTAGGTGAATTCAACTTAGTTAACTCTATTGTATGCAAGTATAATTCAACTCGCCATATAATAAGTATAAGTTACTCGTCATGTTTTATTCAAAAACATCACCAATTTAGTTCAACTCTATTATATGCAAGTATAATTCAACTCTGTCATATAATAAGTCTAAGTTACTCGTCATGTTTCATTCAGAAACATCGCCAACTTAGTTCAACTCTATTATATGCAAGTACAACTCAACTCTGCCATATAATAAGTCTAAGTTACTCGTCATGTTTCATTCAGAAACATTACCAACTTAGTTCAACTCTATTATATGCAAGTACAATTCAACTCTGTCATATAATAAGTCTAAGTTACTCGTCATGTTTCATTCAGAAACATCGCCAACTTAGTTCAACTCTATTATATGCAAGTACAATTCAACTCTACCATATAATAAGTCTAAGTTACTCGTCATGTTTCATTCAGAAACATCGCCAACTTAGTTCAACTCTATTATATACAAGTATAATTCAACTCTGCCATATAATAAGTCTAAGTTACTCGTCATGTTTCATTCAGAAACATTGCCAACTTAGTTCAACTTTATTATATGCAAGTATAATTCAACTCTGCCATATAATAAATCTAAGTTACTCGTCATGTTTCATTCAGAAACATCGCCAACTTAGTTCAACTCTATTATATGCAAATATAATTCAACTCTACCATATAATAAGTCTAAGTTGTTCGTTATGTTTCATTCGGAAACATCGTCATAGGACTGGTCGGTCCTATCGCACAGATTTCAAATTCAAAAAAATCAAACTAGTACTTTTATTATTACTTCAGCCGATATGCCCCATTGCCAGCAATCGAGATAATTCTATTTGGGCCAAGTTTGCCCTTCCTAGGATCCTTTTTATTGCCGACAATCTTTCTCAGGATGAGGTCCCCAACCTTGAACTCTCTTTCTTGTTGTAAGCCCTAGCAAGCTGTTGTCGGTATGCCCCCAGTTGAATTGCTGCTCTCTCGCACATTGCAGGTGGATTTCAACAACATTTTCACACTTTTTTACATAGGCTTCGGCTTCCTTTTGCATGTAAGGCCACCAGAATCCCTGCGATATAGTTTTGTGGGCAATGGATCTGCTTCCTGCATGGCTTCCACATACTCATTTATGGATCTTGTATAAAAAGTCTTCAACCTGGCCGACTTTAGTCTGATCTTGTGTGCTTCTTTTTTATCTACTGGGATCCAGGATCTGCTTACTTAGATTGAGTACTTCTCTTCTCGAACTTAATCATCTAGGCCGAGATCTTGGAATCTGGGATCTGCTCAATTAGGCTGAGCTCTTCTCTTCTCGGATTTAATCATCTAGATCGAGATCTTGCCTTCTGGAATCTGGGATCTGCTCACTTAGGATAAGCTCTCGTGTTCTCGAATCTAATCATCTAGGCCGAGATCTTGTTTTCTGGGCACCAGTTTTGGTTGCTAGTGCCAGCATGTCTTATAATAGGGATGTCAGCTGCATTACGTTGTTCTGCATCATGAGGTTGACCACTGTTTGTAGATTTGTCAACTTATTTGTCATGTCTTTCAGTTTTCTCGTCTTTTTTTCGGCATCTGTCCTTCCATACCTGAAGGTTGCTTTTACGGTAGTACTTATCTCGGCCTGTTTTCTTCGACGTGTCTCCCTTTTGGCCGACATCATTCTCCCTGGGATTCTAATCCCGTGCTCCTTTATTACGGTTTTCTTCTTCCACATTTAGATTGGCAAGTTTACCACTCCCACTAGGGATGTCGTCCCCAATATTTTCTCCCTGCTTGTTGTTGGCCATCTATTCTTCTTAAGTTTCCACAGACGGCGCCAAATTGTGGGTGTTGATTTCCGACCACACAACCAAAAGGGGGAACTCAGCTGGAGAGCACCGACAGAATAGATTAAGCCTAAACAACCTATCACAGAAAGATAAGAATCCCGTAGTGGTTCGTCCACCCGGGGGCACTCCGACGATCAAGTCAGTAAAATATCTCTCAAAGATAACCAATAGTGCTTAACTCACTAGACAGAGCATAAAAGATATACCTTAGACCCATGAGAGTGCCTTACTTTTATAATGATCAGTGTCCAACTTCCCTAGAAGTCTTACTTCATGGGACTTTATCCTTTATAAAGATAACATCTATCACAACTCACACTATTCAGATTAAGATGAACTCCTCAAGAGTACTATCTCTATCCAAATAGGTAGTTTGATGTCATCTAGGACTCTAGTTCTCTATCCAAATATCTTGGATTCCGGTATCCCCGCAGAGCACCTCGACAGTGCCTCAAACATCTCAGCAAACATGATCTGCCCACGTGGCACCTCGGCTAACAACCTCGGTCACGTGGACTACCCAAAAAATATGTCCCCACAATAATTGTTTGGTGTCTATTGAGCTTAAAATGTTTTATTTGGACCCTAGAATGGAGGGAAATAGTGAAGAGCATGTGGAGCAAAGCTATTCTAATATTTCAAAATGCCCTAGGAGGTCCACTTTTGCAATATGGGATCCTTTTGAAAAATTGCCTATTACCATTGATGGGGACAAAAGGCAAGGTGTAGGAATTGTGAGCAAGAGTATGTGGCTGATTCAAGATCAGGCACCACAAACATGTTACGACATATTAGTAATTGCCCTAAACCAGGGCTCTAGAATTCTCACCGATCTATCGAGTTTGACCAAGATATATATCGTGACAAGGTAGGCACAACAATAGTTAGCATAACTACCCTTTTATGTTTGTGGAACATGAAGGAATCAAGGATATACATTGTTTTTTAAATCTGGATGTAAAATCCATCTCAAGAAACATAACAAAATCTGATGTGTTAAAGTTGTATGAAAGAGAGAAGGAGAAATTAAAACAAAAATTGGAATCAATCCCAAGTAGAATACGCCTTACTTCAAATTTATGGTCTTCTTTGACAACGGATGGATATTTAGCTTTGTTTGGGTGTTACAAAAGAAAATTTTGAATTTTTGTCATGTGCCTCCACCACACAATGGTCTAATTTTAGCTGAAAGAGTTATTCAGCTGTTAAAAGAGTAGGGAATTGATTAAAAAAAATTTCACCATCACATTGGATAATGCATCATATGATGACGGCCTTGTGGATGTGTTGAAGTTTCATCTTTCTTTGGCGGCTATATTATTGTATGAAGGTGATTTTTTTCATATATGTTGTGGTGCACATATTTTGAATATAATTGTACGTGTTGGATTGAAAGTGATCGATCAATTTATACATAGTATTCGAGTATGTTAGAGGTTCAGAAGCAAGGAAGATTAAATTTGCAGAATGAATTTCTCAATTCTCTTTGAATTGTAGTAAAAAAAAATACGGCAAGATGTGTCGACAAGATGGAACTCAACATATTTGATGCTTGCATGCGCGCTAATGTACCATCGTGCATTTTATCAATTGCAATTGATTGATACAAATTTTAAGACATGCCCATCAAATGAGGAGTGGCTTGGAGTTCAAACAATAGCTAGGTTTTTGGAACCATTTTACAAGATTACCACTATTTTCTCCAGATCTAGGTACCTCAAATTTGTACTTTCATGGGGTGTGGAAGATACAACTACTTATCATGGAGGAGATTGAAAATCTAGATGATGTTATAAGTTCGATGGCGAGAATGCTGAAAGCGAAATTTGATAAGTATTGGGAGTGTTACAGTGTGGTCTTATCTTTTGATGTAATATTGGATCCTCATTACAAACTACAATTTGTGGAATTTTATTTCAAAAAGTTGAATCCTCAGACATGTGTGGAAAGGGTATAGATTATTCGTGAAAGGTGATATTTGCTTTTTGAAGAGTATGTGCATTGTACTCAAACTTCTACATTTAATCCAATTTTGTTGGCATGTGCTACAATAAGTGGACTTATTATCCAATAGGTCCTATGATAATTAATGGCGTTTTTCATCAAAAACTATTAAAAAACGTTACTAATTATTAATTTTCAGTGACAATTTGAAAATTTTGTCACAAAAAATGTCACTAATTATAAGTTTTAGTGACGGTTTAAAAAAATTATTACAAAAAAATGTCACTAATTTTCAACTTCTAGTAATACTTTGAAAATTTTATCATAGAAAAACGTCACTAATTATAAATTTTAGTGACAATTTATAAAATCGTGACAAAAAAAAAAATCATTAATTGTAAATTTTTAGTGACATGCAAAAAATCGTCACAAAATTTTTTTTTAGCTATAATTTTACTAGGACTTATTTTCAATAAGACTTGATGGGAATTAAGTCCAACTATTAAGACCTGTTGGTAGTTTATTCTTAATTTTATACACTTATAATATTTTCTATATATATTTATAATTCAGATATTCTAAATTTAAATTTTATGTAGAAATTTGATTTATTTGAGAGCCAAAATTATGGGTTGAGTAGAATCAAGTTGCAATTGGACTTATACATGGAAGTGCTTAGACTTGATAGGAAATAAAATTGTGATTTGGAATCTTGGATTATTGCAGGACAAATAGTGCCCGATATCCAGAACTCTCTTTAATAGCACGTGATATCTTCAGCATTCCAATTACGACTGTTGCTTTAGAGTCCGCTTTTAGCATTGGGGGCTGAATTATTGACAAATATCGCTCCTCAATCATGCCCAAGAATGTAGAGGCAATATTCTGCACTCAAGATTGGCTATACAGTTGTGGAGGTAAGTAAATGAAATCAGATTTACTTAATTGTTTAACACATGTCATTTGTTTTTACTTTTTTTGTGATTGTGAGCATCTCCAACGGTAATAGGCATTTTACCTATCTAAATATTTCTATAAAGAATACATTTTATTTTGCCTATCAACTGTTTTATGTTTTTACTCCAACCATGCTCTTTATTTTAGCTATTTATCCAAATACTATTAATTTTATAGAATGCCACGTCAATAACAGAGATGGAGGGAAATGATCCTAATGATTAAATACATTTTGCCTAGCGTTGAAGGCTAGCTACATGTAGCTAGTGAATATGAGTTGAGCTAAAATGCCTAATCATATGCCTAGTGCATTGGAATTAAAAAAAGTGAGTCACACTTAGTTTCGAAAGATCTAGAAGAAGAGGAAACACTCGTAGTGTATTTTGAAAGCATAGTTGCTGGACTTGGAACCAGTTAACATGTTTTTTCTCATTGCTAAATGAGTGCTTTCACCAAGTTGACATGTATGAGTTTATAGCTTTCTTCTTTCACCTCTTTTGCGTACTTTTATTATCACTTTAATAATTTATACTCATTTAGTGATGTTTGAATTGTTTGTGATTTTGTAGACTTTCTAGTTGTTGAAGTAGGCCACGGTGTTGTTTGGTGTTTGTATGAGCTTTTATTTTTTTTGGTTGAACTGTGGTAGTCTTCTTTATTGTTTGGTTACAGTTACAATGCAGGAAAGTAAATGAAATAAATATTGAGCCATTAAAGAAAAAATGCATATTTGGGGTGTTGTGCTTTTGAGGGCTAATTTTCTAAATTTGTCTAGCTACATGTTCGAGCTTGGGTGTTAGAATCATGTGTTATTGTTTAGGCTTACTAGAGATTTTTGTTTGCTCTGGCTTCTTAAAGCAAAATACATAGGATTCAAAACTCAATTTGTTTTCATTTTCTTCTTTTCTCTGTAACCATGAGCTTATGAGAAATCTATTTGTGCACAACTGGTGAAAATGATGGATAATGAACTAACTTCTTGTTTCTTGTTTAATTCGCTAACTGATGATAGTTCGTTTGAGGTGTGGACGTTTGTTGTAGATGGTTCCTGGTAGGCACAATGGCAAAGTAGTAGGATATGTTTTGGTGTGTTATGATGAGAATCAAGATAAGGTGGATAGTGAAGCTCGCTAAGTTAACCTTTCGTCTCCGTCGGCTGTTGAAGCTCGGGCTTGCTTAGCAGCTTTGCAATAGGCAAAGCAATGACATTTCTAGTTTTATAGATTGCCTACTTTTGGTCAACATCCTCAAAGGCTTACAATATCCAAATTGGTCTGCTACGAGGATTTTTTGGCGATATGAGGAACTATACTGTTTATTTTCAGTTTGTTTGTATATGTGAAGTATGTAGATCTGTTGTGGAACCAACACATAAACTTGCTAAATGTGTATGTACTCTTATCTCATATATATTTATGTTTTTGTTGTTGCTCAAAAAAAGAAAAAAGTGTTCAAAACAAAATCAATGAAAGAAATGTTAAAATATATATTACAGCAGATGGTTGATGTGTTTTGAAGCAAAATCATTGAAACTCATTCTAAAAAATAATAATCATTTATTTATAGTAGATAGTTGTGTTTCAAAAAAATAAATAAATAAAGAAAAAAAAAAAAAAGGGAAGTGCATGCCTTTAAAAAAAAAAAATTATAAAAATATTTTTAAAAATTGGGTCGGGTTGAGTCTATTACTCGTATTTGACCCACCCATGTATAATCTGTTACTTAAATGGATGATTTTGGGCTAACTCTCTTTTGACCCGTTATTCATTTAAACCTGTCCATTTGCCACCTTTACTAATACAGGGGGATTCTACTTATACCACTACTTTACTTTTTTACACCCTCCATTTGACTTTTCCACCCCCCCAATTTTATCCATGTGTGAAATTACCTTTAAGAACAACACTAAAATTAAATATATTTTGTTATCTCCTTACACCCATTGGTCTTCAATCTGTACTCCTCTTTTTCATTTCTTAATTTTTCTTTTCTCTCGCACATCTCTTTTTCAAAAAGTGAGAATCATAGTATTTTGATCATTAAAGAAAGTAATGGATGAAAAAATTGTGGTGAAAAACCATCACAAAAGTGAAATTGTGAGTTTTTTTATTTATTTGGTAGGTTTTTGTTTTGTTTTTCTGGATTGGTGTTTGACTTTAGTTCGGTGGTTTGAAATCGAACAAAATAAAATTGTCCGACATCACATTGCCGAACAAAAAATATAAGTCTGTAACCAACTATCGAATAAAAGATACATTTTCGGTAATCCCAAACTAAATTTTTTAAATTTGTTCAGCTTCTCATTATCATGTATTTTCAGTTTCATCTTTTTATATTTTATATTTTATATTTTTTTGCCTAGAAGGATTATACTTATACTCATTGCAACAACGCAAGTACTACAATATTAGTGGACTCTAGTCATGAATTCATTATAGACGAGATTTGTTAAATTTTTTTTTTTATGAATACGATTTTTTCTTATTTTAATTTATATTGAGTTTTATTAATAATTTGATGTATAAATATATTTATTGTCTTTAGATTTTTAAGTCATGAAGCATTAATTACACTTGCTTGTGAAATAAGTGGTTACTATAGAGACAATAGGAAGATCAAGAGGAGAATGATTGAGATTGACATATTCTAAAAAGTGTGGATGTTTATTTCTATTAAGGGGGAAAATTACCTACAAATTACCAAGACGAATTGTGATAACATGTTTGATTGATGGATGCAAACAATAACAGATTTTATGGATACTTTATGGATATTCGTATACTTGATGTTTTTATGAATAATTTTATGGATGCATGTTTGATTTATAAATTTTTTTATAGATGTTTCAAGGAAAAAGTAAATCTTTCAATGTACAGCGACGTGGAACTAGATAACTCTATTGTAGTTTGGCAACATAACACTAGAGTAATCCCATTTGTATAACAATGTATCATTGAACAGACACTTCACAAGTAGTCCAAATTAATTTTTTGTTATAATCTAATTGGACGGCAACATAATGTTGGGAAAAAAAACATTGTTCGGTAACGTGGCACTGGAGTAATTCAAATTAATTAACGTTGTATTACCGAACAGGCCCATTACAAATTAAAAAATCATTGTTTGGAAGAAAGTGGCTTTGTAAATGTATAGCCACAAAATGCTGGAGAAATCTATTTTTCCGGTAGCATAACATCGAAATAATGTAAATTATTTAGCATCGTGTTATCAAAATTAGTGGTGTAAAGAGATGAAATAGTTAATTTAGGGTTAGTTTTGGTAATATATTGGGGATATAATGAGAATTATATTTTTTTTAGTGGTGTAATGAGATGGAAGGTGTAAAGAGATTAAATAGTGGTGTAAGTAGAATCACCCCTAATAAAATGTAAGGCTTTTAGGGAATTTACCGGTAAATCCCAGACACAAAATTCAAAATCCATCTAGTCCCAAAACAAAATACTTGCACCAATTAGTCTTATATATTTTTAATTATTACCAAAAAAATCTTTTTAAAAAAAATAAAATTATAGACATTGTTACATCGCACCACCGTTGGACTTCTGTCAGACGGTCATTGGAGATTGGTCGGAATGTTCAACATCATCGGGAAGTGGTTAGAGTATCACTAAAGTATTGCCAGAGGATTCTGACTGTCACTGGAAGTCGTCGGAATGTCCAGAATGTTCGCTGGATGTTAAGAATATCGTCGGAGACTTATTGGATTTCCAGAAATATTGCCAAAAAAAAAAAAGGGAATAAGTGGAAAAATTAAAGCAAAAAACATAGCAAAATATGTTAAACATTGATAAACTAAAAGAAAAAAAAATATAACAAACAACAACAATGGAAAAAAAAAATATATGTTATTTTTCAATTTTTATAGGGTTTAAACAAATAATCTCCAATATTGATCAAACTAAAAAGTAAGCTTTGAAACTGTAGAATGTTACATTTTCAAAGCAAAAATCTATTAAGTATTTATCCTTATTAATCAAACTGAAAAACATGTTATGAAACTGTAAAATTTTACAGTTCTAAAGAATGTTATGAAATTGTAAAATTTTATAGTTTTAAACCAAAATTAATTTTAACACCAAAAAAATTGAAACTGTAAAATTTTATAATTTTTACTGCATGTAACTAAAACTCGAAAACAACTTGTTTAAAATTTAAAATTTAAAATTTTTCTCTATTAAAACAGAAAAAGAGAAGTGTATAGCAAAGAAAATGTAGAAAAATAAAGAGATCGAAGGAGAGAGACAAATATAGAGAGATGATTGTACTCCGACAACTATTTTTGATTTAGATCTAACTGAATCTGATATAGATCTACTCATCTTTTTTGTCGAAAATTTCATCTCCTTCGTCGTTAGTGAGAATGAAGTAAGGAGTTGGTAATCGGTGGTTGCTGGTGAACTCTAATTGATGGTAATTGTCGATTGCCAGTGACTATATATTAAAAAAAAAGAAAGAAATAAAGAAAGACGTAATCGTTGATAACGACCACCAATTGTTAGAAATCAAAAAAAGAAAAGACAGAAAAATAAAAGTACAAAAAAATGCTACAAGACTTATAAATATAAACAAAAGATTATGAAATTACATCGGTTATACCTCTTTCAAATAGATTTGTTGATAATCTGCTATTTTTAAAATTTTTTTAAATTTTTTCCCACTCGGCAGTAATTCCCCAAAAATATACCGTGGCACGAACTGCAGTGCTACCCGCCACAAACTCATCAAGAATGGCGGGTCCCACACAAGACATGAACCTTTTCAATGGTCAGAACACAACTCCCTTAGCACTCTCTCTCTCGCTCTCTCTCTCTCTCTCTCACACACACACACACACACACTGACACAGTCTCCTGAATCGATCGACCATGGCTCTGTGTGCTTCAATCTCGTCTATCCCTCCCTCTCTCTCCATATCTACCCTTCACCCTCCAAGAAGAACTCACAGACGCTACTTGTCATTCCCTCCGCTTGCTTCTCAGAGCTCATCAGCAGCATCCCCTGAATCATCATCATCGTCCTCACCTGAAACCATTGTATCCTCCAATCCTTCATCAAAGCCCTTTTCTCAATCCTCTAAAGTCCCTGACAAGGGCCTCAACTACGCCCTAGCCAGCCCCAGTAGCAACCCAGTTGTTCGCTTTGTTCGCTCCACTGAGTCCTCCATTGAAAGAGTAAGTTCTATTACTCTACTCAATTGTATATATATATACATATATATTTTTTCATGCCTTGTGGGGTTGTGAAATAGATCTTCTATTGTTTACATGAAAAATTTATAATCTGGGAAAGTTTGGAACTCTAGATTTAGGGCATTGGTAGGGCAAACTGTAGAGGAAGGCAACTTATTCATGAATTTGAGCAATTTATTTGCAGTAACTTTTCAAATCAATTTTTTTAAAGGAAGCTTGGGTACTCACTCTCGACTTGAAATTGCTGAGTTGGGTTGCTAGGAGTTGGAGCTTAGATGCTTGACATAATAGCGAACTGTTAAAATTTAATTTTTCTCATTTTTGTAGGAAAATAAAAAAAAAAAAAAAAATCTGGTCAAGGATCTTCATAGTGCTTATGTAAGCTCTTGATGATCTTTGTGTGCATTCATTGATCTTTGTTCAGATGCGATGGAATAAGTTCACCCAAAAATTGCAACCAGATTTAAAAATTTGGTATGGAATTTCTTTAAAATGTTTCACAATAGTATTGTAAGAACCCTATCATGTAATGATGTATTTGGAAAGAAGAATACCTTCCATTGACCATTAGAGAGCACCTAAGATGTGCCAAAATGAGGAAACCCTGTCATCATCTGACAAAAAAGATATAAGACTATAGGAATTGGGTACTTACTTAGCATCAACAGCTCAACTTACGTGCAAGAATCTCTGCACCTTTGAAAGATAGTGTATTCCAATCCTCCAAACACCCAATATCACTGCCATGCAAACTCACCTCCCACTTCCACAGCACTTAAATTTGGATTTATGAAAACTATATTTTAGTTCTAGCAAGTCCTAGGCTTGTGTCGATAGGGTAGTCTATAAATATATTTAATCTTGTAGTTGAAGAGTGATCTTGTGAAGAGTTAATGAATGTTGTTCAGATGATGTAATATGTATGCACTCCTCTTATGCAGTTGACTTGAGTATGTAATAATGGAGTGAAGTTTTTACTCTTTTCCTCCACTTCTTGCCACAAGTCCACAATGTAAAACTTTAAGGTGGGTAGGAAAGCAAACCTAATTAAGTGGTGTTATCAACTCATTCTAGACATTTCTCCATCTATGTAATTAAAGGGTCTACCTGTGAAAATATCATGTAACTAGTATGAAAGGTATCTTGGGCAAATGGAGTCAAGTGTGGAATAAAAACTTTTTATCTCCTCGGCCCTTAATCTCACTGAAGTTCACTGCAAAAATATAAGCCCTTCTTTCAACAAAGTGGAAGCGAGAAATTCACCAAAACCATCATGCTAACAGGTCAATCATAACTGTTGAACTCCTACAAGGGAAACAAAAACTCCAGAACTCTCTAGCCATTCTAAAATGCAACAAATGGTGCTTGACAGTTTCTTTTGCACCATGCTTGCACATTAATGAATTAGGAAGAACATTTCCCCTCATCAAATTGTGAACTGTTAAGCTTGCATATAATGGTGTTCTGTCCATGCAGAGAAAGACATCTTTGAAATACTTTGGCAGGCCTATGCCTGAAGAAAATCTGACAAATCATTAATACAAAAAACATTATGAAACAGCGTCAGTCCAAATTTCCCATGCATCTAAATCTTTATTTCGATTTATCCTCCCTATCACTGTATACAGGAATGCCAAAGAACAGTACAATCGGGCAAGCACCAACTCTAGCTCCCAATTGTAAATTGCTTTAGAGGACCACAAATCCCATGCCAATGCACCTACTGTAGGTTATGTAATTTACTATAGATGCATCTTTATTAACATGAATGCCATATAGATCTGGGAACAGCTTGGTAGCTGCATGCACACACCAGATAAAAGCTTATTTGCTTGTCATTTCTTACTCAGAAGTAGACGTACTTCAAGAACACCACCCATCCTTTCTTAATGCCATTCCACAACCCAACACCATAAGAACTCCAAACTACATTCATCTCTTTTTTGGTCTGGTAGGTATATCAGAATGCAAAACTGCATTCATCGATAAACCTCCACCAGCTGTCCCAATCTACAACATACCTTGTAGGGAGCAAACTTCATCTGATACATCATGTGATTACTAAACTTGATGCATAAGTCCCCTTAAATAAAGTCTCTTTACAATTAAACATATTCTTCTTTATATAGACTTTATAAATGAACATTGTGCTAGTGAGGCTCGAATTTGCATTATTAGAATAGGGCCCAGATTTTGGCTTATTTAAATTAAATTTAAACTATTGATTGAACTATCGAACCAAAAAGGCGTATTTTGGACAAATCGAGGGTGTTGGTTGGTGTAGAATGAATGTAATGTAAATGAAAGTGCTTATGGAAAGTTGAGTGATTATACTATTCCTGCCAAGGGAATGCTCCACAAAACATGTATAAGAACAGATAATGCTTATTCTATAGAATGTTGGGAAAGTAGAATTAACATGTTCAGGAAATGTGGATAACTGAAACGAGGATGTTGAGACTAAAGAGAAGCAATTCAAGAGAAGATGCAATAATTAAAAGTGTTGGAAGTGGTGTCGATGGCATCAATTGAAATTGGAATGAGAAATACTCATTGGAGATGGTTTGGCCATAGGCATTGTGGACAGGCTAATGCACAAGCACAGAGAGTAATTTGATCCCAAGCTGAAGTTGACAAAAGGACAACAGGAAGATGACAAAGAATATGGAACTGAGAATATGACTCTACAGATTGGAGAAGACAAATCCATCTAATAAATTCCAAATAGTTTGGTTTAAGGTTTGTAGCATTAAGTTGAGTTGACGAAGATAATATCAATTTTTTGATTCTAGAATTCATTTCCATTAAGACATGGTAGTCTAAGATTCTAACAGCAAAGAAGAAGCTAGTAGTGTGTAGAAAGCTAGGACTAAAGAAGGGGATTCAACAAAGTTCCAAAGGTAGAATCATGTTGGTTGAAGGTCAACAAGATGTTATTTCCAAAGTGAGACTCGAGGGTGTGGTTATGAGGTCATGAAGGAAAGAAGGTTATGATAGTGCTGGTTACCGTCCTTCACAAAAAGAAAAAGAAAAAGAAAAAAGAGAGCAGGAAATAGGAAATAAGAAACAAGAAATCTATTACAACTTGTAGCTAACATGGTTAGGTGGCACTCTCCCACTCAATTTTCCAAGATGAAATTCAGATTGAGTCACAGGGAAGACATTATTTGGGGGAGCTATAACTCCAAAAATAATAGAATTAACAGAAACATTTACAATTCGTAATAAAATTTGTCAATCTAATCAAAGCATTTTCTCTCACTTTCTATTTGCTATAACCAGACCTCCGTACTCTTTCTCCCTTCGACCTAAGCAAGGAGAAACTTAGGCTTTGTTTGGAACCAAACCAAATCAAATCAAGCCAAGCTTAAGTCCCATCAAATGGGGTCGGCTGCATGAATCCTTCTTCTCAACTCTATTCTATCTAAGGTCATTTCATTAGTTAAATTAAGGAGATTTATATCTCTATTCACTGTACTAGTTCACGTCAATTTAGGTCTACCCCTTCCTCTAACACTACCATCTACCGTCACTATATCGCATCTCTTCACTACTGCCTTTGTTGGTCTCCGTTGTATATGACCAAACCATCTCAATCTATTCTCTCTCAACTTGTCTTCTATTGGTACTATTCTTTCCCATTCTCGAATATATTCATTCCTAACTCTGTCTTTTCTAGTCTTGCCATACATCCACTTAGCATCCCCATCTCAGCAACACTCATCTTATCTACATGTTATTTTTTAGTTGCCTAAAATTACGTCCCATACAACATTGTTGGTCTAATAGCCGTCTTATAGAACTTCCCTTTTAGTCTAATAGGTACTCGTTTATCGCACAGTACTCCAGACACTCCTCCACTTAAGCCACCCTCCCTTAATTCTGCGGATCACATCCGCTCCAATCTCCTCAGTCGTTGTGATAATCGATCCTAAATAACGAAAATATTCATTCTTAGGTAGTGCTTGGTTCTCAATTTTCACTTCTCCTCTACTTCTATTGTGTCTGTTACTAAAATTACACTCCATATACTTTGTCTTAGTTTTGCTTATCTTAACTCCTTTAGATTCATCTGCAAAAAGCATACACCGTGACACATCATCCTGAATATTGCGCGTCAACTCATCTATAACTAAAGCGAAAAGATGAGGACTTAAGGTTGATCCTTGGTGTAACTCTACAGTAATTGAAAATTCACTCGTCTCTCCAGCAGGCGATCTAATAGTGGTCACCACACCTTTATACATATCCCTAATCACATCAATGTAAACTTTTGTCACTCATTTTTTGTCTAACACTCACCAGATTATATCCCGAGGCACTCTATCATATGCTTTCTCAAGATCGATAAAAATTATATGTATGTCTCTCTTTTTTTTTTTCTTTTTTCTCTCTCTCTATACTTTTCTATTACTTTTCTCAAAAGATAGATTGCTTCCATTGTTGACTGACCAGGCATAAACCCAAATTGATTCTTTGACACCTCTGTTATATCTCGTAATCAACATTCCGTCACTTTTTCCCACACTTTCATTGTGTGACACATTGACTTGATTTCTCTATTTGGACATCTTCTTTATTCTTATATATTAGCACTAAAATACTCTTTCTTCACTCTTCTGCATTTTCCTAGTCAACAAAATTTTGCTAAATAACCTAGTCAATCAAACAACCTCCTTCTTACTCAAAGATTTCCACGCTTCAATAGGTATATCATCGGGTCCTAAAGTCTTATTCGATTTCATCTTCTTAAGTGCAAACTCCACTTCAAAGTCCCTAATCCGATGATAGAACCTATAGTCCTGGTTTTTCTTATTACTGTCTATTTCCTCCCCTTTTGACCTACCTCCATATTCCTCATTTAACTTCTCAAAATAATTCTTCCACCTCTCCTTAATCTCTTCATCATTCACTAACACCTTAGAGTCCTCACCCTTGATGCACTTAACTTGATTAAAATCTCTTGTTTTCCTCTCTCTTATCTTAGCAAGTTTGTATATCATCTTCTCTCCCTCCTTACTATCTAGTCTAGTGTATAGGTTATCATAGGCTTTCAACTTAGTCTCCCTCACTATTTTTTTGAGCTCCTTATTAGCTAATCTATAACGCTTAAGGTTTTTCCCAGTTCTATCATTCTGCCACTTTTTAAAGCTTTTTTTTTTTTTCCCCGTTTTTATTACTACTCGGACCTCCTCTCTCCACCACTAAGTTTCCCTAAAGTTGGGTTCCTTTCCTTTCGACTCTCCAAGAACTTCCCTTGAGATTCTCCTTATACAATTGGCCATCGAGTTCCACATAGTGTTAGCATTATCTTCCATATCCCAAGTACCTTCTTTATCCATTCTATTTTTAAATGTGTCTAGTTTATCCCCTTTTAGGTCCCACAATCTAGTCCTGTGACGCTCACTATCTTTCCGAGTTTGGTATTGCCCTTTAGAGCATAAATGTAGTACCAAAATCCTATGTTGAGATGTCAGCCTCTCTCCAGGAATCACCTTACAGTCACTGCATTTTAGACGGTCCCCTTTTCTTACTAGAAAGTAATCTATTTGGCTCCTAATTGACCCACTCTTGATGGTTATCAAATGCTCTCCTCTCTTCTTATACATAGTATTGGTCACTACTAGGTCAGAAGCCAACACAAAATCTAAAATACTCTCTCCAATCTCATTTCTATTACCAAAATCATACCCACCATGCACCCTCTCATAACCTAGTTTATCTACTCTTACATGGCCATTGAAATGACCACCTATAACTAGGTTGTCTCCTACAGGTATCTCCTATAATACCTCATCCATTTGGTCCCCAAAAAACTCTAAACTCTCTTAGTCTGATCATCTAATCCTACTGGGAGGCGTATGCACTAATAACGTTCACTATATTTTCTCCAATAATTAGTTTAACGAACATAATCCTATCACCTTTGCTAATGACCACAACTACATTTTCTACAAGACCCTTGGCAACTATTATTCTTACCCCATTTCTGTGTCTATCCTTGCCACTATAATATAACTGAAAACTAGTATCCTCTATTTCTCGAGCTTTCTCACCCATCCACTTAGTTTCTTGTACGCAAGCTATATTAACTCTCCTCCTAATCATGACATCTACTAATTCCATAGTCTTACTAGTTAAAGTTCTTATATTTCATGTGGCTATCCTAAACCTATAATCTTGGACTAGCTTCTTTATCGCGCTCGTCCAGAAAAATACAAAAACCTTTGCCCATTTTTCACCACACCCATGCGTCGATGCGGCACCCCTTATTCACTGTTTGAAATACCCAGAGGCAGGCGCAAGGGGAACAACCTAGCATTTAATCGAAAATGAAAAGATGATACCCAAGCTGATGAAAGCAATAGTTTGAATAATGTCAAATGAAAAGGTGTCTGTTTTGAATGCCAGTTAATCAGATCTTAACCAAGTGATAATTGACTCTAACATGCAAATAACCCAAAATTTAGATCAACTCAAAACGAGCGTCGCTTTCGTATTGGGCCCTGCTATTAGTTTATAGTTCCAATGTCCAGAAGAAAACTTGGTCAGAATGGTAATATGTAAGATTTTGCAAGTGTATTTTGAGAAGTCGCATAAAGCCAACCCCATTTGATGGGACTTAAGGCTTGATTTGGTTTGGTTTATTTTGAGAAGTCGCATAAGTTTTAAAATGTCAAAGGCATTTGGTGCAATCCACAAGAAGAGCAAGGAAAAGTAAAGTTAAAGAAGTGGCAATATTTGGAAATTGTCAAGGTTTCAAGCTACCAGTGTTATTATAGTCTTATTTTATGATTATTTTATGCTTTGCTAAAGTTTTTAGGTCAAGAGTATTTTGGTAATTTTCATTATTGTTGTCATGGGCTGTAGGGGCCCGCTCTATGGATCGTCTTGTGGGTCACGTTATTTAATTGGTTTTTTATTTTTATTTTTAAAATATAGTTTTAGTCAGTGTTTTAAAAAGTTTTAGGCACATTGAGGCGCTAAGGTCTTCTAGAGCTTAAGCGTGAGGCGAGTGCCTCACTGAAGCGAGGCGCAAGTTGTTGAAGATAACTAAAATATTAATATAGGCGAAGTTGTTAACATAAAACAAATACTCTTAGAATTTCGAAAAAAAGAAAAAAGAACGACATTCAATATTCCAAAAATCATGAAAAATAATATTCAACGTTTCAAAATTTTCTCAAAAATAACATTTAATCTTACTTTGTCTTGTACTATTTATTTTTCTTTGTCAATTTATTAACGTGATTCATTTCTTTTTTTAGATAAGGAACTCACGCCATATAATACCTTAGTGGTTTTAATTTTAAATCGGGACCAAATTGCCTGATAGCTTCAATCATTGGCCCAAAACTATTGTAATTTACTACATTGAAAGGATTCCCAAAGCCATATATCCATCTTGCAATCTTAGAACTTTTACTTAATGCCTAGAGCTTTTTTGATATGAAAATTGGGGCTCAAAGCATGTGTTTAAATTTTATATTAAAAGGGTTGTAATTCATATGGTTACACACACAAAGAATAAGGCTGGAGAAAAAATTTAAATGAAGTGCCCCTCGCGCCTAAGGCGCGCCTCAAGCGCCTCAAATGCGCCTTTCCTACTGCGCCTCACCTCAAGCTGTTTGAAGCGCCTTAGTGCACCTTTTAAAACACTGGTTTTAGTAGTTTCCTTTTTTGGTTTTAGTAGTTTCCTTTTTTTGTTTTAGTTGGTTTTGGAAGTCTCCTAGTTCTATATAAAGTCATGTAATACTTCTATTTAATAGAATAAATATTTTAGAGTTTAAGAGTTTTGAAGCATTTTTACGGATAGTTGATGCAATCAAACCTTAGGTGTGATGCCTAAGGCTCTCTAGGAGTGATTCCTAGAAACTACTATCTTCTTATTTACAGTCTTTCCCTCATTTATTTTCTGGACTTTAACAGGGGGCATTTCCCTAAATAAGCCAAAATAGTAAAGGAATTCCCAAACTAAGCCTAGTTTTGAAAGAATTCCCAAAATAAGCTAACTCGCGGTTCACAATCGCGAGTCCACCCCTCTCGCGTAAAATTTGGCAAATCTTAAACTCGTTGTTACGAAAAACGAGTTTGATTAAGAACTCGCGGTTACGAAACGCGAGTTTAATTAATTTTTTTTCCTTTTGAACTCGCTTTTCACAAGCACGATTTCATCCAAAATTTTTTTTTTCTGAACTCGTGGTTCCTAACCACGCTTTTTGGCCAAAATTTATTTGTGCTGAACTCGTGGTTCCTAACCACGCTTTTTGGCCAAACACATCCACTCACACAAACACTCTCACTCTCTCATTTTGATTACTTTTGGCCAAACACATCCACTCACACAACCACTAACACGTCACACTCAATATATATATATATAAATTTTAAATATATTTATAATTTAATAATATATAAATTTTATTTCATAAAATTGAAATCAATATTAAATATATATAATAATTTATAATAACAAATAATAATCAACTATATAAAATGATTACTTTTTATTTTAATTCTTAATTTTTTTATTTTACTGTTTAGGAATAAAATTTATTTTTCTTAATTTAGGATTTAAGGTTTAATTCTTAAAATTTATTTTTTTTTATTTTAGGGTTTAGGATTTATAAAAAAAATAAATTTTAAGAATTAAATTATAAATTCTAAACCCTAAATCCTAAAACCTAAAATAAAAATAAATAAATTTTAAGAATTAAACCCTAAATTTCAAAAATAAAAATAAATAAATTTTATCCCTAAACAGTAAAAAAAAAAAAAAAATTAAGATAGTAAACATTTTGTTCAAGGCTAAAATTAACAAATATATTTTTTAGTTTATGTTTTAAGATTTTTTAAAACATTTTGTTCATGTCTAAAATATTTATATTTATATTTATTATTTATGACAATGGGATCACACATATTATAATTGAAAAAATATTAATTAAAAAAATATTTGAAAAAAATTTAATTGGAAAAAACGTGGTTTGTAAAAATTATTGAAATTTTTTTTTGGAAAAATCGTTGGTTTATAATTTATTTATTTCTAAAAATAAACAGAAACCAATTTATAAAATTTTTATAAACATAAACCAAAAACGTAAATGTTACCAATCGCTACCTTAGTGTTTAGGGATAAAATTTATTTTTTTATTTCAGGGTTTAAGGTTTAATTCTTAAAATTTATTTATTTTTATTTTAGGGTTTAGAATTTATAGTTTAATTCTTCAAATTTATTATTTTTTTTTATAAATCCTAAGCCCTAAAATAAAAATAAATAAATTTTAAGAATTAAACCTTAAACCCTGAAATAAAAAAAATAAATTTTATCCCTAAACAGTAAATTAAAAAAAAAATTAAGATAGTAACTTTAGGAGAAAAATTAAGATAGTAAATTCTAAAAAAAATTTAGGGTTTAGAATTTACGATCTTAATTTTTTTTACAATTTACTATCTAAATTTTTGCCCCTAAAAAAATTTAGGGTTTAGAATTTACTATCTTAATTTTTTTTTATTTTACTGTTTAGGGATAAAATTTATTTATTTTTATTTTTGGAATTTAGGGTTTAATTCTTAAAATTTATTTATTTTATTTTAGGATTTAGGATTTAAGGTTTAAAATTTATAGTTTAATTCTTAAAATTTATTTTTTTTTATAAATCCTAAACCCTAAAATAAAAAAAATAAATTTTAAGAATTAAACCTTAAACCTAAAATAAGAAAAATAAATTTTATTCCTAAACAGTAAATAAAAAAAATTAAGAATTAAATAAAAAGTAATCATTTTATATAGTTGATTATTATTTGTTATTATAAATTATATATATTTAATATTGATTTCAATTTTATGAAATAAAATTATATATATATATATATATTGAGTGTGACGTGTGAGTGGTTGTGTGAGTGGATGTGTTTGGCCAAAAAGTAATCAAAGTGAGAGAGTGAGAGTGTTTGTGTGTTGGCCAAAAAGCGTGGTTAGGAACCACGAGTTCAGCACAAATAAATTTTGGCCAAAAAGCGTGGTTAGGAATAACGAGTTCAGAAAAAAAAAATTTTGGATGAAATCGTGCTTGTGAAAAGCGAGTTCAAAAGAAAAAAAAATTAATTAAACTCGCGTTTCGTAACCGCGAGTTCTTAATCAAACTCGCTTTTCGTAACAGCGAGTTTAAGATTTGCCAGATTTCACGCGAGAGGGGTGGAAAAGTGTTGAACTCGCGATTGTGAACCGCGAGTTAGCTTATTTTGGGAATTCTTTCAAAACTAGGCTTAGTTTGGGAATTCCTTTACTATTTTGGCTTATTTAGGGAAATGCCCCCTTTAACAGCCCAAATACTGTTCATGGGTACTGTTCACAATCTCTAAACAGTGCCAAAATCTTATCTTTTCATGCTTAAACAAACCCTACTTTTCCTCTATACTCTTATTGCAATTTCAGCCATAAAACCTGCTTAAAATCAGCCCCAAAGCTCTCTATTCCTACTTGTCCTGCATCATCACTTCATGGGTAGTATAATGCAAGTGCATCCATCAACGAATCTAAAATATGTATACATACCTTAGTTATTAGTAGAGACGTGTTAAAGCTGCATAAATACGATAGAGTATGTGCATCGCTAACATGGTTTAAATTGTATGATTCACAATTCGATTCATATGATTTGATATGAGTTTTAACAAAAACGATTTGAATCTTGCTGTTGAATCCGAAATTGAGTGAATCGTACAATTCATTGCGATTCACTACGATTCATTACAATTCACTGCGATTCAGTACTATTTTTATTTTTGTTTACATAATGCATGAAATAATGTTGTTTTGACCAAACTATGAAGATATGTAGAAGACATTAATTAGTTATATTGATATACGTGATTTTATATGTATATATATATATATAATTTAGTCATATTGATAATTTACTTAATTCTAAACACTGTTTGAATTTTTATATGTATATAAGTATATAAAATTATATATTATTCACGATTCACTATTTTAGCAAAACGATTCACGATTTGATTCGCAATTTGACAACAATGATCGCTGCAAACTTGACTATAATATGTAACATCATTGTTGCTACATTTTTACTACTAGTAATTTCAATGCAAAGATTGTCATGCCCAAGTAACCACATTCTATAGCATATGAATTATGAAGCATCAGAAAAATGATCTTTACTTTTGGTTATTTCATACTACCAAGTGAGATCATGTCAGCCAGTATTTCAAAATGTGAACAAGAAAGAGAATGGCCATATTGTAAACAGTTGTCTCTGATCCTAAAGTAACAGTAAGGAAAACCAAAGAAAAAACAAAAAAAATTGAAGAATCCTGCTATACACATGATCAATCCTGGCTTTAGGCTCACAATACAAGTACAACCGAACTGACCAGGTGATCTTCTGAAGTGTTTCACATTTATACATTGAAATACAAAGTAGAAGCATTATTTTAATAAGCAATTGCAAAGAAATGATATCAGAAACTCAGAAAGTAGCTTATGTACACACCCCTTTACTCCTTTAAAAACCAAATGGATCAGAAAGCCAAGTTTCATCAATAAGTAAACTAGAGATAGCATCTTTTGGTTGCATACAATGTGTCTTATCTTATCATACACCACACTGATATTATATATATAATAAATATTTATTCAAATTACTGATTATTATAGTAATGCTGTTCTGGATTTTTTCTGTAATCTTGAGTTGTTTTCTCTAATAATTATGTATTTTTTGCACTTTATGAGCAGATAATATTTGACTTCCGCTTTCTGGCACTTTTGGCTGTTGGGGGTTCATTGGCTGGTTCTTTGCTGTGCTTTCTAATGTAATGTCTCTTAAACCTGTATAATTTTTTCAATTGTACTTTTGTATTTTGTGGTTGAAGGTGAGATCAGATGTCTGATCAGTTTTGTCCTTTTTTTATTTGGTTCTTCTTTCCAGTCTTTTGTAAATTTGTTTTCAGTTGAATACATGGAAAGTATCTCTTATGGCTTATTCACTGAATGCAAATTCTTATGGTTGGTTGATGTAGGACAAGTAGGGATTACTTTCCTACAAGTAGTGAGCCCGGTTTAAGTATATTGGCAGCAGCAACAATAGACTTATAGGACTGAATTTGGTGGGATTTTGTGGCTGCAAAAGTACTTAAAAAAATAGGAGTTTAAGGGTTTGTAAAAAGGTATGGTTTTGGGAATGAAAACACGAGTGTTTAGGGGGCTGTCGGGTGGCTGTTCTAAGCACTGTGAACAGTACAGTAATCTTGCTGTGTCACACCCTGAAAAGTTCTACTCAAGCAACCATACTACCAATATTACCAACACACACAAACCAAATAAATAGAAAAAAATAGAACCAAATATACATATCTATCTTTCCTCTTGAACTATTCCCAAAATGGAGTTTTATAAGTATGTTCTGTTACACCTCAAAACAGGAATACAAAAGAAAGAAAGCGGTTCAAAAGAAAAGAGAAAGAAGTCAACACAGGGGATTCATAAGGACAACTTGCTTATCACAAGGTCCTGCAGTTCACTAAGTCATAATCATTAATCCTCTAAACAATTACAATTGTTATTACAATGCCCCTGACAAAACTCCAACAAAAGGATGCACAGCTAAATAGACATCATCGCTTGGGAGGTATCTCGTCCTCATTCCTTGAAATTTTTTTAGTTTTGGGGTGAGCATAAGCTCAGTAGGTGATGCATTTAACAAATTATATAATCATTTGAAAAGCTTATGCTTATGCAATGCAATGCATGAGCATACATAACAAAGTTATAAAATAACATTAGAGTATGCCAATTATCAGATGTAAATGCGTTGAACATAACTCATGCCATGTCATAATCCTACGTACATAAGTAATTGTAAACATAAATATGGATGTTAACCCCACATTTGCCGGCTCCAGGAACGGCGGGGCGATGGGCATCCAAAACATCACAACCTTCTACATTTGCCGGCTCCATAAACGGCAGGGACGTGGACACCCAAAATCATCCGTGTTTCCACATTTGCCGACTACAGAAACGGCGGGCTCGTGGACACCCAAAAATGCTTTCCCACATTCGTTCGGTGATAAGCGCAGACAGGGCAATTGGGCACCTTGACTCCCCGCGCGGGTACCAAATACAATACTCAACTCAACTCCGACCCAACTCGCTAACCAGACTCGTAGACTATCTACCCACTTCTAACTTTCAACCAATCATACAAGGCGGAGCCAAGAAGAAATAAATAACACAATATGATGCATGGATTTATATATGATGCATTACTTTCCAAATGTGATGTTAATTCACAATAATTCCACCTCACAGTTCATATTCCAAGGATCAACCATCAAACAATCCTCATCCACTTTTCAAGGTTTACGTTAAGAAGGAATCTCCAATCTTATATTTCAATCTCAAAATCAAGTATTTGCACTCAATTTCATGTTTTAAAAATCAATTGAGTAAAATCCCATTGTGTAAATTAGATTTGAAAAACTAGGGTTTGAGTAAAATTGGGGCTTTTCACTTTTTTTATGAAATTGGGATAATTATCCATCATGAACAATGATTTTAATTCATAACAAGTGCAAATCTATCAATAATCATAACATTTCACCACCATCCTTCTCAATTTGTAGTCATCAAGCTCAACCAATATATATATATACACACATACATACACACATCTATCTACATGAATAGGTTGAGAAAATACCACAAAAGCTACTCAAATTGAAGATATAAAGAGTTAAAGACACCCCTACCTCGAGTTGGGATGTTAGAGTGGCTACACACACTCACACTTTGTAGATTTAGCGAAACAACCGATGAGAGTGTTGATCTATCTCCTCTTACAACCAACCTTGTAAGATCTTAGGTAGATATTGAGCTAAAACTAGAGAAATCAAGGGAAATCTATGGCCTTGAGAGCTGGGGTTTGAGGAAAGGTAGAGTTAGAGAGAGAGAGGATGGGAAAAAAAATGGCAAGAAAAAAAAAAAGGACTTGAATCGCTATTTTAAAATCTGTTGTCCTCGACAGCCCGCTCGAGCGTGAGTTCTGATGCTCGAGCGTAAGGCACAAATAAGTGGTCCCGCTCGAGTGTGGATTCCTCCGCTCAAGCAGAAAAGAACATGTCGCAGAACTTTTACAGAGGTACAAAGAAAAATACTGGGAGCATGCAAATCACGCTTGAGCGGCAACTTCTCCGCTCGAGCGTCCCGCCTGCAAAAATGCCAAAAGACTGGGAGCTGAAGATCCATGCTTGAGCGGGGCAAGAAACTCAGGTGCCACATGCTAGATAGAAGAAGAGGAGGGGGGGGGGAGAGAGAGAGAGAGAGAGAGAGAGAGGTGCTTCACCCTCACAATCACACAAATACAATCTCATATTTTCATAATATTAACTCTTCCCCTCAATCACTGAGTTACACATATTTATAGGCTAAAGACTCTACTAATTCTATAAGGACTATAACTCAAATTTAGAAACTAAAAATATTTAGCAACTATTAATATTTTAGACCATTTGTGACTTTCAATTCTACATCAATCATAATAGAAATTTTTAATGACTTCTAATTCTACTTCAATATCAAAATAGGAAACTGACTTTTGACTACTAAGATTATGTTAGACCCAATAAAACCCATATATAATAACCTATTTAATAATTTGACCCAAAATAAAACCCATGGGTGACCCCTGCATCCCATGTCCAATAATTATTGGAATTACCATTATACCCTTAATTACTAAAACCTACTATAATGACTTGAAGACTCAAAATTATTCCAAATCTTTAATCTTGATGCCCTGAATGTGCTTTATGTGAAATTCCAGATTTGCTATTTTTCTTCTTTTCACGATCTTCATCATTCTCCCCTGCATTCGAAAAAACTCGACCTCGAGTTTTATAATGTTGAAGTATAAAGATTATGGAATCTTGCACTTGCAACCATTCAAATTGATTGTTTTGAATGAATGATGAGAAAATCAAAATTCAATGTTATCACTCCATTGATCACATCAAATTTATTAGGAATAATAAACTTAATGTGAACTTGATTTTTCTCGTGAAGAGTAAAAAGTTCAGTTGCATTCACATAATTTTCTTTGGCTTCCTTGCCTTTTAGATCTTGATCATGACGATCTTTCATGCTTTCTTTAGTAAGCAAATTAATTTTTGCCTTTGTTTCTTCAATATCGTCAATATTAGCAACATGTTCATCTTGCTCTTTCATAGTTTCTTCAAAATCTTCTACACTATCAACCTTTTACTCCTGGATATTAGTCTTCTGTAAAACAACAGCCAACAATCCTTCCATGGAAGTTTTCAATCCATTCAAAGTTGTTTTGATAGTATGCACATCACTCTTGTTGTTGCAACATCCTCCTTAATTATCGCAAAATCATCCTTTAATATCGCAACATCTTTGTTAGTAGCTCTATAATTTGTTGATAAGGTTTCAAACTTCCAATTTAATTCAATGCTTGTCAACATTGTAATAAAGAAAGAAATTTCATCAAAAGATTGGTAAGGATCAAGGTAGGATCTTGAAGTTCTGATACTAAACTAATGTAGGACGAGTAGGGATTACTTTCCTACAAGTATATTGGCAGCAGCAATAATAGACATATATGGCTGGATTTGGTGGGATTTTGTGGCTGCAAAAGTATTTAAAAAATAGGAGTTTAAGGGTTTGTAAAAGGGTAGGGTTTTAGGAATGAAAACATGAGTGTTTAGGGGCTGTCGGGTGGCTGCTCTAAGCACTGTGAACAGTGACGTGAACAGTAATCTTGCTGGGGGGAGAGAGAGAGAGAGAGAGAGAGGTGCTTCACCCTCACAAGGGATATGCCAATCACACAAACACAATCTCAAATTTTCATAATATTAACTCTTCCCCTCAATCATTGAATTACACATATATTTATAGGCTAAAGACTCTCCTAATTCTGTAAGGATTATAACTCAAATTTAGAAACTAAAAATATTTAGCAACTACTAATATTTTAGACCAACTGTGACTTCCAATTCTACTTCAATCATAATAGGAAACTTTAATGACTTCTAATTCTACTTCAATATCAAAATAGGAAATTTAGACTTTTGACCACTAAGATTGTCTTAGACATAATAAAACACATATATAATAACCCATTTAATAACTTGACCCAAAATAAAACCCATGGGTGACCCTACAACCCATGTCCAACAATTATTGGAATTGCCATTATACCCTTAATTACTAAAATCTACTATAATGACTCAAAATTATTCCAAATCTTTAATTCTTGATGCCCTAAATGTGCTTCATGTGAAATTTCAAATTTGCTCTTTTTCTTCTTTCCATGATCTTCATCATTGGTTCTTGTACTTGGAAAACCATTATCAAAATGCAGAGATGAATGCAGTGTTAGAGATGTTCCTGTAGTGGAATTGCTTTCACTATGATTATTTGTTTGTTATGTACATTTGTTTCAAACAAGCTAGAAGAAAATATAAAATTTTGTTTAGTAGAAATGTTGGGCTTGGTTAGTTATGACTGACTATCAAAGGATATAATGAATTTCTGAATATCAGAATGCTCCTGTTGCTAAATGTTGTATACAATTTTCATTAAGCTGTAACACTAGAATAAGCTAAGATATCTTCGCCATTATCTGCATACTATTATTTGGTAAAGACATGTTGTATATTACATTATCAGTAGAAAAGGTGCAAATTTTCAGTGGTGTGTTCTGGATTGGACATTCCCATTCCCTGTGTGTTTGTGCTCGTATCTCTTACCTGGGTTGGATTTTTTCAAACTCATTGCTTCTATTTCTGTTGTAGGGTTGTGTTTACATTGTTGATGCGTACAAAGTTTACTGGTCAAGCTGTGTCAAAGGAATACACACTGGACAGATGGTACTGCGATTAGTTGAAGCTATTGGTGAGATTCTGAATTGCTGTTAAGAGACCTTCTATCTAGTCAATAGCATACGTAATCCTGTTGACTAAGTACATGTTTAATGAGGTACCTTGAATTTTAGTGCAGACTTACTATGCCTCTGATCAGTTGCTTGTTAGTAATTTCTAAGAAAAGAATTAGCCCATGTAGGATGAAATTTTTCATTGAACCACAAGTATACCTGTCTTTTTACCAGTGGAGATTCTTTGTAGCGTTTGTTGCCCCGTCATAACTTTTTTCTTATCATAGATAATAATGCCTTCTAATTTTTCTTTCACGGCCTACAGTCCTGCTCTAATTTCTCCATGTTATTTCTCTATTTTGGAATAGTTTTGTTTTTGTTGTTTCCTTGTCTATACTAATTTGAGAATATGCTTTATTGGTTTATAGGAATGGTCAATTATAAAAATTTATTAAAAGGAAAGGGTAACAAATTATTTAGATGAAATTAATATTAGTTGGCTTCTTCTAGTTTAGAATTTTGGTAGATACATTTTGATGGTTTCTTTAGACCTCTATTTGGAGGTTCATCTATGTCCAGTATGAATGATAGCCTGGCAGGCAGTGTTTTGGGAAGTTGAGTTTTGGCTAAAATAGCCAATAAAAACAAAATAAGTTAAAATAACCAATAAGACAAAATCTCACATTCAAACTATAATCATTTCACTTTTTCTCTCACAACTATCAAATCAACTACAAAAAAAGAAAAAAGAAAAAAAAAGCCAAATATCATCTCAAACACAACTTTTTTAGCTAGGCTAAAATAACCAAAAAGCCAACTAAAATAGCCAAGTTCCCCCCCGCTTTTCCCCCGCCATGTGAGTGGTGAACTGATTCGCCTTTGAGGGCTAGATTGACTTGCAATATTCGATGTTATACTACTTTTGGTCTTATAATCACCTGCATTATGTAATAGAAGAATATGATATGAAGGATATGCTATGCTGGAATGGTTTACATCAGTCAATCTACAAAAAGTTCTTCGGACAACAAATTGCACCAAAAGCTTAAGCTATTGGGGGTAGGCTCAACAATAAATATCAAGCTCTTACACTCTTTCTCAAGTGAAATTTTTTTCGATGTTGGGAGACAGAGTAGCACACAAAATGAACTGAACTTGGTGAATACACACACTTGGAAAGAGTTCACATTGTCATACATAACAGCCAACAGTAGCATCTCATGGGAGTTTTCTATTTGAAGCAAAGCTGTGATAACATGTATATCAGGCTCTTTCTGATGTGATATTGAATTTCTCTCTGAGTGCAGATGTATATCTTGCTGGGACTGTCATGTTAATATTTGGCATGGGCTTGTATGGACTATTTATCAGTAATGTACCTCCTGATTCACCTCCAACTGTTGATCGTGCTCTCAAGGGCTCTTCCTTGTTTGGGATGTTTTCCTTAAAGGTAGTAACTGTTTGATCCAGTTAAATTTGTTTTTATTTAGACACCATCGGTTGTATGCATCATCTCTTGTTTATTAACTTCCATTTACACTTGCAATCTATTTATCAAGGAAAGTCAAAAAGGAATTGGAAAATTGAATCAAACTGTTTACGGTTGGGATTTTAGCTGAGCACTCCAGAATTTGTTTTGATCTCTTACTGGTAGTGGACCAAAACCCTCAGAGGCCATAGTGGCTGCAATATGGGTGTGCTTTTCAGGTGTGTGGAGATGAGCGAAGTCCCACATTGCTTAAGTACTAAAGTAATATGACAATGCTACATCGCCCGAATTTTGGCTTGTTGGTCGTCCGGCCGGTCATCTGGCAACAAGGTGACAGCCGCGGTAGACAAGTGTTTCATCTGTTATCCGGCCGGTTGACCGGCATGCACAAATTTCGGGCGTTCGGGCAAACTCAAATTCGAGCTACCAATCATTTTCAAAGTAATATTAAGCATATAAGCGTGAGGGTACCATCACCTTAATAGTTAACTTTTGGGGTGAGTTCTATTGAAGACCATGTAACATGGTATTAGAGCCGGAGTACTCCAGGATGGGTAGGGTGCGTGTCCTTGGCCTGCACATCGCAAGTGTTGCTGCTGGGCGTGAGGGAGGATGTGAAGTGAAGTCTCACATCGCCTGAGTACTAAAGTAATATTAAGCATATAAGCGTGAGGGCACCCTTACTTTAATAGCTAGCTTTTGAGGTGAGTTCTACGTAAGACCGTGTAACAATGCACACATGTCTTTGTCTTAAATTGGAGAACGTTGTCTAGTGAAGGTCTCTCTCTCTAAAATTGGTCAAGGTTTAAATCCTTTGAACGAGAGGGAAGACTGCCTTGACTAGCCTCAATTCTATCCGATGAACCACATAACCTTGGAGGTCCCGCACAAGAGTCATGTGGTCTCTCATGCACCCATGACGATGGCTCCAACCTGGAGGGGGGACCCTACTCCAACTTAGGCTGGCATAAGTGCATTAAGGTGCCTTCTGAAGACAACTTCGGAGAGATGAAACTCAAGCATAGGAGGGACACACTTGGATGGACAATTGCTTGGCCAAGTTAGGCATACCGAGCGTGTCGGCGGTGGGAGAGGTGATGCACTCAAGCAGAGGTTTGCTTGGCCGAGCCAAGGGATGCCTCGATCAAATTTGGTGGTGCCTTGGAGATTTTCAGCTCCCTGGCTTGAGTCTAAGGCACTGGGTAACTTAGACTTGGTCCGTGTGACTCAAGCCCAAAGGGGATTATGTTCAGATATCTGATTGGTCCCTGTGATGCCTTGCCAGGCCAACACATGGGTTTCAAGTTCATGGAGATGATGTATTGTGCTATGTAGGATATCTGGATACAAGTAGCCACAACCCTCAATTCATTCTTCCATTTAGCAGGCTATTGACCTCATAAATGGGCACTGCACGTTATTTAGACTTGATGAACATTTTAAAGCACCGGAACTATGAATTCTCTATACATTCAACCAAGTTCGTCTTGTAGTTAACTATAAAGTGCCTCATTATTTATCAGGAAAAAAAAAAACCTATAAAGTGCCTCGCCGAAAAGTGATTAAACAATTTGACTATCCATTCCTTTCGGTTCCATTGTGGTGATGGTCTTCCGTCCATTTGCATGCACTTCTTTATGCACTCCCAGCTCCTTGGGTTGGATCAGTGGCGGGTAATGGCCTTTGTTGTGCTGCTTCTGGTCTTACCTCTGTTAAATTCTGATGACTTCATAAAATTCAAGCTCCCTGGATTGGCCAAACCAATGCCGCAGTACGCATTTTTTGTTTACTGAAGTGTTTTTTTTATTTAATTTTATCTTTTGATCGGCAACTAAAGTTTAACGTTCAGCATTCAAGTTCTTAATACATGATATACTTTCAGTCCCAACTATTTGCATGGTATGTTGCTTCACCATTTGTGAACATTGGTTTAGACCTAACAACTCTTTTGTGCACATATGTACACGAGTCTTCATTTAGACAACAAGGTTCTTTGTTTTCTTGTCTCTTTTGCTGCAAAATGGAATGCTAAAAAAACACTTGCTGATGTTTCTTACTGGTTTTAGGAGAGGCCTCAATGGATGAAAATCAGCTCGCTTGATGAATTAAAGACGAAAGTTGGACATGTCATTGTCATGATTCTTCTTGTGAAGATGTTTGAGAGGAGCAAGATGGTGACTATAGCCACTGGTCTGGATTTATTAAGCTACTCCGTATGTATTTTCTTTTCTTCGGCTTCCTTGTACATCCTTCATAATTTGCACAAGTCAGACTAAATTGTCAAACCAAAATATGTTCTGATAACATGTAAAAATTGAAATTATTAATGGAAATAATGTTTGATATGTTTGTACTTGCATCGATTGTGTTAGTCTTGAAACCGCAACAACACTCTTGGACAGAGCCTCAACCAAATCAAGCTTCTGGACAACTGAATCCCCAAATTTTGTGTTGCAAAAATTACCAACACACAGTTTACACATGCTGTAACACTTGAAAGTTTCCTTTTTTGCAATCAATTTGATTACTTTTTACTTATTCTCATCCTCCATAATGTTTTAACAAACTTCCATATCAAAGTTGTTGCATTGAATGAACATATTTTTTTGCTTTAAAATATGTATATATATGTTATCAATTATTTGGGGAAGGCCAAATTACATAGTAGAAGAAGCTTACAAAGCAATTAGAGAAATATAGGAAGAATGAAACGACTTCAACTTGAAACTAATTTCTTGAGCGATATCGCAGAGACTTTTTCCATGAAACATCTAGTATAACTGTGAACATTAAAGCAGCGCTTTGTAGATAAATTGTTTGACAATTTTACGTGTACTGTGTGTGAAAATCTGAATTCGGAAATAGTATTGGAAAAATAATGAAAACTGAAATGAGAAAAAATAAAAGGAAATATTTATAGACATAATGTAAATTTTTTTATACTTTTAATTTAGATTTGTGTTCGACACAATTTCTTTAATGGATGTTTGTTTGTTTGGTTGTTTTTTTTTTTTTTTTTTTTTTTTCAATTAAAGCATCCAACAGCACAATTTGTGATAGATTGTGGTTGTCAATCAGCCCATGTTATGTCATGACTTTTCTTTTTCTTTACCAACCGAGTATTATTTGAAAACGGGAATATTTTTTTATTTTAATTCAAAATCAGCAACATGTGTGTCTTGATTACTGTTGTAAACAAAAAAAGAAAATTCAATTTATTTTATTATCTATACATTATTTATAAATATTGCATTTTTATAAATATAAAATGCTATTTAAATGGCATCAAACCTCTTTTAAAAATAAATTTATTTTAATTAGTAAAATAAAAGAGTTTAGATTTAAAAAATAATATAATAATAAATTTGATATATCGAGTGGAGAGCTTCTATTGCCACCCAAGACTTAAAAAAAATTTGAGGAGACTTAAGAGTAGGTCCTAATAGGTGAACTTATTATTCAATAGGTTCTATGATAATTAATGACGTTTTTCATCAAATACTATTAAAAAATGTCACTAATTATTAATTTTCACTGACAGTTTGAAAATTGTCACAAAAAAGTCACTAATTATAAATTTTAGTGATAATTTAAAAAAATCATCACAAAAAAAAAGTCACTAATCTTCAACTTTCAGCGATAGTTTGAAAAATTCGTCGTAGAAAAATATCACTAATTGTACGTTTTAGCGACAATTTATAAAAATTATGACAAAAAAAAAGTCATTAATTGTCAATTTTTAATGACATAAAAAAAATTATCACAATTTTTTTCAGTGATGATTTTACAAGAACTTATTTTTAATAGGATTTAATGAGAATTAAGTCTAACTATTATGATCTATTGATAATTTATCAAAATACTTGACGTATCAAATTTTGAAGATTTAGGTTGAAACGCTTGCAAGTTTAGCAAATCTTACTGTTTAGAACTCTTTTTCATAAAAGACTGACAAAGTGCCGAAAGAAAGAAGACAACATGAGATGAATTTGATTCCAAATAAATGCAGCAGGGGGCTTGTTTATATAAGCGGACTGGTAGCTCTTTGAATAACAATATAAGTATGTTAATTTTAGCATGATAGATTATTGAATATTGCCACATCATGTATTTTTATTATTATTATAAAAAAAAATTAATGACTTAATCTGTATTTCATAAATGCTAACCCTTATATATATTAAATTAGCTTAAATCAAAATACAAGTTGAAAGCATTCTTTAGGAAAATACTTACTATCACTATATTTTATTTAATTAAGCTAAAAAATTGAAGTCCATAAAAAATATTAATTATTGAATTTGTTTTTAATTAAAAGTTTCGTTTCAAAACACTGAGAATAATATAATTAGCTACATCGTATGATCGCAAAAACTAATACATACATTATTAAACAATTCTCCAATGACGGACATGGAAATATAGTGGAAATTATATGTTAGAGGGTCGCATTCAAAATTCACAATAAAATTCTGATTCTTTTATTAATAGCTAAATCATTGTACATAAGTATATTAAACAATAAAAAAAAAATTGGTTAGACCATCTCCAACGGAGAACCAAACTCAGCATCAGATTCAAAATTTGATAAAAAACTCACTTTTTGAAGCTCCAACCGTTGCACCAAACTCATATCAAAATGACAATTCAGCAAACAAAACATCAAACTGATACCAACACACAGATTTTACCAAATCACTGTTACTGACCGTTGAAGGTGGTATACCGGTCAACCAACCGGTTGCCCGGCCGGTTGACCAACCGGTCGCCCGGTTTCCTTTATTTTTGGTGGGTTCAAAAGGTTCAAACAGGTTAAAAAAAAAAAAAAAAAAAAATTATTTTTGCCTACCCGGTTGACCGGCCGGTCGACCGGCCGGTCAACCAACCGGTCGACCCATGATATACTGAAATGAGAATGAAAGCTTCTGTTATCAAATTAAAGAACAATTGTTTACTGCAACCACCAAGCTACTTTATAGAAACAATTGCTTCAAACCACCAATAATCATAGATTCAAACAGGACCAATAAAGAATAATTGTTTACTGATAGAACAATTGTTTCAAACCACCAATAATTGTTTCAAACCACCAATACAGAACAATTGTTTACTGAAACAATCAATTGTTTGAAACAATTTCAGAAATAGGTCAACCCACCAGCAAACATTTTTACAGAAAGCTGCAATTGTTTCATCGTTGAAATATTTTACAAAACATTGCGTTGAAACATAGCGTTCTAAAAAAAAAATATTTACGCTTACCGGTCGACCAACCGGTCGACCCACCGGTCAACCAACCGGTTGACCCACGTGATTTGATACGGGATTTGATACACCGTTGGAGTGAGTGGTATCAAATTTGGTGAAATGGATCATTTTTTACTCAGATTTGGTGAAAAATCTGAGTAACGGTTGGAGATGCTCTTACAAATCTAATCTGAGAATTGATTGTGGCGTTAGGTTCTATAAGTAATTTTTTTTCCCCATGTGAGGTATGAGACCCTCTATTTACACACCACTAATTATCTCATCTCACACCATTAGGTAATACACACCACACATAATTTTTACTTTTTTATCTTTTTCTCAATTCACACCATCAAATTTCTCAAATACCCCTATCTTTTCCATTAACCCTAAGAGCAACTCCAACTACACTTTCTATTTTTCACTAGCTAAAGTATAAAAAAAGTACTCTTTATTTTACCTAATTACTTTAGCTATTGTATTCTCCAACCACACTCTTTATTTTAGCTAATTATTTAAACTAACTTAATTAATTTTTAAAATAAAAAAATACTAATTGTTGATATGTTAGTAATATAAATTTGCAATAATAATAAATTTGCCCATACAAACATACAAAACCTGTAGAGTGAGGAGAAAAAAAAATACAAAATAAAAAATAAATTATTCTGTAATTCATCAAACATAATTGAAAGAACATATAAAATTGCTATATACACACACACACACACACATATATATATAAAATCTCAAATCCAAGACATAAATATACAAAAATCTAAAATATATACATACATAATTGTTTGGAGAGCCTCTGGGGCTCTTCAATTGTAGCCACAAAAAAAATAGGATGGTAAAATAGCTAACCCATTGGAATTCAAAATTAGACTTACATTGGCTAAAATGCCTAACAAGCCTTGTTTAACTATTCCCTTGGAGATGCTCTAACCCTAACACTTAAATGCCACCACTTCTACCATCGGTGCCGACACTGGCAACGAAGCCGCCTTCTCCCTAAGCAGTCGCCCCAGTGCCATCTCCCATAGAGATCGTCTCTTTTCTCTTTTCGTGTCTTTTCTCTTTTTTCGTGATCTCTCTCTCTCTTTCAATCTCTGTGATGGTGGATCTGGGCGACGGTGTTGATCGCGACAGTGATGATAGAGGTTGGGGCTATGATGGTGGCCGTGGAGGAGGGTTGTAGTGGTGAGAGAAGAAGGTGATGATTTGTTGAGGAGGATTTACCGAAACGAAATGAGGGTTAAGAGGGTTCACCAGAGGTGGCTGGTGGGAGGTGTTGCGAGGTTGAAAATGGCATTGCTGTCGCCAGCTAGGGTTTGCAGAGACTGGAGGGTTTGAATGGTTGTATATCTCTTTGGTAATTTTGTTGAGGGTAAAAATAGTAATTAAAAAAAGTTGAAAAATGGTATGGGATGAAATAATTAGTGGTGTGTAAATAGAAACTCCCGAAAAGTATGTTTTGTTATTTTGAAGGATGTTTTATTTTCAATTTTACCCTTTATTTTAACCTATATGTTAAAATCTTTTTTTTTTATCTATTTAATTTTTTTAAACTTGTTTGTGTGTATGATTTTTGAATTTCAACAGAGAGAGGAAATATGGTTGGTGAATTTTAACAGATAGAAAAAACAGGCTTTGTGAATTTCAATAGATATTTTAAAAATTTTAAAATAATTTTGACAGATAGATATAAATTTAAACACATAGGTTCAAAAATTGAACAGATAAAAAAATGATTTGAACAAGTAGGTTAAAATAAAAATTTTAACTGACCAAGAAATGTCCTTATGTCCCCAATAGAACCACTCTTGTCGTTAATGACTTATTAGCATAATATCCGTGCTATGCACGGATATAAAAATACACAAAAATTAAATAATAACATAAATTTGTTTAAAACATATTTGAAAAAATAATTTACACAATACAATATTAACCATTTTTATTAAAGTTACACTTAAGAGAATTTTTTATTTTATTTTTATGTTATTAAATGTGTGTTCTAAGTTCTTGATAAGAAGTACATATCATAGTTTAATGGGTAGAAATTAAAGAATAAATTACAAAAATTACATTTATCATAAAATATAAATGCACCTCATGCTTTGAGTTTTATAATTTTAATTTATCCTATCATAGAGTTCACCCAATATAATAAATCACATTTGTAAATATACTATTTATCCATTGTCTACTTTGTAAAACTTTAAAATTTGTATACTCATACATAAAAATTTTCCTTATATCATATAACTCTAGGGTAAAAATGCATGGAGGTTGCTTGTGGAGTTCGTGTTGGGTTAAACATTAAAAATGACTTATAAGTTAAGTGATTTAACTTTTTAAGGTAAACTATCAATATATCTTAATAGTTAGACTTAATTTCTATTAAGTCTTATTGAAAATAAGTATTGTTAAAATCGTTGTTAAAAATAATTTTTTTATAATAATTTTTTACGTATATCGCTAAAAATTGACAATTAGTGACTTTTGTTATGATTTGTATAAATTATTGCTAAAACTTACAATTAGTGACGTTTTTCGTGACAAATTTTTTAAACTATCGCTGCAAGTTGTAAATTAGTAAACTTTTTTGTGACAATTATTTTAAATTATCGCTAAAACTTATAATTAGTGACATTTTTTGTGACAAAGTTTTCAAACTGTTGCTAAAGATTAATAATTAGTGACGTTTTTAATAATGTTTAATGAAAAATGTCATTAATTATCATAAGACATATTAGATAATAAATCCATTTATTAGAACCTATGCGTAAGTCCCCTAACTTTAATCATTAATTTTTTTTTTTTGGATCTATGCCAACTTAGATTCACTTGATCTATTTATTAATAAATATTATTAATTGGTAAATAGATATCTATAAGTATTTTTATAATAAAAATAAAAAATATGTATATGTTTATGCATATTTATTAAAAATACTGAATTTGGGTAATTTTTTTATATATTTATGTTTAAAATAATTAGATATATTTATGTATGAAAAACTATCTAAGATCGAGTTATCTAAATCATGGGCCATATGTTAGACCTAGTTTTACACCTAATCTAAAAATTGATTGATAATATTTGATTATAATATATTTAAACTTTATATTTACAAAAATGTTAGAGATCCTAAATGAATTATCAAATATTCTAGTTTGGGGTCCCTGTCATTGCTCTAATATTTAGATTTTGTCATAGTTTCTCAAGTTGTGACCGGCATGAATTAGTTTGGAGGTTTCAGTAATTGGATTAAAAACTAAAATTAGAGTAGGGATCGAGTTCATCAATTTTTATGCCAACAATTCTTAGCTCAAGGCTAGTCATTGGAAAATTGTCTTGATTTATGTTCAATCCATGAGTTACTTGGCCAGCTTATTTATTTAAAAATTGATTTATGTTCAATCCATGAGTTACTTGGCCAACTTATTTATTTAAAGATTAATGGGTAAACATAATTATTAAATACCATTTGGGGATCAATATGTCTATGCTATGTGCATTTCTTTACCTATACAATTTTTAAGAAATTTAAATTAATACTTTGGAATGTGTCGATCTTTGGGACGAAAAGTTTATTTTACTTAGAGTAATGTTAGAGGTTTCAAATATTTTACCAAATATTCTACCAAATGCCTCACATAGGTATGGGGTGTGGGACTCACACCATGTGAGTCTCATACCCATGTGAGACATTTGATAAATATTTGATAAAACATTTAAAATCCCTAACATTACTATTTTACTTAATATAGAGTATAATATAGATATAAATATAGATAAAGATTATTATTCCAACATTCATTTAAATGTAAAGGTTTGTACCTTCATGTCTTTTTATTGGCATTACTTGGAAAAGTTGAGACCGAGGCAAATATATGGGATACGTCTATCATATTTGAATTTTGAAATTCAAATTTAAAGGATAACTAGCATATCACGGGATAAGATGTAAACCAGTTACTTATGGCTATGTCAAATATATTTTTAAATTGTTAGCATAAAATCTATGTAATTATAAAAGAAAATGTTGACATTTCATAATTGAAGTATAATAAAAATGAAAATTAATCAAATTTGTTCAAAATTCATTGAATAAATAAAATATATTATAACTATAATCTCAATTGTTGTGGATCTTCTGTCAGCATTCCTGCAATAGAAACATGATAGTTTTAGTACTATATTTGACGAAAAACACATATATTATGCATTTATAAAATGTTATAAAGTAAAAAAGTTATAGTTACGTATTATATTATATACATATATATTTTTTTATTACCTTTTAAAATATATCGACATTTTTTAGACCAATCTATAGTTAAGACAAAAGTCTCCAACGGTGCACAATCTACTTGACGTAACATTGTTGATATAGGTATGATAAATGCATAGGCACAATCTTGGTATGATACAATATAATCTTTAATCATCATAACTCCATTATCCTATAAAATTATTAAAAAATAAACTTTGTGTTAGAAAATGTAAGAATAAGTAATTTATCCTTGATCTCATATATTCAAATATGTTGGTTGACATCGCAAGATAAATACTACAGAAAAATACACCTTCGGTGACTAAAAATGCCTACTACAAAAAATTTGGTCGATAAAGGTACAATCTTTAGCTACTAAAAAAAATTTGATCAGCAAAGGTACACACTTTAGCTATCAAAAAAAATTTGGTCGGCAAAGGTACAATCTTTAGCTACTAAAAATAATTTAGTGCGTATTTAATTTACCTTTGGTGACTAATTGAGTTTTAGTCGTTGAAAATAGGGTTTTGGGCAACTAAAAAAAAATTGGTCCCTAAATGTACAAAGTTTTGGCTACTAAAAAATAATTTTGTCGGTATTCATTTTACTTTTGGCGACTACTTGAATTTTAGTAGTTGAAAATAGGATGTTGGGTGACTAAAAAAATTTGGTCTCTAAATGTACAATCTTTAGCTACTAAAAATAATTTAATTGGTATTTATTTTACTTTTAGCGACTACATTTTAGTCGCCAATATTATTGCCGACAAGCCTTCGACGACTAACTAGGCGACTAAAAATTTTAGTCACCATTGACTTTTGGCAACTAAAAAGAAGGCTTTGGCAACTAATTTTTCAGTAGCAGAAGGTGCATTTTCCTGTAGTGAAACTCTGCTCGTTTATCTTGAACAGTGAGATTTATTAAACTAGTATTATCTTTGACCATCATGTTAATATTATGTCTAATAAAAAAAAAAAAACACTTGTTAAAAAAAACATTGTATCTAATCAAAAATTAAAACACTTGTTAAGTATGAATTATTATTGTACATAGCTATTATTTATCGAAAGGAAAGTAACTCGTTATAATATCAACATCATCATGTGTGCAGTGACGACAAACAATGTGACCATAATGATATTCAAGTTTTTGATAGTAGCTTTTGCACAAATCAATCTAAAGGTTGTCAACATCAATTTGTTTAATGTATCCAAGTATTCGAAAATGTAAAACCTACAAAATATTTGGAAAAACTTAAATTCAAATATCTCTCTCTCTATATAGATATCGTTTAAATTTCATTACTTGAGAGGATAATAATTCTTACATTTGGCAAATGTGTATATGAATTCGAATAGTGTATGAAAAACCAACTCATTAGTCAAAAAATAACTCTACAAAAATGTTAATGTTAAAAAAGTTTTTTTAAATTTTTGTGTGGAGAAATGGGGCACATTTTTTGGACTTTCTAATGACTTTTTAAAGTTGCTAAAGTGATTTTTTCTTTTTTAAGTACCACAGTGTGTGCAAGTGTTGTCTGGGCATGATTCGAATGGGCTTCTATAGAACGGGGTGTGTTTTTCGGGGGGGTATGTTTTCACAGATTTTCCACACTTCAAATACTAAATGTATTCATAAATAATTCAATATGCTCGTGGAAACATAGCTATGCAAATAACAGAGTGATATTTGATATGTTTGTACTTGCATCGATTGTGTTAATCTTGAAGCCGCAACAACACTCTTGGACAGAGCCTCATCCATTACAAACCAAACCAAATCAAGCTTCTGGACAACTGAATCCCCAATTTTTGTCTTGCAAAAAACACAGTTTACATATGCTGTAACACTTGAAAGTTTCCTTTTTTGCAATCAATTTGATTACTTTTTACTTATTCTCATCCTCCATAATGTTTTAACAAACTTCCATATCAAAGTTGTCGCATTGAATGAACATATTTTTTTGCTTTAAAATATGTATATATATATGTTATCAATTATTTGGGAAAGGCCAAATTACATAGTAGAAGATGCTTACAAAGCAATTAGAGAAATATAGGAAGAATGAAACGACTTCAACTTGAAACTAATTTCTTGAGCAATATCGCAGACTTCTTCCATGAAACATCTAATATAACTGTGAACATTAAAGCATCACTTTGTAGATAAATTGTTCGACAATCTTACGTGTACTGTATGTGAAAATCTGAATTCGGAAATAGTATTGAAAAAATAATGAAAATTAAAACGAAAAAAAAAGAAGAGGAAATACTTATAGACATAATGTAAAAATTATATTATTTTAATTTAGAGTTGTGTTCAACTTAATTTTTTTAAGACAAATTTGTTTTGCTACAATGCTCATGAGATTATTGGGCATTCACCTACCAATATACAACGATCAAATCGTATAAAGCAGTCTTTTAAAGTACCTCCACTTGATACTTTAAATTTAATGTGACATTCCAACAGTCATATTTTGACATCAAGTATCATCTCTACCCAATATGCCAAAAATTGATATGACTTTTGGCATCATCCTTTTATGTCAATTTTAACATGATCCCTTGATGCTTTTTTTTTTCCCTTCAATAAAAGCATCCAACAACACAATTTGTAATAGATTGTGGTTGTCAATCAGCCCACGTCATGTCATGACTTGTCTTTATTCTTCGAAAACGGTAGTATTTTTTTTATTTTATTCAAAATCAGCAACTTGTATGTCTTTATTATTGGTGTAAACAAAAACAAAAATAATAATAATTTATTTTATTATCTATAAATTATTTTAGAAATATAGCATTTTTATAAATATAAAATGCTATTTAAATGGCATCAAACCTCTTTTAAAAATAAATTTATTTTAATTAGTAAAATAAAAGAATTTAAATTTAAAAAATAATATAATAATAGATTTGACATATTGAAATGAGAGCTTCTATTGCCACCAAGGCTTCAAAAAAATTTGAGGGAACTCACGCGTAGGTCCTAATAACACAAAAAAGACATTAATTATAAGTTTTGGCAACAATTTAAAAAAATAAGTGTCACTAATCTTCAACTTTCAGTGATGGTTTGAAAAATTCGTCACAGAAAAATGTAACTAATTATAACTTTTAGAGACAATTTATAAAAATCATGACAAAAAAAAGTCATTAATTATGATTTTTAGTGATATGCAAAAAAAAAAAAAAAAAAAAAAAATGTCACCAAAAATTATTTTTACCGACAATTTTACTAAACTTATTTTCAATAGGACTTAATAAGAATTAAGTCAAACTATTACGACCTATTTAATAATTTATCAAAATACTTGACATACTAAATTTTGAAGATTTAGGTTGAACGATTGCAAGTTTAGCAAATCTTACTGTTTAGAACTGTTTTATATAAAAGACTGACAAAGTGCCGAAAGAAAGAAGACGACATGAGATGAATTTGATTCCAAATAAATGCAGCAGGGGGCTTCTTTATGTAAGCGGATTGGTAGCCCTTTGAATGACCATGGTGACACAGTATGTTACTAAATTTTAGCATGATAGATTATTGAATATTGCCACGTCATGTATTTTTTTTTATTATTATATAAATTCAAAAAAAAAAAATTAATGACTTATCTTTATTTCATAAATGCTAACCCTTATATTAAAATTAGCTTAACTCAAAATACAAGTTGAAGCATTCTTTAGGAAAATACTTACTATCATATCACTGTATTTTATTTAATTAAGCTAAAAAATTGAAGTTCATAAAAAATATTAATTATTGAATTACATTTTTTTAAATTAAAAGTTTCATTTCAAAACACTGAGAATAATATAATTAGCTACATCGTATGAAGGCAAAAACTAATACATACATTGTTAAACAATTCTCCTCCAATGACGGACATGGAAATATAGTGGAAATTATAGTTAGCGGGTCGCATTCAAATTCACAATAAAATTCTGATTCTTTTATTAATAGCTAAATCTACATAAGTATATTAAATCATAGAAAAAAATTAGTGATAAATCCAATCTAAAGATTGTTTGAGGCGTTAAGTTCTATAAGTATTTTTTATTTTTTATTTTTTTGATGTGAAGTATGGGAGCCTCTATTTACACACCATTAATTATCTCATCTCACACTAGTACTTAATACACACCACACACAATTTTTATTTTATTTTTCTTTTTATATCTTTTTCTCAATTCACACCATAAAATTTCTCAAATACCCCCATCTTCTCCATTAACCCTAACCCTAACACTTAAATGCCACCACTTCTACTATTGGTGTTGGCATCGGCAACGGAGCTGCTTCCTTCCTAAGCAGTCGCCCCACCGCCACCCCCTTTCTATCCCTATCTCTCTTTGTAGATAAATTGTTCGACAATCTTACGTGTACTGTGTGTGAAAATCTAAATTAAAAGGAAATACTTACAGACATAATGTAAAAATTCTATACTTTTAATTTAGACTTGCATTTGACGCAATTTCTTTAAGATAAATTTGTCTCGCTACAATGCTCATGAGATTATTAGATGTTCACTTACCAATATACAACGATCAAATCTTATAAAGCAACCTTTTAAAGCATTTCCACCTGATACTTTAAATCTAATGTGACACTTCAACAGTCATATTTTGACATCAATTATCAACTCTATCTGGTATGTCAAAAATTGATTTGACTTTTGACATCATCCCTCCACGTCTTGATGCTTCTTTTTTTATTTTATTTTATTTTTTTATCAATTAAAGCATCCAACAACACAATTTGTGATAGATTGAGGTTGTCAATCAGCCCACGTTATGTCATGACTCTTCCTCTTTCTTTTTTTTTTTTACACCAACCGAGTATTCTTTGAGAATGGTAATATTTATTTTTATTTTTATTTTAATTCAAAATCGGCAACCTGTATGTCTTTATTACCGTTGTAAAAAAAAAAAAAAATTTCAATTTATTTTATTATCTATACATTATTTTATAAATATAAAATGCTATTTAAATGGCATCAAACCTCTTTTAAAAATAAATTTCTTTTAATTAGTAAAATGAAAGAGTTTAAATTTAAAAAATAATATAATAATAGATTTGATATATTTAGTGGAGAGCTTCTATTGCCACCCAAGACTTAAAAAAATTTAAGGGACTTACGAGTAGGTCCTAATAAGTGAACTTATTGTCCAATAAATCCTATGATAATTAATGAAGTTTTTCATCAAACACTATAAAAAATGTCACTAATTGTTAATTTTCACTGACAGTTTGAAAATTGTCACAAAAAAGTCACTAATTATAAATTTTAGCGATAATTTTTTTTTAAAAAAAAAAGCGTCACTAATCTCAACTTTTAGCGATAGTTTGAAAAATTAGTCACAGAAAAATATCAGTAATTGTAAGTTTTAGAAACAATTTATAAAAATCATGACAAAAAAAAGTCATTAATTGTCAATTTTTAGTGACTTGAAAAAAAAATTATCACAAAAAATTATTTTTAGTGACGATTTTACAAGAACTTATTTTTAATAGGACTCAATAGGAATTAAATCTAATTATTAGAAATCTATTGATAGTTTATCAAAATATTTGACATACCAAATTTTGAAGATTTAGCTTGAAACGCTTGCAAGTTTAGCAAATCTTGCTGTTTAGAACTCTTTTTTATAAAAGACTGACAAAGTGCCGAAAGAAAGAAGACAACATGAGATGAATTTGATTCCAAATAAATGCAGCCGGGGGCTTGTTTATATAAGCAGATTGGTAGCCCTTTGAATAACCATGGTGACACAATATAAGTATGTTACAAAATTTTAGCATGATAGATTATTGAATATTGCCACATCATGTATTTTATTTATTTATTATTATATGAATTCAAAAAAAATTAATGACTTAATCTGTATTTCATAAATGCCAACCCTTATATTAAAACTAGCTTAATTCAAAGTACAAGTTGAAAGTGTGGAGGCCGAGTTGAATTAATGAGGAAGGCCAACGAATCCGGTTGAGACATCAGGCCGAAGACAATTCGGCCTTGACCAGGGGCTCAAGGAGCCGAGTATTCGAATCGGCCATATAAGGAGCCGAACGGGGAGCCAACACTCAGCAGGAAGGCCGACTAAATAACTATGTGCAAGGTCAAGAGTGGGCTCGACCCTTGGGTCTAGACGTAATATAAAAAGGGAGGAATGTCAGCCAAAGAGAGGTATGTGAAAACAAAAAAGATAGCTTGAGATAGAAGTAAATTTGAGAGGATACTGACTTGTCTGTCGGAGTGCTAATTCCGACACTCCCGACCGGAGTGTTCATCTCTTTTTTAGGTAGCAATAAGAGGATCAAGAGCATCTAACTGGATCCAAGAGTATTTCTAAACTGCTTCACCACAATTGGCGCTATCTGTGGGAATACTCAAGTGCGTCCATGGCAGGCGTGACAGATGATCCTTCGATAGTTGCTGACGATGTTACACCAAGAGATGACATTACTCCAAGAAACATGTTTGGATCGGAGAATATCACCGCGCAAAGGGCCTTGAACTTCGATCCAGTAGCTCAAACCTCACCCTCAACTTATGTGCAGGAGACTGTGCAGCTGATCCTAGATCAAGCAAAACGAAACGAACAGTGTCTGGAAGATATGATGACTGAGAACGAGCGCTTACGTAAGGAATTGGCCATGGAGTTAGCCAAATCCCAACAGGCCATACGTTATGACTGGGGTCGATCCCTAGAAAAGAAGGATGATCGACGACGTCGACTACGGAAACGTGATAGTGGTAATGATTCTGACTCACCATCTTAGGAACCCAGAAAGAAGGGGCGAGTTGGTGTATCGAGCTCATCGAAAGGAAGTCCATATGTACGGCACAGGCGATGGAAAGGAAGTGATGGTTCAAATGAAGAGAACAGGCATGATCCTTTCGTACGACACATTGCAAGAGTTGTGCTGCCTAAAAAGTTCAAAGCACCAACATTCACTCTGTATGATGGAAAATCAGACCCCACAGATCACATTCGTCATTATAAACAAGCAATGACATTGCATGCTGACGATGAAGCCCTCATGTGTCGGATGTTTCCAAGCAGCATGGGACCATTGGCAGTTAGATGGTACTATAAACTGGAGTTGGCGTCAATAAGAAACTTTCATCAGCTCCAAAAATCCTTTAGGGCAAGATTTATCACCAACAAAGTTTAGCCAAAGTAAGCCGACTCTCTCTGGGTGATGCAGATTAAACCAGAAGAGACCTTCCGTGAATATTCGGCGTGCTATTAGAAGTGTTTTAACTTGGTGGATGATGCCTACAATGATTACATGGCCATTATCGCCGTTAAGATGGGGTTACATCCCGATAGTCCTCTCCGCAGTTCGTTGACCAGACGGCCTCCCAAAACAGTTTGGGCACTAATGAAGAAGGTTGAGGAGTACTGTAAGGTGGAAGACGATGCCTTACGGGTTAAGGCTGGACAAAAGTCGCTAAATCGGCTTCATCTGGCATGGTTTAGCCGATAAGCACCGTGCCATCAAGGAGCCTTGAACCTAGGACTCGGGCTAAACGAGACAACTGGCGTGACTCTTGCCGATCAAGCGGGCAGTGTTCTCACCGTTCGAATGAATAGTATCAAGTGGATAGCAGGTGCACCAGACGTTCGGACAAGAAGTATACGGAAGTGGCGGAGTCGATCAGTAAGATCTTACCCAAAGTCCAGCATCTTCCATTCTTTAAGTGGCAGTCTAAGATGATGGGGCCTCCTGATACTAGGAGAAGGGATAGGCGGTGCGAATATCACAAGGACCATAGCTATGACACTAACAGCTGTTATGCAGTGAAGGACCACCTGGAGGAATTAGTGCAAGATGGCCAGCTGGCGCAACATGTCCGAAAGAATAATCCACCGAACACGGTAACTCTACGGCCGGATTCACCTCCACTCGGTGTAATTCGCATGATATATAGCCTACCGTTGCCAACCCAAGTACATACAATTCAGTTGCAACCTAGCCTATCCAAGCCGATCACACCAGCTAAACGGTCCCATGAAACTGGCAAGATCAGCTTTGATGACACTGACCTAGATGGAGCAACTCTCCCTCACGCTGATCCCCTCGTCGTTGAGCTACGCATGAACCGATTCACAGTCGAGCGTGTTCTTATTGATTACGGAAGCACCTTAGGAATAATGTATTATAAGACATTCGTTAAACTCGGCTTCACTGATTCGGATATGTTACCGACCGATTACCCATTGTTCGGCTTCAACGCCAACCCCGAGTATCCCTTGGGTAGGATCACACTACCAGTACAGGCGGGTACCAAATCAGTCGACATGGAATTTCTAGTGGTCAAACTCTCGTCGCCAGATAATCTTATCATGGGAAAGACCTGGTTGCACGCTATGCAAGCTGTGCCAAGCACTTACCATCAACTACTCCGCTTTCCAACTGAATATGGCATTGAGCAAATTCGGGGCCCTCAGAAATCGGCACAGACATGCTATCTTATTGCTGCTGCAAAAAGGCCAAAGGAACCAGAGGTGAACGCAATTGAAGTACCGGATCGAGAGAGTCTCGAGGACATTGGAAAAACCCCTAGCGAGAAGGCAACCAAAGACCTTGATTGGATCGAAATCAATGGAAGTCCAGACAAATTCTTCATAATCGGCACTTCCTTGAACGAAGTTGACAGACGTGAGTTTGTTTCCTTCTTACTCGGTATGTAACGCCTACAAAATATAACCACAGATTCAATCGAATTATAAATAGATAATTACATAAATCAGAGTGTAACGTTCTTACATTTCATAGAGTTAATAGTACAAAAAAGTTAAACATAAACAAACGCCCTATAGGCTTGCACCTTTCCAAGCCTTGACTTGGTTACAACAAAATGAGACTAACTCTTACAAATAAAGACCTTGGCTATAGAAGAATACACAATCAAAATAAAGAAGCTCTTGCTCCCAAAAGTCCCTCCAAACTACTGTCTTGGTGCAGGCATGCCATCATTACCTGAAAATGTTTTTCCCAAATAGGGTGAGCCACAACCCAGTAGGAATGATCTAACACAATATATGAGATTTAACAAATATATAAGTGCATATGCTTATACAATGCCCGGGATAAAACATTCATACTTTTATGTTGCCAAAGAATACCAATTCCATATTCTCTTTCATTTTCATCCAATTCATTTCAATATATAAGCCAATTTCATTATTTCTTTAATAACCTAAATGAGACTAGAACTCAATGGTTCTACAATCACATCATCAACATACAACACTTCAAACTGCTATTTTACGGATATTTTGTCCGCGGGATCGGCACCCATGTATAAATTTCGGGACTTTCACCCAGGACACGCCAGCTAACTTAGTTATAATGGAGTCCATCCCCTTTCTATTTCCAAACAATGGAGTACATTCCCTTTCTCCTCCCAAACAATCATACATATACAATGTATTTAAACACATAATCATACATGGAATACATCACCTTTTTCCTCCCAAACATTCAAACATATACAATGTATATAAACGTAGTCATATTCAATGACAACCAACAAAAGATTAGTTTCAATTCATCTAATCCACATCTAATTTCTACAATAATCAAAACTATCCTCCACCGATAGCCCATTACAGATATTTCTAAATAGATATACAATTTCAAGACAGATAATTTATTCAAAATTTCCAAAGGTATGAAGTATTACATACCCAATTCCACCATCTATTTCAACACTCGCTCAATTCCATGTTTACAACACCAATCTCAATATTTATACAAAATAAACATGATAGTCATTTTAGGGCAAAAATCACCTTTTTCAAAATATCAATCCAAGTACCAAAATCAACCATTTTGACACAACATGACTTCATTTTCAAGCCCCATGTTCATTTATTTCACTTCCACCAAAAACCCCTCTTTTCATTTCACCCAAACCCTAGGTTTGTTCAAACTACTCCCGAATCTCACCATTGTCACACAATCACAAATAACTAAGTTAAAGACCATAATAAAGTGTAGAAAATCCTTATCTCAAGTTAGAAGACGAGTAAAGCAATCAGATCAAAATGAAGATCTTGACGTACTCTACCTTTTTCTCAAAGGCACTAGGGTGAAGAACACGATAGATCTAGGTCAAAATGTGGAGAGAGAGAGATAGAGTATTTTAGGGAGAGAAACTCAAGATCTAGGGTTTTGGAGAGTTTTAGAGAGAGAGAGGAATGAAAAAGTGAACAAAAACATCATCTTCACAGACTGTTATACACGCAGTCCGCTCGAGCGTGAAAAGTGACGCTCGAGCGTCAAACACAAAGTTCCACTCGAGCGCAGAACTAGACGCTCAATCATCTATCCGCTTGAGCGTAGGAAACGCCACTCGAGCGTCGAATACACTCCCTCAGTATTTGCAGGTCTACAAAAATACTGAGAGTTGAAAAATCCTGCTCGAGTGTGAGAATGGCAGCTCGAGCGGAGGAGCAAAATTTGTGAAGCCCGCTCGAGCGCAAGAATTCCCGCTCGAGCGGAAGAGCCAAAATCTGGGCAACAAAGGTTTGGAAACACAAGCAACCAACCTGTTCTAAATGCACAACTACAACCCGATAACCAAAATAAGAGGAAGACAAGGGAAACAAGATATAAATAACCATTCAAAACTATACCAACCCAAGTCCGGAGTACAACAAGAGACGGGTCAAAAAAAAAAAAAAAAACTGGAATCGCTATAACCTCCCCCCTTAAAGAATTTCGCCCTCGAAATTAAAAATCAAGTTAAAAATCAACATTAAATCATTCATAACAATGTTATTTTCACAAACCCATTACCATGACCCATTCTCCGGTCATCCATTCTCATCGACTCGATACACAAGTCCCATATTAAAATGAAATTTACAATTTCCCAAAGCATTCACAATGTTCAAAACTTATACAACATCTGCAATGTTTTCAAAAGTGACATAACACATATGATATTCCTTATTCTCAATACATATGCAATGTTTATATCGACTCCATGTTTCCAAGATATCAATAACATATACAATGTTCTTATAATTTAAAACATATACAATGCTTGTACCTGACATTATCATAATCGAAATCTTAACACATGTTTAGGCATCAATAAACAAGTCCGGATATTTCTCTCGGACTTCTAATTCACGTTCCCAAGTTGCTTCCTCAACTCCGTGGTGTTTCCACAATACTTTAACCAAGGGGATCGTTTTGCCTTGCAAAACTTGGTCCGGCGTATCCAAGATCCTCACCGGTCTCTCCTCATACGAAGCATCCTCATCTACCTCTAAGTCGGTCCAATCCAACACGTGCGATGGATTCGGCTCATACTTTCGAAGCATACTAATATAAAACACGTCATACACACCGGAAAGTTTTGGCGACAACGCCAAACGGTAAGCAACCTCCCCAATCCGTTCAAGGATTTCAAAAGGTCCAATAAATCGAGGGGATAGCGTCCCACTCTTCCCAAATCTCATCAAACCCCGCCTAGGTGATATTTTCAAAAAGACATGATCACCCACCTCAAAAGACAAGGGTCTCCTCCTATGGTTGGCATAACTCCTTTGGCAACTCTGGGCCGTAACCAATCTCTTATGAATAAGTGCTACCTTCTCCGTCATTTTCTAAACCAACTCTGGGCCCAACAAAGGTGCATCACCCACCTCGGCCCAACACACCGGAAATGTACACGGTCGGCCATACAAGGCCTCAAACGGTGCCATGTCAATACTCGATTGGAAGCTATTGTTATAGGCAAACTCCACTAAGGGCAGGTGCCTCTCCCACGAACCCTTGAAGTCAATGACACATCCTCGAAGCATATCCTCAAGGATCTGAATAGTACGCTCGGACTACCCGTCAGTCTGAGGATGATACGCAGTATTAAAGGTCAATCTAGTGCCCAGGGCACTCTGCAAACTCTGCCACAACGAGCTGTGAAATGGATCTCTATCCGAAACAATCGTCATAAGAGGCCGTGCAACCTCACTATGTCCCTGATATACAAGTCGGCAAGATAGTTTACCGAATCACTCACGCGCAAAGGTATGAAGTGTGCAGACTTGGTTAACTAGTCAACTACCACCCAAATGGCATCACTACCTCGTTGAGTCATCGGAAGGCCCACAACAAAATCCATCGTGGCATGCTCCCACTTCCACTCGGCTATAGGTAAGGGTTGTAACAAACCCGCTGGCCTTTGATGCTCGGCCTTCACTTGCTGACAAGTAAGGCATTTCGATACAAACATAGCTATATCCTTCTTCATACCTCTCCACAAAAATTGGTGACTAAGATCGTGATACATCTTTCTACCTCCCGGATGCATCGCAAGGCGTGGATGGTGAAACTCTCTGAGTACTTCCTCTTGGCAAGATTTCGACACGAATAAACGGTCACGATATCTCACACTCTGGTTGGAATACACATTCAAGCCCCTTTCCACCTTCCCACTGGAAATCTTCTCCCTGAGGGTTTCTACTTCAAGGTCACTTTTCTGTGCTTCTAACACTCAGTTCACAAGTGTAGGTTGTGCAACTACCGAAAACAAGGCAGTAGATTCAAAGGACTCACCAAGATGCAGGTCAAACTCCCCAAGAATACCCAACATCTCCCATTCCCGAATGGCGATACAAGCCACACTGTTAACTGATTTCCTACTCAAAGCATCGACCACAATGTTGGCCTTTCCGGGATGATAATGCAGCTCGAAATCATAATCCTCTATGAACTCCATCCACTTTCTCTACCTCAAATTCAGATCCTTCTGTGTAAACAGATATTTCAGACTCTTATGATTGGAAAACACCTCAAATCTCTCACCATACAGATAGTGCCTCCAAATCTTTAAAGCAAATATCACCGCTGCTAACTCTAGGTCATGAGTAGGGTAGTTCCTCTCATGTGTTTTTAACTGCCGTGAGCCATAGGCTACGACTTTCCCCTCTTGCATCAATACACAACCCAAACCTTCCCGTGAGGCATCACAATATACCGAATAGCCCAAACCCTTCTCCAGAATAATCAATACTGGAGTAGTGGTGAGTCTAATCTTAAGCTCTTGGAATGACTTCTCACAAGTCTCACTCCACACGAATTTGACTCATTTCCTCGTCAACCTAGTCAACAGTGAAGCTAGTCTAGAGAAATCCCTCACAAATCTCCGATAATACCTTGTCAACCCCAGAAAACTATGGATCTCAAAAGCATTCTTAGGTTGTGCCCAATCTTACACTGCCTCTATCTTGGATGAATCTACAGTCACCCATTCCCCGAATACTATATGGCCTAAGAACTTAACCTCTTTCAGCCATAATTCACACTTCTTGAACTTAGCATACAGCTTGTGGGCTCTAAGTAACTCAAGTACTACCCGTAAGTGTTTCTCATGTTCCTCCTTAGAGGGTGAGTAAATCAAAATTTCGTCCACAAAGACAACCACGAAACGGTCTAGAAACTCATGGAAGATCCGATTCATCAAATCCATAAACACAGTCGGTGCATTGGTTAGCTCAAAATGCATCACTAGGAACTCGTAATTGCCATACCGCGTACGGAATGCCGTCTTGGGGATATCCTCCTCCCTTACCTTCAACTAATGATAACCCAACCTCAGGTCTATCTTAGAGAAACAACAAGACTCTTTCAACTAATCAAAGAGATCATCTATATGAGGCATTGGATACTTGTTCTTAACAGTAACCCGGTTCAACTTCCTGTAATCGATACAAAGTCGCAAGGCTCCATCTTTCTTTTTAGCAAAGAGAGCCAGTGCTTCCCAAGGTGAAGTACTAGGGCAGATAAAACCCTTATCTAACAATTCCTGGAGTTGAATCTTCAACCCATTCAACTTAGCAGGTGCAAACCGATACGATGCCATAGAAATCGGTGCTGTACTAGGCACTAAATCAAAAGAGAACTCGATCTCTCGGTGAGGTGATAAATAGTAAGATCCTTGGGAAAGACGCCTGGGTATTCACAAACCACCCTTGGCAACTTAACCTGGCCTCTATCACACTCACTACTCAAAAAGTTAGCAAGGAGACAACTAAGCTCACTCTGTCCACGCGGATCATATACCGGTAATAAAACTCTATCCACCCGGTCCTCCAAGACATAAAAGAAGTCACCGCTCAAGGTACAGTAACCCTCTGACGATAGCAATCTATAACAGCATGGTATGACGATAACTAGCCCATACCCAAAATAACATCAAAGTTAGACATGTCGAGCAATACAAATGCAAAAAGTAATCGACGACCAGCAACTTCGATATCGCAAACCCGACACCCCTGTTTCAAGATAACCTCACCACTAATAGGTGACTTTACACAAATAAGGGATGCTAATTGTGCCAACTCCAACCCCAAAACCGATGCAAATGCAGATGGGATAAATGAATGGGATGCACCCGTATCAATCAACACATTAGCAACTGAACTGCAGAACAAGAAGGTACCTCTCACAACCGAAGGCGCTGGTACAAGATCTATCGCGGTAACGGCATACACACGTTTGGTAGGTCTCTGCTCAACTTGCTCACCCCTCGGAGCATAAGACTGATGCACTGATTGAGCCGAAGAGGCTCCCTGATTGGCCTTCGAGGTCTGTGCTAACTGTGCTGGTTGGTGACTCTAAATCTGCCTCGAACTAGATGCACCAGATGTGCCACCCAACTATGGGCAAAATCTCTTCAGGTGCCCCACCTGTCCACACTGATAACAAGTGGGCTGTTGCCCTCTACCCTGATTCTGGCATTGAAAATGAGCCGAAGACAAAGCTGCTCACTGCCACTCTCCTTTCTGCGGGCAAGTTGGAGACTTGTGGCCCAACTGACTACATTTGAAACAAGTAATGTCTCCTTGACCACCCTTCCCAGAACCCGAACTCGGCATTGGAAAGGTAGACCTCGACTGTGATCCCTGGAACTACTGAGGGTTAGAGCTCCTCTACCTTTTTCCGTCCCCTTGACTATCCTGACTCCTCCTGGAGCCCTTCATCCTCTCTTCTTCTGCCTGCATAATGGTCTCAAGATGGGTCGCTGCCTCCACAAGGTGCCCATAGTCTCTAATCATGGATCCGACCACTCTAAACATGAACCCGGTCCTCAGCCTCTTCTCAAACTCCAAACAACGGCACTTTTCAGTCGCCACCAACTTAGGTGCAAACCTAGACAAGCTAGTGAATGTGGCCTCGAACTCAGCCACTGGTGTGTTCAACTACACCAACTTGGAAAACTGGTCCCTCAACTATTCCCTAACCGTGGGAGGCAAAAACTTCTCCTGGAAGGCATTGACGAAGGCCTCCCAAGTCCCACCAATGCATCCCCGCGCATACTTCCACCATTGACCCGCGTCTCCCTTCAATTGGAAGGACACTAAGGTCACCCTCAAACCCCCGTCTTCAATACCGAGCATCTCAAAAGTCTTCACCATCTGTTCTAGCCACTCATCTGCTTTCAGTGGCTCCTTAGGGTCGCCTAAAAACTCATCTGGATTCGACCGGAAGAACTCCCTCTTTAGAAAAGATGGCCCTACCTCAGCGACTTGGGCTTGGACTTGATTCTCAGCCGTGAGAATGTCTATAGACTCCCGAAAAGCTCCTGCCATTTGGTGGGCTAAGGCGTCCATGGCCTGTTGACCAACCGGTTCGGCCACATTGGCCTCACCAACTCTCTCTTCTTGTGTCGAAATTTCATCCGGCATAGGCACCTCGTGTCTTCTAGGCCTACCACGTCTACCACCACCACGTCCAAGTCTTGACATCCTAATAAAGGTAACGAAAGAGATTAGCATATTTACAAATGTGCCGAAGCTAACTCACTCGCGTCCTAATACGATGGACAATAGTAAATCACTCCATATAAGCACGTAATCACGTAAACGCATACGAATTTCCTTCCTAGATAATGACCGTCCCGCGGCGTTGCTAGAGTTCCAATTAGAAACAGCAGTGATCAAGTGCTCTTCTAATAGGACTTCTAGAAACCCGTAGACCTAATTAATATCTTAGGAATTAAATCACATACCCATATAATCACATAAGCATGTTATCATATAAGCATATATCGTTTGCACTTAAGTCTCTAGTAAGCGAGACAAACCCATTGTGGTACTAACCACTTCCCACGTACCCAAAGTGTTCAAACCCGGTATGTTTTGATACCAAGTTGTAACGCTCCCAAAATATAACCATAGATTCAATCGAATTATAAATAGATAATTACATAAATCAGAGTGTAATGTTCTTACGTTTCATAGAGTTAATGGTACAAAAAAGTTAAACATAAATAAACGCCCTATAGGCTTACACCTTTCCAAGCCTTGACTTGGTTATAACAAAAGGAGACTAGCACTTACAAATAAAGCCCTTGGCTATACAAGAATACACAATCGGAATAAAGAAGCTCTTGCTCCCAAAAGTCCCTCCAAACTACTATCTTGGTGGAGGCATGCCATCATTACCTGAAAATGTTTTTCCAAATAGGGTGAGCCATAGCCCAGTAGGAATGATCTAACACAATATATGAGATTTAACAAAGATATAAGTGCATATGCATATACAATGCCCGGAATAAAACATTCATACTTTTATGTTGCCAAAGAATACCAATTCCATATTCGCTTTTATTTTCATCCAATTCATTTCAATATATAAGCCAATTTCATTATTTCTTTAATAACCCAAATGAGACTACAACTCAATGGTTTTACAATCACATCATCAACATACAACACTTAAAACTGCCATTTTACGGATATTTTATCCGTGGGATTGGCACCCATGTATAAATTTCGGGACTTTCACCCAAGACACTCCGACCAACTTAGTTATAATGGAGTCTATCCCCTTTCTTCTCCCAAACAATGGAGTACATCTCATTTCTTCTCCTAAACAATCATATATATATACAATGTATTTAAACACATAATCATACATGGAGTCCATCCTCTTTCTCCTCCCAAACAATCATACATATACAATGTATATAAATGTAGCCATATTCAATGACAACCAACAAAAGATTAGTTTCAATTCATCTAATCCACATACAATTTCTATAACAATCAAAGTTATCCTCCACCGATAGCCCAATATAGATATTTCTAAACAGATATACAATCTCAAGACAAATAATTTATTCAAAATTTCCAAAGGTATGAAGTATTACATACTTAATTCCACTATCTATTTCAACACTCCTTCAATTCCATGTTTACAACACCAATCTCAATATTTATACAAAATAAACATGATAGACATTTTAAGGCAAAAATCACCTTTTTCAAAATATTCATCCAAGTACCAAAATCAACCATTTTGACACAACATGACTTCATTTTCAAACCCCATGTTCATTTATTTCACTTCCACCAAAAACCCCTCTTTTCATTTCACCCAAACCCTAGGTTTGTTCAAACTATTCCCAAATCTCACCATTGTCACACAACCACAAATAACTAAGTTAAAAACCATAACAAAGTGTAGAAAATCCCTACCTCAAGTTAGAAAACGAGTAAAGCAAGGTTGAAACTCCAAAGATACCGTGACCCAACTTCGTTCGGATCAAAATGAAGATCTTGAAGTACTCTACCTTTTTCTCAAAGGCACTGGGTGAAGAACACACGATAGATCTAGGTCAAAATGTAGAGAGAGAGAATATTTTAGAGAGAGAAACTCAATATCTAGGGTTTTGGAGAGTTTTAGAGAGAGAGAGGAATGAAAAAGTGAACAAAAACATCATCTTCACGGACTGTTATACACGCAGTCTGCTCAAGCGTGGAAAATGACGCTCGAGCGCCAGACACAAAATTCTGCTCGAGCGTAGAACTGGACGCTCGAGCGTCAAATACACTCCCCCAGTATTTGCAGGTCTGCAAAAATACTGAGAGTTGAAAAATTTCGCTCGAGCGCGAGAATGGCCGCTTGAGCGGAGGAGCAAAATTTGTAAAGCTCACTTTAGCGCAAGAATTCCCGCTCGGGCAAAAGAGCCAAAATTTGAGCAACAAAGGTTTGGAAACACAAGCAACCAACTTTTTCTGAACGCACAACTACAACTTGATAACCAAAATAAGGGGAAGACAAGGGAAACAAGATATAAATAACCATTCAAAACTATACCAACTCGAGTCCGGAGTACAACAAGAGACGGGTCAAAAAAAAAGAAGAAGGGGAAATCGCTATACGGCAATCTCGACGTGTTTGCATGGACACCATACGAAATGCCGAGAGTGGATTAAGACGTGGCCCATCATCGTTTAAACGTCGATCCAAAATTCAAACCAATCATTCAGAAAAGTTGACGGTCAGCCACGGAGCATGCATCGGTCGTTGTTGATGAAGTTGACAGGTTGCTTGATACCGGGGCAATTCGTTAAGTAACTTATCCCACGTGGCTGTCTAATATCGTGGTCGTAAAGAAGAAGAATGGATCTTAGCGCGTTTATGTGGATTTCACGGATTTGAACAAGGCTTGTCCTAAGGATTGTTTTCCTCTTCCCAGAATCGATCGACTTGCAGATGCAACGGCACATCATCAACGCGTGAGCTTCTTGGATGCTTACAGGGGTTATCACCAAATTGCCATGCATCCGGAGGATCAGGAAAAGACCTCATTCCTCACCCCAAGGGGAACCTATTGCTACAAGGTCCCTTCAGGCTGAAGAATACAGCGGCAACCTACTAGAGGCTGGTGACCATATGTTTAAGAAACAACTTGGCCGCACCATGGAAGTATACATCGATGACATGGTGGTGAAATCCAAGAAAAGCAAGCCCATCTAGTCGATTTATCAGAGACCTTCGGCGTCCTCTGAAAGTACAAGATGAAACTGAACACCTCAAAATGTGCATTCGGCATCGGATCCGGCAAGTTTCTCGGTTATATTGTCAACGATCGCGAAATAAAGGCCAACCCGAGGTAGATCACAACAATTCTAGAACTCGACTCCCCCCAGTCGGTTAAAGAAGTTCAAAAGTTGATGGGAATGGCCGCTGCCCTCAATAGGTTATTAGCCGTTCCTCAGATCGCTGCTGACCATTTTTTCACACACTTCGGCAGGGTAAAACATTCCAATGGGCCACCGAGTATGAGGCTGCACTGGATGGCTTGAAAATTTATCTTCGTTCAGTGCCACTCTTGGCAACCCTATCGCCAGGCAATCCGCTCATCTTGTATCTAGCAATATCCGACCGGGCAGTCAGCGCCGTGTTACTAAAGAAAGAACTCGGGGAGCAGTGACCAATTTACTATATAAGCAAGGCAATGGTCGATGCCGAAACATGATACTTACCATTGGAAAAGCTCATTCTTGCTCTCGTAGTGGCTTCAAGAAAGTTGATGCATTATTTTTAGGCTCATACCATAGGGGTATTAACGGACTATTCACTCCAATCAGCGCTTCGAAGCGAGGAAGCATCAGGGCGAGTCTCTAAATGGGCTTTGGAACTCAGCCAGTATGATATCCAGTTCTTTCCCAGAACAGCCACCAAGGAGCAGGTGCTCGCCGACTTTGTAGCTGAGTTCACGGGATGCCATGCCGACTTCAAGTCCGATCAAACCCACTTTAAACCTAAACCCGACTGGCGACTATATGTTGGAGACCTTTGGCAAATGTATTGTGACGGATCATCCAACCAGCGGGACAGGGGGCAGGCGTAGTAATCATGAGCCCCGAAGGGGCAATAATTGAGCAAGCAGGCAAACTGGGCTTCGATGCATCAAATAATGAGGCCGAATACGAAGCATTGCTAACTGGCCTTCGTAATGCACTTCATCTTGTTGCATGGCGGTTACATGTTTTCTGTGACTCGAAGTTAGTCATCAACCAGTTGAAAGGAGAATATGCGGCTAAAAATGACCGCATGGCAGCCTACATAAAAACGGAAAATTCCTTGCTCACAGAATTCGACCACCACGAATTGAATCAAATAACCTGGGATCAGAACACGCATGCAAATGCCCTTGCTTGCCTACCTTCTGCCATTAATTCAGAATTCAAACGAACAATTGAAGTAGGGTTTATCTCAGAGCTGAGCATCACCTCTTCTGAACTAGTTCGGATTAACATCATTGAGTCAAGACCGAGTTGGATGGACCCTATTGCCGTATTTCTTTCCTCAGAACAGCTCCCAACAGATAAGAAAGAAGTCTACAAATTGCGGAATAAAGCCCTACGATATTATCTGGATTCGCAGGGAAAACTTTACAAAAAATCTCTCTCTGGGCCGTATCTAGAATGTGTTCATCCAGACAAGGCTGAGGAATTTTTGGCCGAAATACACGATGGTAGTTGCGGTGTCTACTCTGGAGGATGCTCATTGGCCCATCGAGCTGTAACACAGGGGTATTATTGGCCGACCAGGCGTACTAATGTCGAGAACTATGTAAAGAAATGCGAACAATGCCAAAAGTTTTCCCCATTAACTCATCTGCCTGCCGAAGAATTAAATTCCATTACTAGTCCTTGGCCGTTCGTTCAATGGGGACTTGACATCATCAGACCGTTACCACAGGCTCCGAGAAACAAACGATTCCTGATCATCGCAACAAATTATTTTACAAAGTGGGTCGAAGCAGAGGCATTAACACATATTCGAGATGTCGATGTTAAACGTTTTGTATGAAAAAACATTATAACTTGATTCGTCATACCAAGAGCACTTGTATCCGAAAACGGCACCCAATTCGATTGTGGCGTCTATCGGGAGTTATGCAATACATATGGTATCCGACCCTACTTTTCTTTGTCGGCTTACCCGCAAAGCAATGGTCAAGCCAAGGCTTCCAACAAAGTGATCCTAGATGGCATCAAGAAATGATTGGAGAAGGCCAAGGACAAATGGGTTGAAGAGTTGCCGAGCGTATTATGGGCTTATCGCACCACTCCGAGGTGGTCTACTGGGGAAACGTCATTCACTTTGTGCTTTGGGACACATGCTATTATCCCTCTTGAAATCGGCCTGCCCAAACTAAAATCCAAGGCTTTTGACATAGGGCATAATGACATGATGTTGGCCTTAGATCTGACTCTAATTGAAGAGCGCCGAGATCGTGCTCTTACATGCATGGCGCGATATCAGTAGCAGCTCACCAAGTCATATAACCAACGCGTATAGTTACGTTGTTATACACCTGGAGAACTTGTCCTTAAGAAAGTGCTTCCTGCTACTAAGAATTTGGCAGACAGTAAATTGGGCCCCAACTGGGACGGCCCTTACCAAATTGATTCAATTGCCGAAACAGGGGCGTATCGGCTTTCAGACATGGCTGGCAGAAGTTTACCACGCCCCTGGAATTCAACCCACTTGTGTAAATTTTATCATTAAGCCAATTTGTACGACATGCCAGTCTGTTTTTGATTTTTGCTGCTATGCTAACATGTAACCATCTACGTATTCCGCAATACAATATGCCTTTTTTATCGTCGTCTCGTCAAAAATGGTTAAATGATATATAAGACTCCGGATTCGGAGCGCCTTTTGTGCATGTTCACTTTCGGGTCGAATAAGCCTCCAAATTCGGAACACTCTTCGTGGATATCACGATTGGCCACATATAAGACTCCGGATTTGGAGCGCCCTTCATGCATGTTCACGTTTGGGCCGAATAAGCCTCCAAATTCGGAGTGCCCTTCGTGGATATCACGATTGGCCACAGATAAGATTCCAGATTCGGAGCGTCTTTCGTGCATATTCACGTTTGGGCCGAATAAGCCTTCGAATTCGGAGCGCCCTTCGTAGATATCATGATTGGCCACATATAAGACTTCGGATTTGGAGCACTCTTCATGCATCTTCACGTTTGGGTCGAATAAGCCTCTGAATTCGGAGCGCCCTTCGTGGATATCACGATTGACCACATATAAGACTTCGGATTCGGAGCGCCCTTCGTGCATGTTCACGTTTGGGCCAAATAAGCCTCCGAATTCGAAGCGCCCTTCGTGCATATCACGATTGGCCATATATAAGACTCTGGATTCGGAGCGCCCTTCGTGCATGTTCACGTTTGGGCCGAATAAGCTTCCGAATTCAAAGTGTCCTTCATGGATATCATGATTGGCCACATATAAGACTTCGAATTTGGAGTGCCCTTCGTGCATGTTCACGTTTGGATCGAATAAGCCATCGGATTTGGAGCACCAGCTGAAAGAGTTTTTCAAATAAGTACATTGCCTAAACAGAGTAGTCAATTTACGAGAGCTAATAAACACATGGTTCAAAAATACAAGCTAAGGGCAATGGAATAAAATTGGAACACAAAAATGCACTGATTGATAAGACGCAAGAACAATGAATATTTATTTAAACTAATATGACTTCTTCCTGCCAGTACATGAGTCCTACTAGAATGTAAAGTACAATATTTAGGCTTTCTCTGGTTCGGCGCCTTCCTCTTCGTCATCCATCTTCTCAGCATCAAAAGCCTCGAAGGGAAACTTGAACTCTTTGTATAATGGAGACGCAGAGTCGACGCTCGCGACTTGTAAAGCCCTAACCCAACCGTGCTTGAAGCCGTGGTTCTCGCACTGACAAACGCTTTCTGCCAATTTTTTTTAGTTTTTCAATGCCGATTTTTCGGCCGTAAAAAAAGCTTTCTTCATAGGCCTGAGTTCTTATAGCCTCTTTGGCGAACATGTTTGCGTTTCCCTATCGGCCATAGCATGATCCAGCATGCACTGGTTGACTCTGTCCATGATGGTTTGTGGCACACGCCGACTGTGTCTTAGTGCCTTAGTTGTGGCACACGCCGACTGTGTCTTAGCCGCCTTAGCCTTTTTTAGCTCACTCTCAGCCTTCTCCGTGTGACCTCCAAATCTCGAATGTGCCCATCCCTCTGCTTGAGCTTTCTTTTCTCTGTGCGCAGGCGTATGCCAACTTCATAGGCGCTGTAAAGTCCTCAGATCGCCCCATCTATACCTTCCCTGAAACCTCGTAATCACCCCGACCGACAAGTGACTATTGCACCTCTGGCGAGAATATTTGTTGCGTAAATTCCACCGCCATGTTAGGATCACTTACTATTGAGTCCATTTTGATCATTGGTTTGTTCCAAATAAAGACCGAAAAGCTCAGCGAACACGGCGATCTGCTCGGCTCACTTCGCGTAGCGGCATGCCCACTCGAGGTCTTTGAGCCCTCTTGTTGCTGCGCCCCATCTCTGGGGGACTTCACTACTTCACCTCTTTTGGGGGACCTACTCCGACGTCTGGGCGACCGACGTCTCTCTCCCCTCTACTGTCATGTTTCATGTTCGCTGAGCTTCGCCCCAGTAGCGCGATGCATTTCAGTGTCCAACTCTGCTAAGCTCCTTCCTTCTCCTTTACTGTTGAAAAATAATCTCTGAGACATTTATGGCCCCGCTTGCGACCACCGTCCACATTCAAGTTTCTGCTTGTTCTCAAATTATCGACTACCTCTTTCGTCGTTTGTACCAGATCTGTTCCACGACACCTAGGACCTCTTAAATACTAGGTACTCGTTCATTAATTACAGATGTAGCATTTTCGATGTGCCTCGCAACTAACCCTAACCGTCTGTAATCGGGTTTGGAATGACATGTCCAAATGGGGCAATGGTAGATATCTAACTCCACTCGGTATCTTATGTTATAGTCGAATAACGATACACTGGCCCACTCGGCCAGACGATTAGCATTGGGCCATATGTTTTTATTCGGCTCTGGAACGACATGTCCAAATGGGGCAAGGGCAATATATGACTTTATTCGGCCATCTTATGTTATAGCTGAATCACGATACATTGCCCACTTGGCCAGACGAGCTTAGCATTGGGCTATATGTTTTATTTGGCTCTGGAACGAAGTCCAAATAAGGCAAGGGTAGATTTAGTGTGTTGAATTACTACATTGTCCTACTTAGCCACCAATTTAAATTAACAAATACAGAACAGGGACAAAAAGGTAATTTTCATTAATAAACTGAATACAAACAACCGTCACTTTATACATGAAAACTGCCCTACGAATGACCTCTAAACAAAATGAGCAAAAACCTACAAAAACTACATACAGAAGATACCTAACATGAAGCAAAATTACACTAGCACTATTTATTCTTCAAGATCAGACTCCAACGGCTCAACATCCAGCTGCTCGTATGGAATCAGATGCTCCAATGTCACATTAGCGGCCGCTAGGTCTTTAAGCCAGCCGTGTTTGAAGCCTCAGTTCTTAAACTTCAATACCTCCTCCACGTACTTCTCCATGGCCGCATTCTCTCTGGCATCGAACGTCTTCGAAATCTTTAAGTCGGTGAGTTCTTTCGCCTTCTTCAATTCTTCCAAATCGGCCTCTAGCTTTGCGATCACTTCTTTGGCCAAATTGAGCGCATCATCACTCATATTCGCCCATTCCTCGACGACCACCTGGAGTAGATCGGCGCGTCTTCCTTTTTCTTCTCCAACGTTGGCCCTCGTCCGCTCCTCTTCCGCCTTTTTAGCCTCAAACTCGGCTGTAAGAGACGCCATCGCCAATTTGGCTAGTGCCTTTTTAGCTTTTCCCTTTTCAGTTTCAATCTCGGCTTTGAGTACGCCGATTTGCTCGACAGTGTCATAGTGATGTCGACTGATTTCTGCAATTCTACCTGCCGCTTGAAACAAAACAAGGGCAAGTTAGTCAGAATACAAAAGAAAATAGAAATTGAGTTTACCAAGTACGTACCAATATCGCCAACTGAGCAGCTAATGCTATTGAAACCATGCCCGGTTCTGCACGGACCGCAGCCTTGTCCATTGGTAAAGAAATAGACGAAGCCACACTTAAGGCCACAACGGGATCTTTCATAGTCGACGCATCAGCAGAAACCGGTGCATTTTTCATTCTAGGTTGGATGATAAACGACGCCGCCAAGTCTTGGGACTCTTCTATTCGAGGCCGTTTGTCTGTCAACTCTTCGGAAGACTCGGCCTCTATTTTGGTGGGTCGTTTCTCCCCCATTTGTTCGACACATAAATCGCTCGGTTGTTGTTCAATGATCAAGTCGGCCATAACAACTTCTCTCTCCTCTTCCTCAATAGGAACAAACGATGGGGGTATTGATCTAGTAGCTTCGACCCTCCTTCGGGCTGCCATCTTTTCAACATTTTTCCTTCTAGCCATCTGTGTGAGAGATTCTCCAGCCATGTTCTCAGGATCTGTGCCGGGTAGGTCTCCTAGATCGGTGAAAATGTTATCTTCTAAAGAATAGTACTCAGCAACACAATGGTGTAGTAGAGATAAGGAATTAAGTATTGTTTATGTTAGGTGGATGATGGTGCATTATGTTTCCCAATTGGGAATTGCACTTTAGTTTGTTGCCTATGTCCCTAACTAAGTGCCCTCTATATCAAATTTTATACTCTATTTGAGTAATGGGTTAATGGAGAGCCATTTGTAGGCGATCTATAACCATCAAGTAGCTTATCTTTATTTTACTTCTCATAATTTTGCAAAATTAAGACCTAGAGTTCTATGGCACATTATTGTATGCTATCTTGTAAACGCTTAGGGTCATATGGCGTATTATTGTATGCTGTCATGTAAACCCTCCGGGTCATGTGCTTATAGGTGAGCAGCTTTGTGGGAGTGTAACTAAGTCACATAAAATTTTCTTAGTAAATGTGACGAGAATAGGGTTTTAGAACTCTATAAGATAGAGAATTCTAAGTATGGCGGTATATATGTAGCTAGTTGAGAATGGAAAGAAATTTCAATATCGTAGGGATAGTGGGAGCGACGTGCCTACTAGTGGATTAGTCCATTAGACAAGAATACTCTACATTCTTAGTTGTGTGGCAGCGAATGTGAAATTTTTTCACATCATCACTAGGTGATGAAAAGACAAACATTCATGATTGCTCAACAAGATGATAAAAAGCCTAGAATGATGCCAAAGGCTGTCTAGTCCCCTGCTTTTAGAAAGTGGATCAGTGTTGTGCATTTTAAGACAAAGTCTTTGAGGATTAACCATTTTTAGGATTTGGTTGACTTTCCGTTCTGACGCAAAACTATTCTAAAGTTATGCACAATTTGGATAGTAATTTTTTAGGCATAAGGCTCGCTAGTAAGGCTTACTTTGACTTAGGCTATGATTGACATGAGTTCGGAAGTTTACTTTGTAGACATTGTGACCCAACTTCTCGTTAGAGAATTGGATAAGTAGATCTGTAGGGATTTACCTTATGCTTTTATGGCGAAAAGATAGGCGCGCAAAAGATTGCTAGTTCCAATAAATCTTTTACGGCCTAAAACAGTTATCTAAATAGTGGTTCTTAGATTTCATCAAGCCATGATGGGCCAATGATGATCGATGAAGACCACTGAAGCATGATCAATGGTCCAAAAGAAGTTTTTCCTTACTTAGTCATTATGATCCAAGAATTTATAAGGTTGTCGCCACCTAGGGTTGGCAGTCCTCTGTTTTAGACATGATGGACATGGGTGATGTAATTTATATGCTCGGATGTACGATCCTTAGGGATTGTTCTGGGAAAATTCTTGGTTTGTCTTTGATGACGTACATAACGAATATCCTAGAATGGTTCTAGATATGAAATTGCAAACCGATTGACTTATCTATTGGTAAAAGCTAGAGCCTCAACGATTGAGTGAATCTTCAGATTGTCTCTAGTTGAAACAGATGACCTATATTTCTTGATTTTTTATTGTGGGAGCCTGAAGTATGCTATGTGGGCGTATTCGGCATGATGAGTGTTATCTTTTGTAAATGGCCAACTAAGTAGTTTAGACCTTGACCTTGCTTATTAGACCTTGGATAGGATTCTCTATTGGTATTGTATAAATTTGTCCTTTGTGAGATTCAATGCGCTTGTTAGGCGCATCTTGAATGAACGCAAATTGGTCACCAAAATATCTTTAGAAAGGTAATTGCGCAAGAGATAGTGATCTTGAACCACTTAATGTGATTCACCATTGTATATGCTTATCATAAGAGGTGCTGATATGACTTATGTTTGGAATCTAGAATTGCGCAAACTATGGTTGTATTTTTTTTAATCAATCACTTATTTTTGTGAGATTATGGGATATTGATGCTATTATGGCTTGTGTCATAATGATTAGCAGATGATGATGTTAGCAGGCAAGATTGGCTCACTCACACGAGCATTCACCCTTGGCGCTCGGGAGTGAGCAAGGATGAGACTAGTGGTTTATTGTATTTGGAGCCAAGAGAGGCTTAAATTATCCACTATGTATGTTGCCTTGGTTACAACCAAGATGAGGTTATGTTAAAAACCAAACATGGATGTTAGTACCCACTTTCCATGTTGTGCTTGTTGTGATTAGTCAGATGCGAGATCTCATTTGGCGCCTGGAAGGCGAACAAATAGAGAATTCGGGTTAGGCGCTAGAAAGTGACTAGATTAAGATCTGTACGGTGTATCGAGTATGACGTCACTCTTTGGAAGAGTTACTCCACCGTAGCATGTATTCATTCTATATGTGCTTGGAGACTGAGTAATGAAGTGAGAGAATGGAATCCCTGTTTCCTTCCCATGTGAGTCTTACATATCATTATTGATATGACTTTCACTTATGTACCCTTTTGTGACCTTTGACTATGTCATAAGGTAAGGAGTTAATGTTCTGCTACTTTGGTATGTTGTCTGCAGTCATGTATGATTCGCCTTAAGGGACATCACTGGGAAAGCGGCCAATCCTAAACTAAATAGCATGAGGGCAAAGTGAAGATCATCTAGTATTACACCACTGTTGTATATTCACAGTCGGCAACTTACATTGCTTTGTAGGAGAGGCGGATTGAGTGTGAATATATTACAAAAATTGAAAGGGTCAAATATGCTCTTTTGAGGGATTAGAGATGTTTTTTAGACCGGTGTAATTAGATGTGTCAGGGGTATATGAGACACTATTTTTATTTTCGGGTTGATGTCTCTATGCTGGCTCTTTTTGAGTTTCTAGTGTAGAACTCCCACAGGCATGTGTTCTCAACGGTCGCACGGTCCATTGGCTAGTATGATCGTGTTTGATGGATAGATTGAGATAAAGAAAGTACAGTGTCATGCCAGCGCATGTTTGAGTGGGAGATGTTGAAAATTGGGTCCTGTTTAGAACCCATACTCGATTGGGTCGCCAATGGTGGCATGACCCAAGACCTATAAAAAGAGACCTAGTCAAAGTGGATTTGGATTCACTTATCCTAGGGATAAGTGTGATTAACTCACTATCTCATCTATTGAGGAGATAGAGTTATGGGTGGTTATAACTCTTCCACATAATATACGTATTATATTTGGAGAGTAAGAATTTAACCAGAAGGGTAATCAATATCTTTCTCTCTCTCTCTCTCTCTCTCTCTCCCCTAGACTCTCTATTATTTCTCTTTCTATAGAAACACAGAATAGCCTTTGTACTGTGAATAGTGTGGGTAGTTCTCTAGTAGTTCTATTCCACTGCTGGGAATTGTTCGAAGACATCAATGGAGGCATGTGATTCACCTACATGATTCATTGATTCGGTTTGCGCATAAAAGGTATGTCTGAATTCTTTTATTTCTGCTGTGTATTATTTCTTATTTTCCTACAACTTTGATATTCAATTACACTAACAACTAAGCCAATTGTGATGTCCCAAGTTCTTTTTAAAACAAATTAAGTATTTCAATCTAGAATTTCCACTTCTTCTGATCATCCTTGCTACTTTGGAACTTTATGAGTCTCGTGTGTTGTTTGCTCTTTCTTTGGAATTATTTGAGTACGTCCTAGTGTGTTCCGAGGTGTTGCTTTGCATTTGTGAGTGTCGGGGTGAGCTCGGGATTCATGGGAGTGCATTAAGGTAGCTAATGTCTAGTTCTAAGTTGAGACTGCTCGAGTGGTACTTTCGTCACTCGAGCGGTAACGTTATCCTCCCAGTATCTTGTTTTGGAGCCTGAACTACTGGGAATGTGTATTCTTCACTTGAGCGGTCTTTTGCAGAGAGGAGTGAGATTCCGAGAGTTGGTGTTCTTTGCTCGAGCTCAAGATTGTTCGCTTGAGCATTCCAAAATTTGAATTCATCGCTTGAGCACAGGATTGTTCGCTCGAGTGGTTTGGTTGCAGTCTGCTCCGAAAAATGTGTCCAATCACATAAAAGTTGAGCCTTACACACTTCTCTTCCACTTTTCACTTAAGTCTCTCTCTCTCTCTCTCTCTCTCTCTCTCTCTCTCCCTCTCTCTCTTTACATTTTACTTATTTCTTTTCTCTCATCTCTCTCTAAAAACCCTCCACCCACCTCAATTATTTCTTCGATCTCTCCACATCCTTTGAAATTTTGGCCCAAGTGTCTTCACTAATATTGGAGAGCTCCTCAAGGGCTATATTGTGTACGTGGAGATCGGATTTTGACACTATTGATTTTGAAGCTTTTCTTATCTTTCCTCTCCAAATCTTGAGATAGGGAGTTTTTTTCCAGTTATATATATGTTTTTGGCATGTTATGATTTTAATGGAGGGTTTAAGGTTTGGACTGTTGGGTTTTGGAAAGTGTTTTAAAGATGATTTTTATGTGTCTTGGTTCAAATTAAATTGTTTACGAATTTATGAACCTCTTGGAAGTATAAGGAAGGGTATGTCTTGAAAATGGATAAAAACCCTCTTTTGTTTAAACCCTAGATTTTTGGGAAGAATTGGGAAAAAAATGGATTTTGTAAAGCAATAATGAAATTGTGGAGATTTCTTTAAGAAATGGATGAGATTATCACATGTGATTATGTTGTTTGAGATATCCATGAGATGGATGAATGTTATTATTTGAAAATCTTGGATAACATGAATAAATATATGCTTGGACTATGTAATGAAAGTGAGTTTTGGGTTGTGAATATGAGATGATATCATATATCACATAGATATGAATTTTGTTGTGATTTGGGCAAATGTTGAGAATTGTAAAATGTTACGATGAAACTTTATAACTACGTTTCATTCCATTCATCTGGCAATACCTTGGGAATTGATTTATTGTTTTGAGAAAACAATTGGAAACCTTTAAATGTTTTGGGGTAAATGTGTTTGGTAAGTCTGGATAGGGGGTGTAAATGGTAATGTTGAAGTTGGTCTGAGTGTTCAGTGTGAAAGATCGAAAACATGCGCAGAGAAGGAAGTACCACGTGCCTTCCAGTTAGGAGTCGCTAAAGTGGGGAATTGGTAGTGCTTGTTATGCCTACTTGTAGTACACCAATTTAGGAATTACCTAAGTTGTATTTACCCCCCCTGTGTATTTAAATTTTGGAATATATCGAGATAATAAATTTTCTTAAATGTAGCACTCTGTACTTCCTGTTATAATGAAATTATATTTGAATCTTTGATTATCTTGATTGGGAGCCTTCTTAGTCGATATTTGAGCCTTGATGAGGTGTTACCATAGTGGTTGGGGGAGGTTGAATCAAAAACTCAAAATTTTAAAAGTTATTATTGAGTAGTCTTCACTCTTTTATCATTTTCTCTTTCTACACTTTTAATCTTGATGTGAGGCTAGAACCATTGGAAAGCTTACTTCTTGGGCTTTCAATTTGGACACAAGAACGACCCTAAACGGAGTTCGGATGAGAGAGTTATAAATCGGTTTGAAAATTACGAATCTATGCTGTGAGCATAGTGCGTTCGAGCGCAACTTTCAACGCTCGAGTGTAAGCACATAATCAGATCTTTAAAAGTCACTTTTTGGATCAAACCAATTCACTTTTCACTCCCTTCTCTCTCTCCTTCCGTCATTTTTGCTTTCTCAAGATTTTTAGGCTTGATTTCATCTATTTCCATACATCTTTGACCCCTAGTTCCATATACTAAAACGTAAAGCACAACGAGGGCTTCCATTTAATCTCAACGGATCGTTGTTTTCATCGCCAGTGATGTTTCCGACTTGTTTCCTTCTTGCTTCTAGGGTAGGGTCTATTTCTAAATTCAATATGAGTTCAGTAGTGTATTTGTGGTGTATTTTAAATATATAGATCCCATTGTTCTTGATTGATTTTTGAATTTGTTGTAAGTTTAGGGTTTGTTCCAAGTGGGATTATTGAGCTATGGTTTAGCTACAAAAGTTTATTTTCCACTTACAAAGAATGTATATGAGTTTTTAAATGTAAAAAGCCCTAATTTGGAGAAACCCCAAATGTTGGTCTTTTTGGGAAAATGTTGGATTATCAAACCAAATGTAAAAGAGGGGTTTCTAAATGTTTTCTTGAAAAGGTTGTGATTATGAAATTGGAGTTGTATATATTGAAATGAGTTATTTCTTGTATTGAAATGGATTTTCAAAAAAGGAAAGGGGTATGCCCTAAAATATAAATGTTGAGATTGTAAAGAGGAAATTGATTAAATGTTGAGAAATGTGAAATTAAAATAATGATTAATGATGATGGTGGAGTTTGATATGTATTATCACTCTCATTTGAGTTTTGGAAAAGTGTACCTTTAATGAAATTTATTTATTTGTTTAGAGATATTTGTTTTAGGTTATTGGTGGAGGATAGCTATGATTGTTTGTAAAAATTGCATGTTGACCAGGCAAACTGGATTGTTTATAAATCTTACATATCATGGAACTACAATGGATTTTGAGGATTTAAACTGTATGTTTTGGAAAGAGATTTTGGAAATTCTTGTGTTATGTTTTAAGAGCATTTGTTTAATTTTGAAAATTATATTTTGGATCACATGTATGTTGCTATTTGGAAAAAGTAAATAAAATGATAAATCTGAGAAATGGTTGTCATTGAATATGATTGTGTGTTTTAATACATTGTACATGTATGATGTTTGGGAGGAGAAAGGGAATGTACTCCATTGTTGGGCGGAGAAAGGAGATGGACTCCATTGAATTAAGTTGGCCTGTGTGTCCGGGGTGAAAGTCCCGAAAATCGTACATATACATGGGTGCCGATTCTGCAGACGAAATTTTCGTAAAATGGAAAATTGTAGTGCTTGTATAGCCTACATTTACATGGGTCCCGTTTGACGGTTTCTCGCAAACGAAATACCCATTTTATTTATTATCATTTTAGTTTTGGAAAGAAATGATTTTAAACGATTTTAGCAATGTATTTGTTGTTGGTTAATGATATATTCGTATTGGAACTGGCAATGAAATTGCTAGTTGGTATTGAGACACCTGGATTGACTTGTGGAAATGGATTTTTTTTTATATCAAACTAATGTATTGAATTCAAAAAACGTTTTGAATAAACGAAAGGTTTGGAAGACTGGAAAGAAAGGGTTTTTATTGAGAAAGAAAGTGGAGTTGAGAATGCATTGAGCATATTATATATGTATGTATTGCATTCATGATCATTTACACTAGTGGAGCATATTTAGTTTTTGAAATATTTATTACTGGTCTTTATACTCACCCTATGTGACTGAAAATATTTTTCAGGTATGCTTATGAAGATGTGGACAGAAACGTTGAAGTTGTGTTTGGAACCGTGTAGGGTGGTTCCTTTATTTGTCGGCCAAGGGCCATTTATGTATTTGTTGGCCGTATGTCATTCTTGTAAGGGTTGCACCCTTTGTATATGATGTAAGCCTTTGAGCATCTTAATTTGATTTATAACATCTTTGTATGTGTTGTTACAGAGCATCCATTTGACTTAGATGTTGTATCTAAGAATGTATAAAATTGAAATAACACATGTACTGTGTGCTTATATTATATACATTTGCATGAGTGCTGTTAGTGATCGTCTATCGTTGAGTGGTTTACTCACGTGGGCCACACTTCGTAAATCTGGGGCGTGACATTAAAAGATCATTGCATATGATTTTTAAAGGAATAAAACTTGTGATTTTTGGAGCATGGCATGGTATTGCATTCAAACAAATAAGACTGTTTAAACATATATACTTTGTGAAGATACTTCTACTGGATTTTGTGCTCACCCTTAGTGGATTTGTACAGGAAATGTTGTGGTGATTCTGCCAAGATAAAGGTAGGGAATATGTTTTGAGAGCACGAGACTCTTTAATATTTTGTTGTATATTTTGACAAGCCAAGGGCTTTATTTGTATGGGTGTGCAACCATTTTTGTGTAACCGAGCTTAAGCCTTGAAGCTTGAAGCCCTTGGAGCATTTCTCTTGTTGTTTTATTCTCTTTTGTTTTCTTTGTCGCACATGCTACGGATTCACTCTTTTGAAGTCTGAATTTGTATTGCATGTGGACTCTTTTTGTAAATATCTCGCATAAATGGAATACAAATATGGAGATTTGATCATTTGATTTGAGATTAGTGTAATTGAATGACTTATCTTTATATCATTTATTTGGGGGCGTTACACCAATCACATCTAAATGATCCCAATCATTTTTAAAAAAAATAAAATAAATGTGATTTATTATTATATGAAGTATACATCAAACCGAATCACAATATAAATAATTTATATCTATATTGTGAAAGTAAAGTTCAAATAATCTATTACTTGACTGAATAAGTTTATAAAAACAACAAATTAATTATAGAGAAACAAAATCAACGAAGCAAAATAATTTTTCAAAGTCTAAATCCAAAAGCATAAATCAAACTCATTTCACAATACAAATAATTTATATCTATATTGTGACTTTATAACATAAATGGTATGTACTGCCAACTATTCACACAGTTAGTGAAATTCATGACACATTAATGGCGATTAATGAATGGTTTATTATTTTTAAATAGTTGAATAGTTTATTATATTTTTAATCATGCAGTTGAATAGTTTATTATTTTTTTAAATTGTAAAAATAATGACATGAATATATCCAATCAAAAAATAACAGTATAAACATAGAAGAAAAAACACATACATAAGCATACGTATCTATATATACATAGAAGTGAGAGTGAGAGTACAATACTACCTCTGTTCCAGCTACAAATTAGATCTTCCTGTTGATAAAATAGAATTAAGGGTAAATTACACTTTGCACTCCTGCACTTTGCACCAAATTTCATTTTGGTCTCTACACATGCAATCAAGACAGTCAACCTCCTGCACTTCTGGTCCAATTCCACTTTAGTCCCTGCACATGAAATTGTGACAGTTAACCCCCAGTATTTTTGGTAAAATCTCACTTTGGTCCCTATACAAGTGTCAATGTCCCCATTTTGTTATTCACTTGTTTAAATCTTTAACAGAATATAGTCATGTGATAAGAATATGACTATGACATGAGGGTAAGAAAGGAAAATCATCTACATTTTCCACCAATACATACTTTATTCCAAAATTGACATCAAAATATGACTGTATTAGGTTAAAACAAAACGCAGATTGTAAATAATTAAGAAGATGAACTAGAGTTTTACATAAATTGGAATCACAAAACTCTATTTTCACGATAACACACCCTTCTGTCTATTCATCTTTCTTTCCCTTTGGTTTTTTTGTCGCATTTTTTATTTTATTTCAAAAGCTCTATTTTCTTGCCTTTTCGTCCCAATTTTTACCATACAAACATTATTTTATATATATATATATATATTGTATTATATAACTCTCGTATGCTTATCATGTAAGACAAAGTGTATTGATGGGAAACATGGATGATTTTCCTTTCTTACCCTCATTTCGTAGTTACATTTTTGTCACATGATTGGATTTTGTTAAAGATTTAAAAATGAAATAACAGAAGAGGGACATTGACATTTATGTAGGGACCAAAGTGGGATTTGAGTAAAAGTGCAGGGGGTTGACCGTCACAATTTCATGTGTAGAGATTAAAGTGAGATTTGATCAAAAGTGCAAGGGTTGATTGTCATAACTTCATGTGTAGGGGCCAAAATAAGATTTGGTGCAAAGTGTAGGGGTGCAAAGTGTAATTTACCCTAGAATTAACAAAACTACTGCAAGTACGACATTTTAAAAGTTAGTCATTACATCATAATTTTTTTCAAGCAAAAAATAAGAAATAACTTGATTGATTATAAGATATTTATAATATGAAGAATATCCCTTCAAAAAAAAAAAAAACCACTAATATCTCCCTCTCACATGCTTTACTTTCTCATTCATCCAAACATGATAGTTACAAAATATAATTATTTATTTTCTTTTTTCACCTAAATAAGAGATTGCATTTTTTTACCTGACCCTCGGATCCAAATGTGATGTATAAATGTTCATTTAAAGATTGGTAAAAGTAGAAGTTAATATTCAACACCCATAATAAGAAACTTGATGTTTTATACAAATAATTATTTGTTGGTAGCTTCTAGACGCATATAATGAAGATGTATGTAAAAAATAGAATAAATTGGCTAAAAAAGCAGTAAAAGTAGATGACAATTCGAACAAAAGCAATTGCTATAATTCATACATTACTGTTGCTTACTGTTGGATCTTGCATGAGACAAAAGCAATCATTGAAGAAAGGGGACTCAAAGGCAAAGGATGAGAGAGAGGCGGCTGCGGTGATTAAGAAAACAACAATGACTGTGAGCATTAATTTGAGTGCTCTAATGAAACATTAATGATATAATAAAAAAATAAAAAAATATTAAAATATCACATCACAGTAAATAGAGTCTATTACTAATTTATTAGAATTGATTTTAGAACTCAAAAATTAGAACTCTAAAGTATTTTTTTTTAAAAAAAAAAAAAAAAGGATGGACAACCGTGATAGTTAGGGTTTTTTTAAATTCAAAAAGTCCAAAAAAGAAGAGTGGGTGGGAGTTGAAAAATACAGTATTTTTTTAATTTTAAAAATTAGAAAAAGACTCTTAAGAATATATGAAAAAATAAAACAAAATTGAATAGCAAATCAAAAAAATAAATCAAAAAAATTTAAAAGTTAAACGCTTCGTATTAGAATTCATACAACCATTAAACAAAATGAATGGAAAATTAAAACAAATAAATCAAAAAAATTTAAAAGTTGAACACTTAATTACATATATTCATTCACTGTTCTCATATTATAATTCATACAACCCCTAAAGAAATTAATAAAATTAAAAACAAACAAATAGAAAAAAGTTTAAAAGTTGAATGTTAGTTACATACCTCCATTCATTGCTCTCATATTGGAATTCATACAATCCATATGAAAAAAAAAAAAAAAAAAAATGAATAGAAAATCTAATCAAATAAAGAAAAAAGTATAAAAGCTGAATGCTTAATTACATGCATCCATTCACTGCTCACAAATTGATTTTTCAACCAGTTCACACATTGCCATTGTTGAAAATAGTAAAATAAAGTTTCTAATGGGGTGAGAGATTGAGTAGGCGTCAAATGCTACCAAGAGAAAAGCTAAAATAGAAGAAGATGATAAATTCTTGAGGAAATATCTTTTGCACCCCAAACTTTTACGAGTTTTTTAATTTGACCCGTATACTTCGATTAATATCAATTTTACATCCAAATTTTCAAAATTTTGATAAATTTGGTTCCTGTCGTTACATTCCGCCTACAATTAGACAGAATGTCTTACGTGGCACTAAAATTCATTTGAAATTTCATTTTACCTCCCAAACTATACCTTAAAAATCAATTTGTCCCCCAAATATAAAAAAAATTAAAATTTAAATAATATATACTTTGTAAAAAAATAATCAAAAATATAAAAATCCTCATTTAGAATTATCTTGAAATTATGAAGTATGGTTATTTCGACAAATATGTCGTACCTGTACCGGCTATTTGCCGAATTTTGAAATTTTTTTCTCACTTAATTTTGAAATTACTATTAGTCGATCAATTCTATTGAAATTAATTTGGGTAATAAATTAGTTACAATTGCGCGAACACATAGAGTAGCCAATAAATTTTTGGCTCAATAAGTTTCTCCAAGATCGACTTTAGATAATTTGAGACCTATGAAGCATAGGTACGGGTATAAAAACTGATATTGGTATGATATGGGTATGTCGTCACGACAAAATCTAAAAAAAAAAAAAAAAGAAGTAGGGTACGGGTACGAGTACAAGTTAATATGTTTGTAAAAAAATATTTATTTTTAATTTAAAATAATACAAAAATTGATTAAATTGTTTAATTTGTTAAATCCAACAAACAATTTACATTTATCCAAAAGTACAAGTATAAGATAAACCACAATTAAATGTCATTATATTAAATAATTTACAAACCATACCTTAATTTTGAAATCATGCTAAGTAAAAAACTAAAAATGAAAAAGAAGTCTAGTAAAATGGATTTTATCTTTGTAGTAGACGAAAATATTGTTTCGACTGAGATACGACACCGTTTAAGTATATACTAGATATGTCTGGGTACGCCAAAAATTAAGAAGAAAATTTTTGAGTATTTTGTGTACTCGATATGTATGCATAAATACACGGTATGGGTATATGTTTGTCGAATTATTCATACTTCACAGTCTCAAGATAATTCTAAATAAGGATTTTTATAGTTTTTATTTTTTTTGCAAAGTATATATTATTTAAAATTTAATTTTTTTCATTATTGAGATAAGAAATTATTCATTAAATATTTAAATTTAATTTTTTTATATTTGAGGGGCAAATTGATTTTTAAGGTATAGTTTGTGGGGTAAAATGAAATTCCAAATGAATTTTGGTACCATGTCAGCACATTATGTCCATGATCAAAATTTTGAATGTGCAGGTGTAAAATTGATATTAATCGAAATCTGAAGATCAAATTAAAAAACGCGTAAAAGTTTAAAAAGCAAAATGATATTTCCTCTAAATTCTTTAATAATCACCTTTCACAGTTTTGCTCTCCAAAGTGTTGTTTTCCCTTCGCTATGATCTGTTCTTGTCGTGTAGGTATAAAGTGAGAAATAATAGTAAATAGCTTGTGGAGGAATTGTAATGTTTATAAGGGTTAAGATGGCTGTGTTGAATTTATAATGTCGTAAGATTTTGAAATTGAACAAAATATGAAATGGAAGGAAGGTTAGGTACAAAGAGCATGAGGTAGAAAGTTTATATTTCCTTTTAAATTTCACAAATCATGGTATAATATTTAATTTTAAGTAATTAATATGATGAGTTAGTCATAGTGTTTTCCTTATAAATAATTTCCTGCTGAAAAAGAGGTTATATATATAGTATTGTTTTTGTATTATAGAAAGTAATTCCTTTAATCATGTGTATTTTGTTACGTAGCAAATTTTGAAATTTGAATCCTCATGGTATTTAATTTTAAATAATTAATATGATGAGTTAGCCAATAGCATTTTTCTTATAAATAATTTTAAAATAAAAAAATTAATTCCTGCTGAAAAAGAGGTTATATATATAGTATTGTTTTTGTATTATGAAAAGTAATTCCTTTAATCACGTGTATTTTGTTGCGTTGCAAATTTTGAAATTTGAATCCTTAAATCATAGGTGAATATTCATTGAGTGCTTTGTTGACTATGATTTGAATTTTAAATTTTAAATTTCAATTTTTAGTAGCCAATTAATGTTTTTCTCTTTTTAAAAAATAACCAAAAAACAACATAATTGATTTGGAGTTTTGAAACTCCTAGAGCTCTCATAATTGGTTTGGTGACAATTCCCTAATTTAAATGAAGACCAAACATTTTGAAGACTCCTAATTTAGAAAAAAATCAAATCAAATCAAAGATACTAAAATATTAATATGATTTTGTATTATAAATTCTCTACTATTTGAAAATATTTAGGAATATAAATTTAAAAGGTGTGCGGTGTTGGATTTTTGCACTAGATAAATGAATTGGGGCTCTGTGATTGAGTCAGACTATGCAGGAATTGAGGGCCTGGAAAATAAGAGAACCACAAGAGCAACTCGGCTGGGGTTGGCTAGAAAAATCCTCCGGCGTGGAAGTTAGGAGTCGGAGAAGAAGTCTCTACATGTAGAGAGAGAAAGAGAGTGTATGTTTGTGAGAGGACTCAAGATAACTTACTTTGCAATGAGATGGAAGTGTTGTTTATATAGATGACTTGATTTGCTTTCCAAGGTGAGGGTGAGGGAGCTTGGGTGCCTCAAGGCCCTCTCTATCATAGCTCAAGGTGGGGAACTACAAGTTGGTTATCCATGGATGCACATGCCCACCTGAGCAGTCATCATCAAGTGCACATTCTTTCTCCTAACAGTTTCCGTGGAGGGGGGACCAACTGAGGTGGCACTTTTCACATGTGTGTGCTCACAGCTTCAATGCCTACCTATGGAGGCCTCAGCTTGGTCTGTTTAGTTCTTCAGCCAAACCTTGTTCAGCCTTCCACAAAGTTGTCTGTGCAGATGGGCTGGACCATATGGACGTCAGTTCTGTTGATGGACTTGGACCATGTAGTTCGGCCCATCTCAGTGCCTTGTTTGAGTTGGCCTTGTTGTAATAGGTTTGGCCCAAGTGCTTTTCAGGGCACATGAATTTATCACTAATTTTCTCTAAATTAGGGTGTTTAAAATAGAAACTTACATATATTAGAGAGGAGGAAAAGAATATGACACAAAAGTATTTAGATAATTTTGCCAATGTTTATTAATAGAGTTGACTCTGAACCTTATTCCAAAATCATAAGAAGGTTGTCTAGCTATATTTGAACTATAAAGGGATAAAATGATCTAAGGCGAAACCACAAGGAATAAAATGAATTTTACCCTTAGAATAATTGTGTAATGAAATAAAATTGTTATGCAAATAGAATTACCCTTCTAATAACTTGCTAAATGATTTTTCTCATTTATCAAACTGTCACTAAACAGTGTTCTCATTTATCAAACCACTCATTTATCATCAAATCATCCACAAATTTAAATATAAAATTACAAATGCATCACGTTTGTACCTAACACATGTAAAATTTAAAATAACTACGACAATTATCTAAAGCAATTTACATCTGAGAGAATTGAAGCAGTATAGATCTCTTGGAAGTCATCATGTTGTGGGATATTTTGAAAAAAATCATAAAACGTGACAAAACTACACCAACTCAAGTGTATGCATTATACAATACTATAGATAATATATAGCTACATAGTTTTAAAACATGTTTTCCTGTTTGTAAGTTTTAAAGGCAGCTTAAACTTGAGGTGAAAATTTCAATGATTGGGTTGCCAAAATCTACTAAAATTGATCATGATACTAACATGAATAGGACAGTTGGCTCAGTAGTCCATGTAACTGTCCATTGGGACACTGAGAAAGTCAGAGGTTGAAGGTCCGAATCAATAGAGCGACCAAAATTGATCATGATACTAACATGAATAGGACAGTTGGCTCAGTAGTCAATGTAATTGTCCATTGGGACAGTAAGAAGGTTAGAGGTTCAAGGTCCGAATCGATTGAGCGACCATAGCTCATTCGTTGTAATCTACCTTATTACTAGCGTACAAATAAAACAAAATAAAGTAAAAAAAAGTTCGTGATACCAATACAAGACTTTGATAAATGCAATGCTCTTTGTAAATGCAAACATGAATCTGAATACCTCCCTATCATATTCAACTCAGCTTGTGTCCTACCCTTTTCAAACATTCACAAGTCCCTGTGGAGGAAACCAAGAAGCTACCTGAATAGTATAGAAGATATAATTTACATGTGTATTTAGATTTCCTTAAACATTCAAAGTCGCAGGCTTAAAATCAAGCATTTCCCTTATATTTAACCGAATGGAAGGCCCCATTGATGAGCATATATGTGCACTTTTCCAGTATACTCCTTTTGCACCAGATGGCTTGTTTGTTTCTACTGATTTCTGTCATATTTAATTAAAGAAATAAAAAGGGAAATACAGTTCAGAAATTGACTACATATAATTCAGACAGCGCAAAACATGAGAGGAGAGAGGAGAGAGCATACTACTGCAGCAAGCAAGTTCACAAAAGATCTTCCTCAGAAAAATCTGACTTTCCAAAGGGTAAGTGAACGATCCCAGTTTTATCTGCTCTGTATTCAACTTTGCCCTTCTTGAATTCCTCTATGGCCTGAAACAAACGCAACCTGAATTCATTTCATTTCAGCAAATTTTAAGGGTGCAGGCCATCAGAGAACTCATATATTGTTGATAGCACAGCATGATGATGACCTTTATTTATTTATTTTTTATAATGATAAGTAAATCTTATTAGTTGGCCTCTAAAGGGCACAAATCTTGCATTCACTGTGTAAAAAATGTGTACTATCATTTACACGAAGGCAAAGTGTATCCAGTATCAACAACAAAGAAAACACACAGACCAGGACAAAAAATAAAACTGGTAGTGTTAAAGGGTTCTCCCTTTCACTCACCCAACCAAACAAGACCTCCAAACAAGGTATAGCAAGAACTGAGAGTCTTCTCTTGCCTTCTAGAAGGAATACCCTTCCTTTGAATTACACACCTATGCCATGCCGAGTAATGCCAATAGCAACAACTGAACTTCCATTGCAGCCCTAAAAAAGGGCAAGGTGGTACACTGACAAGTCCAATTTGGAGTCATGTTCGCTCTCCTCCTAAGGCTGTCAACTACAAAAACTCCAATGGGTAACTAACCACACACAAAAAACCCACCTTTGTAGAGCAGCTGGGCAGTGGCTAAAATAATTTCAACCATACAAAGATCATAATAATTTTTAGTCATTTCTACATTTTTTTTCCTTCTCTCACAAATCGCTTTTCCTCGTAGTCTCATTTGTAATTGTAGGTGAAACACAACTTACAGAAGCTATACCATTAATGAATGAAAATTTAACACAAAATGTCTCACCTCAGAAGTCTGGCATCAGGAAACATATCCACTAGAACATAAATGTAGACATACATGCATACATACCAAATTTGTATATATGAAGCAAAAAGATCGTACCTGAGGTAAATTAGTTGTAACAGTACCAGCTTTTGGATTTGGCATGAGTCCACGAGGACCCAAAATCTTTCCTAGTTGGGCAACCTTATGGGACAGGAAAATGTAAATAAAGTCAGGCATATGAAATATGATCTCTAGACAATACAAACACATTAATTTATGCATATATATTTTACAGGGGATTTGGTCAAAACTCCCTCATAATAAAATTTTAATACATTAAGGACCAACACAAAAAGTTTTTCTTGAAAAGTCTAACAAATATCACTATTATCAAAATATTAAACTTTAAAATAATATAACTTTTGATGTAGATGTCAGTTTTTAATAAAATTAATATTTTTAGAATTCTCTCATCAAGATCTATCAAATAAGATCGATGTTGACTATGAAATTCTTTAAAAAAAAATTATTACTGTTGAAATTGATGTAAACAGTAACAGTAACATGTTACTCTGTCTCACAGTAACATGTTACTCTATTTGATAGTAACATATTACTCTGTCTCACAGTAACATATTACTTTGTTTGACAATAATATGTTACTCTGGTTCACAGTAACATGTTACTTTGGCAATATTGTCCAAAAAAGAAAAAAAAAAGAAGATGATATTTTACTTTGTCCTTACTCAATTATGTATTTTCTCCTTAGGAGGTTTATGAAGAAAAATAAATTGGGCTGTCCCTTTCACCAAACAAGGGTCCAATGGAGGAGTTTTGACTAAATTTCCCTATTTTTACCTAGAGGAAACGACCAAATTAATTAAGAATAAATCCTACTATTCTCAGTAAAGCCAAATCCAACATTCCTCTTTTGATCCAACTGCTTTGCAATTCTTTCCTTCAGTAATTACAACTTTCTCTGTCGCTCTACCTCTAGTTTCAATTTCCTTTAAGTTGGGACATGTTGACTGTTTAAGTCCTTTTCATTGAGGCATAAGAACCTTCATCACATCCACATAGTTTCTGTTTGGCTTGAATTTTAATCTGAAAAGGTTTATGACACACCTCAATTACATTTTTGTCCTTTGAAACAAAAAATCAGCTAACAAATAGTGATTCTGCCTAAGTTTTTAAGATGGAAATTGCTAGAGGCCCCAAAATTTCTAACAAATGTTTTACTAAATGTTTCACATGCGTGTGGACCCCACACTCATGGGGGACCAATATCCATGTGAGATATTTGGTAGAAATTTTAGTATCCCTAGCATTACTATTTTAAGATTGCCTAAACCTTTTCATGACAATGATCTCAAATCATATCCTAAATTTGGTATCTGAAAGCACAGCTGCAGAAAGAGAGGAAAAAAAAGGTAGAAAATAGAATAAGTACAAAACTTTGATCATAGGTTGGTAATGCACAAATCTCGCAATCTATATGAATACTTTTGCAGGACATGTTATAACCAAGTGGATGATGATTTTTCATCTAATGAGAAATCTCCAAACTTAAATTCGAATTTTTCTGCTCAGAATTTATCCTAAACACTTTGTCTAAACAGGAGAACGGAGATTCTATTGACATCCACATAAAAATAAATAAACCAGACGCAGTCTATATTGATCAAACAAAACAGACCTTGGGCATCATATCTGGAGTAGCAATTAATTTATCAAATTCCATGAATCCTCCTTTTATCTGACCTATCAACTCCTCTCCACCAACCAGATCAGCTCCGGCATTTTTAGCTTCATCGAACTTCTCACCTGAAGATATTCAGCTATGGACATTGAGCCAAGTAATACAACAGACTTTAAGAAGGTATGAAAAATAAAAAATGAGTGTAACATTATCTCATTCTCAAATTCATGAGGCTATGATAATTTGCTTGTATGTAGCACCCTTAGAGAAGCTACAGGCTATGTGGCCGCATTTTGATACGTGTGGGAAACATGGCATAACACAATGGTAAACATTTAATCAACGTTGGAGCATAGCAAGGACACAAGTGCAAAATATTTGTAACAGATAAAAGGGGCTCAATTACAAATAGAAAAGGAATATGATTACCACCTAAAAAGTAACAGAATGATCAGCTTAAAATCAAACTGGTTCATAATTTCTGTTTTATGAACACATAAACAGAATAGTTAAGACTATTAAAAAGCAAAGATTAACAAATTAGAAACAAAAAAGTGGAGGCATCCCATGTGCAAATGAGGTATATAAAAGCACCAAAAAATAAATCTACAAGAATCCAAAAGATATAAAACCAATATAATTTACAAATAGACACATTTGCCCAAAAATTCAAGACAAGAATCCAACAAAGGTGGAAAGAACTCTTTAGACCAAAAGATAATAAAACTGCCCAAATTACTCTCATGAATCAATGCCTCATCACCCTCAAAATTCTCTCGTCTCTCACTCCACAAGCACCCCATAAGACATGAAGGAGCTAACTACCACAACCTCATATTCCGTCTTCGGCAACCCCTCTGCCAGCACCCAATCAACTCTATAGCAGATTCTTGGCATCATCACTGCCACCAACAACTCTATAGCAGATTCTTGGCATCATCACTGCCACCAACATGCCAATGTAAGATTAAATGGTCAATGTTTTTTCCTCATCGTTTTTACACCTACAACACTTTTTCAATGAACCCAGTGTAAATCTAACGTAATCAAGATAATTACACCATTCACAGAAACCCTTCAGGAGCTTAATACCAATAGTATGTATATTTGTCATGGTCCTTTTGTCCTTGATAACTAGTTTTGTAATGCCATAACAAAACTGTGACCTAGTAATTGAAGTAGTGGGAGAGAGTCTAGAGACACAACTCCCTTAAGGGTTAGTATCCAATGGAGGTTCAATAAATAATGTTTTTAAGTAGCATAGTTGCATAAGTACTGCAATAGATGAGCTCTATCCCTATCTAACATGTCAATACTGATACTTTCAAGAGAATAACCTTTCTCAAACTGCAGGTAGCGGGTTGGGCTGGGTTGGTGGATTGGCGGGTAAATTGCACATCCCTAATCCCAGGTTTATTCTTGTGTCCTTCTTCATTTTTCTTCTTCCTACATCACTACTCACGTTGTATTGAGAATGAATTCAAGTATTAGTAACTTATTAAGATTTAGCATGTCTTCCTTTAAAGGATGAAGGATTGGGACTTAGGAAACAGAGGTTTTTGAACAAAGCTTTTTAGAAAAATGGCTAGGGAGATATGTTGAGGAAGATAAGGGTGGTGTAGAATAAGAATCATACTGTGAGGGCTAATAAAATTTGTACAAGTCTTTTGGGGTGAAATTATGGAAGAACTAAAGGAATGGCTGAGAAGAATTCTCCAAACATATTTACTTTTCAGTAGGAAATTTGCAAAGATGGGATTTCATGATGACTATTGTATGGTAGAAAGCTCCACAGACTAAGAGTTCCAAATCTCTTCAAAATCACATCATATATGTAAGCCATGGTACTTGGCAATGTTAGTGGAGTAGATGGTACAGTGGTTTGGCCCACTTGTATGGGGCCTTGCAAGATTGAGACGTTGACATGGTGGAAACATCGCCATGCTTTATCCCACTCTAGTAGATACCAAAGGGGTAGAAGGCTTCCTTTGTGGCAGGAAGTCACAAAGCATAAAAATTTTAAGGTTCAATTCTATTCTAGTAACTATATTCCTAGCCAATAATCGACCAAGGCCTTCCTAAAGTGTCCTTCTCTTTTTCCCTTGATAGATATCAACATTGGAAAGAATTATGAACTTGATAATTTGGTGAAATGGGAAAGTGTTCAAAGAAAATCCAGAAAAAGTTAATAACCTATTGGCTGCTAAAGCCTAAATGCTTCTTTTGTTTTCATTATTTAGGATATACCTTAATAGAGCTGACAACTCAGGGTTGTTGTCCAGTGAGGATAAGAGTTAAACATTGATGGATGGTGGGCTCCTATTAGTGGTATGCCCTAAAAGTCCCCTGTCATTTAATTAATAAAGGTAAAAGTTTTATTTTATCATACTATCTCTTTTGTGCTATTGTTTACATCATAAGTCCATACAATTAAAGTTCAGAATTTATGCTCTTTAAGAGTTAAAATTGAGAGACATGTACTTCTCAGTATTTTATTCTTAAAATTTCCTAGTTATACGATTACTATGTGAATGCTAGTAATCCAAATGGACTAGCACGTGTTATGCTTGTTCAATTGGAAGAGGGAGTAGTCTCAAGTCACTTGTGTGGGACAATCAAACAACCATTTGTGTGTTTGTTAGAGAACAAGTGACCACCAGGAACATATCTAGTTCACTTATATGTTATAGTTGTGTGTGCAATCCTTAGATTGAGAACATCATAATTATCCTGTGTGTGCATTGCTAAGTTTTGACAATAAAATATATTTATATTCGAACAATGAAATATGAACCTGTATAGATAGGGCTTAGTGAGACACCCATGGAGGAACGCAAATGTTTAAGAATTGATCCATCACTCTCAAGCTATGAAGCATGGGTACTCTAAAAATGTTGTCGTACTCGTATTGGGTACTTACCGGATACTGGTACTCATACCGATAGGGTTGCATGCGTACCGGGTACTCAAAATATGTACCAGGTACCTTTTATACATTATTTGGCAGTTGAGTACTCCATGGTTACTTCATGAGTACATCGGGAGTACACCAAGCTATGAGACATTGGTAGGGATACGTTTAATTTATTAGAGAGTTCTTATTTACTTGAAATTGCAAATTCTTTATTTGATGTGTCAAAGATGAAAGATGTATTATTCAATGATGAAATTGATAGAAGTGAAAACTAAAGCTTCAAGTTTTTAAATTTTGCTTAGCTTGCTTTTGGAATGAAACTTTATTTTGTAATTTCTCCTATTTAATGGCATTAAAATAGCTTATAGACTTTGTTTTAGTATTGGTATTGTTGAACTATGATTTCTCTTTTGGTTTTGTAATTTCTCCTTTTAATTTTGATATTAAACTTTGATTCGTAGATTGAATCTCAAACTATAATAAAAAATAAAAAAATTATTTACGTACCCCAGCCGGACCCATATCCTATTTTTTTTAGATCTTGCCATATCGGCGTACCCGTATGGTACCCGTACCAGTATCTATACCCGCACCCATGCTTCAAAGTTCTCAAGTAAAGAGATAGAATATATGTGATCTGTTAGGATATAACTCGAGAAAGACCTTGGTCAAGGCAAAGTAATAATTAGAAAGGAGTTTCTAATTTCATCAATACAAGTTGATATGCATTAGATTAGACACATGATTGAGTTAGGGGTTAGACAAACCTCAATGTCCTAATGACCTTTTGAGACATTATAAGATGGAAGGATTGAATGTATGGTAACTGTTAGAAGGGCTCATTTTGTATATTCATAATATCTGGTATGTTCATAATATGTTGCTTGGTGTCACTCAAAATTTGTGGAAGCCCAAGGAAATGTTCCATGGGACATTTAAAATTCATAATAAATATCAAGAATTTATATTATTTCTACTACACAGATAAGTGTGAACCCAAAATTTCACACACAATAAGGACAACGTGTAATATAATGGAATGAAAAGAGTTAATCCAAATTACGTGTTAATCAGGGATTTAAATTAATTAAGAGCTAATTAATGAGATTATTGCAATAAGAGTTAATTGTGATATAACTTGTTCATTGTAACATACCTATCAAAAATAAAATAAAAAAAACATCTTTGTTATAAGATCAGGAAGATCATCAATCCTTGTGGGAGAAGATATACTTGGTCTTCAAATATGAGAGCTATCATAAGAGCTAGCACTCCAGAGATTGACATCTGCCTCTCATTGTCTCTCTAGAATACTTGTGAGCTTCACAATGCCTTTGTTACAAGACTTTTGGAGGTCAGATGCTTGAACTACTTTTGAATTGGAGTGAACTCAAAATCAAGCAAGGAATTGAATTTTGTGTTTGAGGTATTGTTCAAACTATTTCTATGGATGTTTGTATCTATGTTTCATATATATCACAAATATAATCATGGGGATTGAGAATCAAAATAAATTTTACATTCCTTTATGCCTAGCCTAGGTATGCAATTTCCAACAGTTCCTCCATGCTTGTATTTGAATGGAGTAACATAGGCAAACTTTTGAAGGTTTGGAATTGCCTGATCTGACATTAAAACATGCTGATGTGAGATCCCCATATTTGGTTAGCAGGGATTAGGGAAAATCCTCCTTCCAAATTGATTTTTCTGTTTAGAATTTGGGTGGAATGAGTCTACAGCCTACAGGTTTGTTTTGCTTGCTAATATAAATCTACATCCTATCCTATGTACATGGTTGCACCCATTTGATGCATTTTCCTGACAGAACATTACTTATTAAAGAAGTCAAAGAAAAAGAAAAAGAAAAAGTTATCTACCTTGAGTGAGAACAGCCACTCTAACCGTCTGTCCAGTTCCCTTGGGTAAATTCACCTATCATGAAAGAATTAGAACAATAGCAGAAACTAATTGTAGTCCATGAGATTGCTACATATTTCTCATTACAATTAATCCAATGCAGGGAAACTCACCGTTTGCCCTCAGCTGTTGATCATTGTATTTGGGTCAATGTTTGAGAGCTGTTTCGACAAACTTTGTGCTTGCCATTTGTTGAGCAATGATATTGCTGTTTTTAAGTCGTACTCTTTCTTGTTTTCCCTCAATTTTTGAATTTCCAAGAATCTCTTAGACCTCCTCTAATAATCCCAACAAAAGAAGGATAAGGAGTAAGTTAAAAACGCAGTAACAACATGAATGTGAAAGTAGGAGACAGGTATGTGAAAATATAGGGGTAGACAACTTAAACAAACAAAAGAGAAGGCAGGACCAGCAACCACAGTGACAAATATCACGTTTGGGATTCATGCAAAGTCATAATTAGGGAGTTGTTTGTGAGGAGAATATCAGTAACAGCTCAAGCAAATTTCTGATTTAAAAAGGCAATATATGTCGAGAATTTTTTTTAAGATGAGGTCTTCTAACTCTTGTTCTATAAAAATTTACAATTTATAATAATTTAAAACAGGAGGTCTTTTAATCATTTTGAATAATTTGAGAATTCAGAGAAAATTGAGGAGTTATTGTTAATATTCGAGGCCAGATTATATAAAAGGCATTCTTCTCAAATAAGCATGAACTATGACATAGAAAAGGTGTTCTCAAAACTTGAGTGTGGACTAATACTCTACTGCAATCACAACCCCCCAACATAGCCAAAGTTTGTAGATAATCAATGGAGGATTCTAAGGGATTGAAGTGCTTAAGTCATCATTAAGATAAAAGTCAAGCAAAAACAAGTAAATAAATGACTATAATACACCCACAATACATGGTTTCAATCTCTCATATTGGTTTCCTATAACTAAAACTGCAAAATAAACAGAAATCAAACAAAATTCAAATGTGATTCACTACACACATCCACAATCCAAGAAAAACAAAATAAATACCAATTAAAGTAGATCTTAATTAGCACAATCAATCCCCAACTCAATTATAAGATTCTTGAAACTAAAAATTTTGCAATCACAGTTAAAATAAATGTGAAAATCAAAGAAACCCAACAAATTAAATCACTAATGTGTCCACAATTGATGAGAAAGGGAAATAAGGAATGAGATTACACATACTCTGTCACTCTTGAGAGGCAATGCAGCTTTGCCTTTCTTGGGTTTAGTTGGGGTAACAACAACAGCACTTTCCACAACACCCTCTTGGAGTTGTTCAGTTTCTTCTGCTAGATCTGCTTCAGCAGCCAAAGCGGCCACAACAACTGGGGAATTGGGTGAAGAAACATCAATCCAATTGTTGGATTTTGTGTGTGTGAAATGTAAAACAAGTGGGTAGAGAGAGAAAGTGTTGGAGAAGTTGAAGAAGCATGGTTTGCGTTTGAAGGAGAGAGAGGGGGTAAGGTGTTGGGGAAGAAGAGAGGAAGCGCCGTGGGATAGCATGAGAGTGGAGGGAGTTGCAGAGGCCATTTTTGTTAGTCGAACAACTTTCTCTCTCCGTCTCCCTCTTAAAGATGATAACGTTAGGGATAGGTTGTGTACGCATAATTTTTTTTTTTTTTAATTAAATACCCTTATGAGAATTTTTTTTATTGTAAAATTTACTAATAAATTCTATTTTCATGGCTTATGGTCATTTAGTTTTGTAAATATTTTTATAATTTATAAGCTCTATTTCACATTAAAATCTTTCAAATAATGTGTACTTATATTTGGAAACGTAATAATAAAACAATAGTGCAAATATTAGAATGATATCTCATTATCACAATTTAAAATGATACATTTAACAAAAGTTTAATAAGATAATAGTACACAAATATCTCATTGTCACATTTTGAAAAGAATGACATATTTAAAAAAAAAAATTTAATAAGACAATAATAGACACATTAGAATGATGTTCTATTGTGACATTTTCAAAATAATATATTTGACAAAAGTTCAATAAGACAATAATGCATAAATGTCCTATTGTCACATTTTAAGAAGAATGACATATTTAACAAAAGTTTAATAAGACAAATAATGTATATATTAGAATAGAGAGGGAATAAAAATAATCACAAGAATTATGTGGGTCCAGGCATTGCCACGTGATGTAATTATGTATTATCAAGTGTATGATAGTTGTCAAATTTTTATCAAACACTGCATTAGTGTTTTATGTTATGAAAAACTCATGAGGAGATGAAATCTTACCGATATAAAAATCTTAAACAACCGGAGATTGTTTGAGATAGGACTTCTAGAACATTCAAATTATTTGCTAGGTAAGTCACTAGATATTATAAATACGCAATACCTCCATGGGTTGAGGTAAGTAATTTCTCTCTATGAATTAATTCATTAAATATTTTTATAATATTAGAGGGCTGACTTGGGCGCCAGAAGACCCCTCGTTACGACTAGGGGTATTTTGTCTTGTGGATGGTGATTGCGTGGTGGTGTTGATCATCTTCTTTGTTAGATTTCTTCATCCACAAGTACATGATTTTTCTTTGTTAGTACAATTAGCGCTATTTGTAGGAATCGACTAAATTCAATGAAGAAGATAACTAAGTGATCGGTATGAAGTTTGTCTTAATAAACCATCCATTATTACTGTATGCATTCTGGAGTATTCTTTGCTCTATGCTACTGTTTGTATTAAATCAATTATTCAAATTGATGTGTTAGGGCCAAAGGCAAAAACAAGGATTATAATTCTATGGCATAAATACATCTGTCATCATTATGTAAGCAAACTTATCTTGCCTTGAGTTGAATTGAGAACCAAGCAGTGGTGCCGTGTTATAAACCAATCACTGAAAACGGTGTGAACCACTAATTCAATAGTGTGATTAATTCTTGTGTGTGGGCACATCATGCTCAAATACATTTTGAAGATCAGTGATGAGTTTCCACCATCTTTACAAACAAAGCAGGATCATAATATATATATATATATATATTGTTCCATTTACTACCATGCTTATTGGCTGGTTTTCGACACATCTGCTACACTCTGAGATTGACGCAAATTGGCACGTTTCATATCTCATCAGCAGCTTATTCTCATAACTGGTGCTTTTAGAAGCAGGAAAAAGGAATAGACATGTTGAGATTTGGCCGAATGACTAAGAGCACAATTAGTCTTGGCACCGCTCAATCATGGCAGAGTTATTATGTCGGATTTTTATCTGCGAAGTACGGATTTTATGTATTATTATTTCCAACATAGAAATATTATTATCAATTATGAATTTTATGCACTATTATTCCGATCACGGAGATATGAAAGATCAATTATATCGGATTTTTATTATCTGTGGCGCATGGGTTTTATACATTATTATTCTGCACATGGAGGTATAATTATCAGTTATTATGTTAGATTTTTATTTGCGGAGCATGGTTTTTATGCATTATTACTCCACACATGAAGATACTTAATTATGTATTGTGCTGAATTTTGGTTATCTGTGGAGTATGGATTTTATGTATTACTCCAACCACGAAGAATTTTTATATACCGAGCATGGATGGTGACTGTTATTTGGTCAAATATGATGTTGGATTTAGAATATATTTGAATAAGTTATTTGGATCAAATATGCTGAGATGGAGTCGTACTTTATAGACCATGGGGGCAAGATGAATTATGCTACCCTTTAATTCGAGCGGCGTTTTGCTCGGCAAAGTAGGTTGGCAGGTTTGACCAATTTTGAAAATCTTTGCCGAGAGGGTTTTGCTTGGCAAAGTGGGTTGGCAGGTTTGACCAACTTCAAAAATCTTTGCTGAACGGGTTTTGCTCGGCAAAGTAGAATGACAAGTTTGACCAACTTCGAAAATCTTTGTCGAGCAACATTTTTCTCAGTAAAGTAGGTTGGCAAGTTTGATCAACTTTGAAAATCTTTGTCAAGCGGCATTTTGCTCGACAAATTAGGTTGACAGGTTTGACCAACTTTGAAAATCTTTTGCCAGGAAAAGTAAGTTAGCAGGTTTGACCAACTTTGAAAATCTTTACTGAACGGGATTTTGCTCGGCAAAAAACAAGTTGGTGTTTTGGTAGTTCCTAACTTGGCTAGGCAATCTTTACAATGAGTCCTAGCAAGATTCGGCATTTTCAGAATAAGTCCTAATGAGGTTAGGCATTTTCAGAATAAGTCCTAACAAGGCTAGGCATTTTTGGAATAAGTCCTAATGAGGTTAGACATTCTTGGAATAAGTTTTAGTAGGATTAGGCATTTTCGGAATAAGTCTGTAGACCGCCCGAGAACTCCCGACTCCACGCGTGAGGGCGCGAAATCGTTAGTTCTTAGCTACTAAAGTTCGGACTCATGTCACGGTTCTGAATCTAATCTCACAAAGTGCAATGTGAGACTGATAAATCACCAAAGAGTCCAAATCCGGTAAATCGTTTTGGAAAACTGATTTTTATCAAGAAGTGCCAAACATGGACTGCTTTGCCAGATTTCAGAGTCGCCACCTAAATATTTTATTTTGGGAAATTTAGGAAACCCTGACTCGTGCCGAAGGCCACGTGTCCGTCATCACCAAAGTTGCCTCGGCTCGGGAACTTGGGTACGAGGGGGGAAGGTCATGAAATGAGCACCCCCGCTCGCTCGATCAAAGGATCGGCCTCTACTAACAAGATATGTTGTTTTTGAAAACACATGCGTTCTTATTCCGGTTTATTAGCTAGCTTACTATGTGATGCACACAGCATACAAGTATAGACTCAATCACGCGAATTGGAACAAAACAACTCATGTTTGTTTTTGAAAGTGGTTTGAAAGTGCTACTCGCAAATAGGCTAAGACGCGGATTTGCCACCCTCAAGTGGGCTTAGAAAATATGATTTTGCCACTTCAAATGGCTTAAAAACTCACAATCATCGAGTTGTTCCAATTCAAGCAATCAACCTCCACCCATAGGCATTCAAGTAGTTAATCACTTAAGCAAATAGCCTCATGGCAAGCATGCTATCATGGCAGTCACTTGCACACATGCAAGGATGCTAAAGCATAAACACTCACAGTATACTCCGAGCCAAAACAGAAGCTAGTTAGAAATCATGCATGATCCTAGCTATGATAAGATGCTTAATGCAACACATGCAAAATGCAACTAAGATAGGCTCGGCTATTCTAAGATGTCATGTGAATGCAACTAGATAACATGTATTCAAATTGGTATTGGAATACAATGCAGTTAGTATGATGCGCTGAGCCCGGTGCATGCAAGACAGATGAAATGAATGCAAACATGCGAAGTATAAGTATGCTAATTAAAACATGCCCTAAAACTAACCATCAAAAGCTGGTAAATAAAAGGGAGAAAGACGTGGGGTTGGAAGATATGCATCACACACACGCATGCTTATTACAAAATTCGCCCTTTCGACGGAGGGTCCGAATAAATAATACAAACCAACTAATTAACTAACTATCCTAGCTAATTAATTATTTCAAAACTCTTAACTAATTAAACAAATTAATTAAATTACAAAACCAACTAGGTAAGAAACTAAAAGTGGCTGCCACAGCTCTGCCTCGGAATGATGAATGATGTATGCTCGATCGCGTCTTCTCGAAAATCCGCTACCATGCCTCATGATGCCTCTATTTGCACTGTTTTGGACTTTTGAAAATTGTGCCAACTTCCAAGATGCTTCTGATCTACCTCATGGACATGCTGAGGGGTGGTCGACCAAGGGGAATGGCCATCGGCCAAAGATAATGGTCATCGACCAATTTTGATAGTCAATCGGCAGATTAGATGGTCGATCGGCCACTGCTTCCTGCAAATTCTCCTTTTGCTGCAATAGAGCACTAACAGAGGCATGGCAGTGTATTTTCAAGAAAATGTGTGTGCAACCACACTCCTTATCATGTCACATGCTCAAAGGAGTATAGTGCTCGACTCTCGAGCCATCAATCACGCATCTCAATGCATGATGGCCCACGAGGCCGAGTTGCACAAATCAATATCAAATGAATGCACAAAAGACACAATGAACCTACACCTCTATCATGCTTTATCAAGAGGGTCGGCGACCTAAGAAATGAGGTGTGTTTCATCACTTCAAGTATGAAACGCCCCTCGTTCTCCGTGTTTGGATCAACATCCGACCCAAACACAATGCAATGCAAGGCATGCACACACAATGCAATGCAACAAGCATACAAAAATCATGGAATGCAACAAACATGCAATGCACCAAGTATGCAACAATATGCAAACAACAATGCAATGGTAAGGGCCATGTAATGCGATATTTAATGGACCAAACCAACCCCAACCAAGCCTCATGCGTGCCAATACAATGGCCAAAAACATGCTGAAAATGAGGTCTAAGAACAAATGCAAGCATGCACACATATTGATTCGCAAACAAGGCATGGAAATAACAACCCTCAAGCACAATGAAAGAGTGGAATATGTGCGAGTGTGATGATGAAATAGGCTCTGAAATCATGCAAGGAATGATACCAAATCATGCACACATGACAAACAAAGCATGCTAGTGGGCTTAAAGCATAAAGCTAGCCAAGGGATTTACACCATGGCTGTATCAACCAAGCCCCAAAGGGCCAAGGTGACTCAAAACAGTCCCAAGGCAGGTCAAAATAAGGCCAAAACATGCATGGAATTGAGGCCAAAACAAACTAGCATGGTAAGCACAAAACATGACGTATACAAGGCTAATAAGGATGATTGCATTACACCCACCAAAACCAATCATGAGATGACTATACCAACAAAAATCAGAGTTATGGCATGTCAAAATAACACCAAAAATGCACTGATATGGCAGCCCACAAGCTTGGGCAATATGGCATGCATAAAGGTTCACATTTACGGCACAAGGCATGGCTCACCAAAAGCATTGAAATAGTGAAGCATGAGAGAGTATGGCCACACTATACATACTGAAATCATGGTTGAGATGAGACCAAAGCATGCAAACACCTCAAGTAAGCCATACTAGAGGCCATGAAATTCAAAGCTAACAAGCAAGAATGCACTATGGCTATACAAAGCATGGCATGCATGACCAAAACAACATCAAACAGAGCTTAAGCATGGTAAAACATGAGGAAAAGCTTCCTGGAGTTAAGCCAAAACATGCTAGAATGATGGTCTAAACACATAATGAATGTTAGGTTAGTGAATAGATTTGCACTACAAGTGCATGGAGCATGCATGATATGATCAAACCAAGCCAAAACAGTGTTATATCATGGGAAACAAGGTCTAATACACACTGAAATGGAGCCACAAAGAGGTATAAAAACATGCCAACTTGGTGAGCCATCAATACAAGCATTCAAGAGATGAGGAGGGGGGACAACCCCCCTCCTATTTGAGACCTCAGCACACTTCCATCACTGAAATTCCTCTGAATTTTAGTGGTGAAGAGGCCAAACTGAGATGACCCAAAGGCCTAAAAGAGATGGCTAAAAACAAGGCCAAATAAGGCACAAAGGGGGTAGACCACCCCTCAACACCAATGAGACCTCAAACAAACATGTTAAGAACTTCAAAACAAGACTTTTTTCAGTTGAAAGCAAGGCCTAAAACAATATGCAAGGATGGCCAATATGGTATACGAACAAAGGCTTAAAAGGGGAATACACTCACCTTTGAAGCACAATTTTGAAACCAGCAGCTTCTGAGGCAAAAACCAACTTTCAGAGCTCAAATAACACTCCCAAGAATCTCAGCTCAAAGATGGTAGTGTGTTGCTAGGTGTTGTAGTGCAAAAGTGAAGACAAAACACACTTTAGAGCACAAACTCACACAAATATAGAGAGAGAGGGAGCAATATATAGAGAGATATATATCTTGTATATCAAATCTCCGAACCTCTGGAAAGGAAGAGGGGCCTCCCTTCTTATAGAAAAACAAGCTCCAAGCTTGTTTAGCAAGCTAGAGCTTGGTTCAAATCCATCCATACACGTGTATGGAGGATACACCAAGTGACTAACAGCTGGCACCAGCTAGAAGAAAAAAATATGCAAAAGTAGAAAAAGGGGCTTCGGCCAAAAGATATGGCCGATCGTCCAAAAAGAGTGCCGATTGGCCAAAAAGAGTGCCGATCGACCAACACTTATGGCCGATGACAAGAAAACATGGCCGATAAGCACAAATCTTGGCCGATGGGTTGTAGGTAGGCCAACAAGCCATCTCCCTTTCCTCAGAAACAAAACCACAAGCTCTTGGTGCACAACCAAGTACAAAACAGACAAGTTGAGAGGCTCCAAGGTAAGGCGCGCAGCCGAGACCTTTAGATACTCAAAACGAACACGAGCATGGATGATCATCGAGTGTTCAAACGATGACATCCAAGTCTTGAGGACGGTCAAAAATGGGGTGTCTACAAAGTCCTAACAAGATTAGGCATTATTGGAATAATCCCTAGGCAATATTATAATGTTATTTTTATCGGATTAATAACATAAAGCTTCCACTCTTTCACTAGGCTCAAAGAGAATGAAAGCTTGGGGGCAATTGAGAGGGAATAAAAAAAAATCACAAGAATTATGTGGGTTCAAGCACTGCCACGTGATGTAATTATGGATTATCAAGTGAATGACAGTTGTTAAATTCTTATCAAACACTGCATTAGTGTGTTTTATGTTATGCAAAACTCATATAGATATAAAATCTTACCGATATGGAAATCTTAAACAACCGGAGATTATTTGGGATATGACTTCTAAAACATTCAAACTACTTTCTAGGTAAGTCACTGGATATTATAAATAGGCAACACCCCCATAGGTTGAGGTATGAAATTTTTCTCTATGAATTAGTTCATTAAATATTTTTATAATATTAAAGGACTGACTTGGGCGTCGGAGGGCCCCCGACTACGGCTGGGAGTGTTTTGTCATGTAGATGGTGATCACGTGGTGGTGCTGATCATCTTCTTCGTTGGATTTCTTCATCAACAAGTATGTAATTTTTCTTCGTCCGTACAAGAATAATGTCGCGTTGTCACATTTTAAAAATAACACAATTGTTAGACTTATTTATTTTGATGATTTATTTAATTATGTTTTAATTTATTTGAAAGAGAAAAATAGAATCTAAATTTATTTGATGATTTATTTAATTATATTTTAATCAAAATTTATTTTGATGATTTATTTGAAAGAGAAAAATAAAATCAAAATTTATTTTGTCTCATTATTTCTCACCTAAACCTTTATCCTAAATGTTGTTAGAATGTATTTAATATTTGATTAAATCAGGAGTTCAAACAGCCCAAAACAAAGGTTCAAACAGCCTAGCACAGCAGCAGGCCAAAAGGTTCAAAAGGTTCAAGTGGAAGATATTCAAATTAGTAATGATGGAAGTACAACGGCTATAAAGGTTCAAAAGGCCAAAAGGTTCAAGTGGAAGATATTCAAATTTGTAATGATGGAGTGGAAGATATTCAAATTGGTAATGATGGAAGTACAACGACTATAAACGGCTATAAATTCAAATGACTACAACGGCTATAAACGGCTATAAATTCAAATGAATACAACGGCTATAAACGGCTATAATTTTCATTATATATACCAAAGCCTCTAATGTAAACAAGTTACAAAAAACCTGAAAATATTCTTTGATCTATAATCACTCACATCTATTCTCAGAAATTATACACTGAGCCTTATAGCATTAAGCTCATCTTTCCTGTGTGAGATTTACAGAAAAATCAAAACTTCATTTTATATATCTGTGGGGATATATTTTCTGAGTACCAACACGTGGCAAGGTGACGCCGACGTATCAGCCGAGGTGCCACGTGTCTTGATCGTGATGCCGAGGTGATCTCGGTTAGGCCGAGATTATCTCCGAAGATATCGAAATCCGAGATAAGTGGATAAAGGACAAGAGTCCTAGAATGAAGAAAGTCTTAGCCAAGATAAGGATAAAACTTTTAGGGAGTCTATCCTTATCTCTTAAGGAATCCAAAGTAAGCATTGAATGGGAGTCCCTAGAAGTCAGGCTTCTAGTGGGATTGGAATGAAGTTAACTATAAAAGAGAGGCACCCCCGTGGGTCTAAGGTACGCAATTTATATTCAGAACAGTGAATTTAGCACCATTGATTATCTTTGAGAGATATTTGGTTATTAACTTGATCGTCGGAGTGCCCCTGGGTGGAAGAAACATCGCTAGAGCCTTCTTTTTCTGTTGCAGGTTAGCTGAAGCCATCTATTTTGCCAGTGTTCTACAGCTAAGTACCAAGGTGGGCAGTGTGATCAGAAAATCACTCACACAATATGGCGCCGTCTGTGGGAAAGAAAGAAGAATAGATGGCCAGTAACGGACAGAAAGAAAAGATTGGGGACGACACTCCTGTTGGGAGTGGTAGACCTATCAACCTTGATGTCGAAGGAGATAACCACGATCAAGAACAGGCAAGATTGCCTCAAACACCAGCAGCACCACCTTCCCCAGCACAACAACCACATACAGAAGGACCTCGGGTGGTTAATGTAATCCACTCGAAGGTAAACGAAAACGACATACGGGGGGAAACCCAGAAGGTGAAACACCTGCAGCACGTGAATCAGGTCGGACATAAAACACCTCGGCCTGAAGAGTGTGGGGACCAATGATAGCCTTCACTGAAGCCGACCTAGAGATGGTCCAGCATCCGCATAATGATGCCTTGGTAGTATCCCTCCAGGTTGGGGAGTGCCAAGTAAACGCATCTTGATTGATCAAGGAAGCTCTTGTGACATCATGTATATTCGATGTTACAAGGAGCTTGGCCTTCATCCAGACGACATGGAACATTCCAATGGCCCAATGGTTGGGTTCAATGGAACGCCGACATGGCCACTGGGAGCAGTAAGCTTGGAGGTGCAAGTTGGCACTAGGAAGATCACAACGGAATTTACCGTCATCGACACACCATCTCCTTACAACATCATCCTGGGAAGGCCATGGTTGCATGCAATGGGGGCAGTTCCCTCAACATTGCATCAACTATTGCGGTTCCCAACAGAACATGGGATTGAAGAAGTCAGAGGAGATCAACTGCAGGCGAAGAATTGCTTTATGGCAGTAATGAAACCCACCTGCAGCATCCGAAAACTAGAGAAAGCAGAGATCGAAGACGAGGACACGGAGGTCCTAGATGATGTCGGCAAGGAGCCGGCCGAGAAGAGTGAAGAGGCACTGAAGAAAATACTTGTCCAGGAAGGGGATGAAGAACGCTTCTTTCTTTTCGGCTCGGGCTTAGCTGAAGAAGAAGAAAGGGAGTTGGAGGCTTTCTTAAGAACAAATATTGAGGTGTTCGCTTGGACACCTTATGAAATGCCTGGCATTAACCCCGAGGTCACATGTCACAAACTGAACGTTGACAGGTCGGCCAAACCTGTAATACAACAAGCCAGAAGACCGACGTTGATGCACGTTGAAGTAGTGGAGGAGGAAGTAGACAGACTTCTGGAGGCCAGGGCCATCAGAGAAGTTAATTATCCGACATGGCTATCAAACACAGTAGTAGTAAAGAAAAAGAACGGTAAATGGAGGGTCTGCGTAGACTTTACAAGCCTGAACAAAACCTGTCCCAAAGACAGCTTTCCTCTACCCAAGATCGACCAGCTAGTGGACGCCACATCTGGACATGGAAGGATGAGCTTCCTGGATGCTTACAGGGGGTACCACTAGATAGCCATATACCCTCCAGATGAGGAGAAGACAGCGTTTATCACCTCAAAAGGCCTGTACTGCTACAGAATCATGCCCTTTGGGTTGAAAAATGCAGGAGCAACTTACCAAAGATTGGTAACCAAGATGTTCAAACACCTGATTGGCCAAACAGTAGAAGTCTACATCGATGACTGGTCGTGAAGACCAAGGAACCTAAGGGTCATCTTGCCGACCTTTCAGAGGTCTTTGAGATCCTCAAAACATATCGACTTTGACTCAACGCATCAAAGTGCGCATTTGGAGTTAGATCCGGTAAGTTCTTGGGGTACCTGGTGACCAGAAGGGGCATTGAGGCCAGCCCAGATCAGATCAAAGACATCCTAGAGTTACAGAGCCCGACATCGGCAAAACAGGTACAAATGCTTACTGGAAGGGCTGCAGCCCTAAATAGGTTCATAAGCCGAAGCTTAGACAAGTGTAAACCTTTCTTCAACCTAGTAAAGAAGACCGCAGACTTCTTATGGATTGAAGAGTGTGAAGCCGCTTTGGCCGACCTAAAGAAATATCTCACCACGGCTCCAGTCCTCTCAACGCCTGAACCCGGGAAGAGCTGTTTTGTACTTAGCGGTTTCGGAATACGCAGTAGTCAGTAGTAATCCGGAAGAAAAAGGGGAGCAAAAGGCTGTTACTATGTAAGCAAAACCCTGGCCAATGCAGAAACAAGGTATTACCATTAGAAAATTGATGCTGGCCTTAGTAATGGCCTCAAAAAAGTTGAACCATTACTTTCAGGCCCACAGATTGTGGTACTAACAGAACACCACTGAAGTCCTTGTTGCAACAAGGAGACTTAACAGGACGAATAGCTAGATGGGCAGTGGCCTTGGGTCAGTATGACTTGGAGTTCAGGCCAAGAACAACAATCAAAGGCCAAGTTTTGGCCGACTTTGTGGCGGAGTTCACACCAGAGTCCATGGTACACCGGGCTCCGTTGAGCCAAGGTGAGCGACGCACAAGCAAGGAAAAAGAAGCACAGCCAAATACAACAGAACAGAGGAAAGAAAAAAAACTCAGACCCTGCAGCATTTACATCGGCGACTCCTTCCGACTGTTCGTCGATGGGAGCTCAAATCGATAGGGAGCGGGGGCAGGAGTAGTATTAATATCTCCAGATGGAAAGATATTGGAACAGTCCATTCGATTGGGGTTCAAGGCCTCAAATAATGAGGCAGAATATGAAGCATTGATTGTAGGACTAAAGCTGGCAGTAGCAGTAGAAACAAATGAGGTAATAGTTTTTTGTGACTCACAACTTATAGTAAATCAGGCAACAGGAGAGTTTGCAGCCCGAGATGAAAGAATGTCGGCATACGCGAAAGAGGTCATCATGCTGGCAGCCTTATTTCATAACTGCCGACTTCTTCAGGTTAGCCGAGATGATAACAGCCACGTCGACGCGTTGGCCAACCTAGCAAGTTCAATAAAGACTGGAAAAACAAGGACAATAATGATTGATTATTTATCGGGTCCGAGCATAGAGCCACCGACCACAGAGCATGAAGCGATGTGTGTGGACATGGGACCAAGCTGGATGGATGCAATTGTTGCATTTCTGAAAGAAGGAAAGCTGCCAAAAGACCATAAGGAGGCACACAAGGTCAGATTGAAGTCGGCAAGATTCAGTCTGACAGCGGACGGACATCTCTACAGAAGGTCCTTTACTGGACCCCTTTTAAGGTGTGTACACCCTTTGTAGGTTGAAGATTTTTTATATGAAATTCATGAAGGAATTTGTGGAAGCCATGCTGGGGGCAGATCACTTGCCCATAGGGCCATTCCCCAGGGGTATTGGTGGCACTACATGCAAAAAGATGCAGAAGCCTACGTGAAGAAGTGTGAACAATGCCAAAGGTTTGCACCTTTGATACACTAGCCAGCTGCTGACCTCAACCTTGTATCCAGTCCATGGCCATTTGCCCAATGGGGCATGGATCTCGTTGGGCAATTGCCCCAAGCAACTGGGCAAATGAAGTACTTACTGGTAGCAATAGGTTATTTCACGAAGTGGATAGAAGCAGAACCTCTTGCCAAAATCCGAGATGTGGATGCCAAGAACTTCATATGGAGAAACAGCATCACCAGATTTGGGATTCCAAGGGCAATAGTTGCCGACAACGGAACGCAGTTTGACAGCAAACTCATCAAGAACTTCTGTGCGAAATTCAAGATAAAGAATTACTTTTCAACACCAAGCTTTCCTCAAAGCAATGGGCAAGCAGAAGCATCCAACAAAGTAATCTTGGATGGGATAAAGAAGAGGCTGCAGGCAGCAAAAGGAAAGTGGGTAGACGAGTTGCCCAATGTACTTTGGGCATATCGGACTACGCCGAGAAGATCAACAGGGGAAACCCCCTTTGCCATGGCTTACAGCACAGAAGTAGTCATCCCACTGGAGGTCGGCATCCCAGGGATCAGAACCCAGGGAGTAGAGAATGGGATTAATGATATACTTTTAGCCCGAGATTTGGATCTCTTAGAAGAAAGAAGGGAGAAAGCTGCGATTCAGCTCACAGCATACCAGCAGCAGCTTGCCAGAGCTTACAATAAGAAAGTCAATCCAAGGGATTTTCAGGTCGGCAACCTAGTCCTGAGAAAGTCGTCGGCAACAAGAAGGATCCCAGAGAGGGCAAGCTTGGCCCAAACTGGGAAGGACCCTACAGAATTACTTCGATATTAGGAAATGGGGCATATCGACTTGAAGATAATGAGGGCAAAGCATTACCTAGACCTTGGAACACTTGTAATTTGAAATTTTTCTATCATTAGATGTTGCTTGTTTTTTGCCAATGACATCAATAAAATCTTGACAGAATTCTTCAACACCTGTGGCTGATAAAAGATGCATAATGTTGTTTTTGAATAATGAGAATCCAAGTGGAACTCAGGTTCACATTGAGGGCAAAGAGAAGGCAAAGATGTTTATCACTTGTTGAAATTTGTAATGGGCATGCTGAACAGCCTGAAAGAACACAAGACAAAGGTTATTTGCAAAAATTTTCCAAGTACAAGAAAGGAAGACGAAATTACCAAGTAGAAGACACTTACTTCAACAGAACGTTGAAGCATCAGGGCGTAGTTCTCATACTCACTCATCTCGGCATTCCGTTCAAGATCGCCGGGGGAGGAACAGAGCAGTACTGAGGGCTACGTCATTGTTATATCTTCGGCGCTATCGGAAGCAAATACTGGCTTATCCTCCAGAGTAATTTTGGAGCCCAGGGGACATCATTCTTCTTTGACCCTGAGGTGGTCGCAGAAGATGACCTCGGCTTCTTGGACTTTGGGGATCCAGATGGTTGAGACTCAGAACGCCTCTTCCCAGCGGAAGGCTGAGGATTGTCACTCTCAACCGACTTAGAAATTGGAAAAGTATCTTCAGACTCAATCTGAGTTACTTTGGCCTTAGGCTGAACCTTTTTCACTCTCTTCGGCTTTGGTGGAGGCTGGGTTGGAATTGGTTGAGCATCAACGTCAGTTGGAAGACTGGCCAAGAGATCTTTTGCAATCGGTGTTGGGCGACCCATCTCGGCAGAAGAAGTTGTTCGGTATCGACGACGGCGTTGAGATATCGGAATAAGGTATGGGGCCGAGGTTGATGGCTGGTCAGCTGGATCAGATGTTGACCCTTGATCCGTTCGGGATATGGACGCAGTTTGTGGAGTTGTGGCAAAAGGTGGGGACAAACTTTTCTTCTTTTTCTTGGGGACGTCCGGCAAAGCTGATCTGTAAGTCGGGATGAAATTAAGAAGCAAAGGAGCCTTCCGTTTGTGCAAAGGCAAGTCCAAAAGTTTTTTCAAGTCTTTGCTGGGGACAAAAGACTCGCGAAAGAAAACAGACATTAAGAAACAGGTAAAGCATTAAGGACTTGAAAAGAAACAACGAAGTATTAATGCTGGGCTCTTACCCTTGCCCTCTAAAACTGATCGATGAAGAGGGTAGAGATGGAGATCCTCGTCTGGAGCAAACTCCAATTCCCCTAAGTGATGAAATAGTCATCTCCAGCCCCCTTGTTGGAGTCTGGGAGGTCGGCTACGATTTTGAACTCGGTGGACCTCAGCTTAAGGTAATAAATGTAGCCTTTTTCTTTTAAGCTAAGGCCGCACATGGTATAACAGTATTGGATATCGGTTAAGGTGATCCTAGCATTTTCTTGTTTAGCTAAGGCTATGATACCATTGATCACTCGATAAGAATTTATGGCAAGTTGCATAGGGTTCAACTTATAATAGTGGAGAATCTCGCGAAAAAGGATGTTGAGTGGAAGCCGAAGTCCGCACTCAGTAAAAGCTACAACGGGAAAAGGCATCGAATCATCTGTGGGCATAATGGAGTCATCATCCCCAGCCAGCCTCAGATGGACATCGGCAGGAATAGAGAATTCTTGCCTAAAGTACTCAAGTTTGTTCGGGGTGTCTACCCTATGTCTCCACATACCCATGACGTCTGCCTAATTTAAGAGAGCTAAGTTTCAGAAACAAGATGTTTTAAAAAGAGGGTTATTGGGACCTCGGTGTGTGCTAGGAGCAAAAGACTGTTTCAGTTTTTTTTAAGAATTGGGGGCTCTACAGACAAATCACAAAACTTAAAAATCTATGAACACAAAGATTGAAGGCACAGAATCTGGAAAAGACACAAGAAATATAGGGTCAAGAACAGTGGCAAAAGAGTGGAGAAACAGTGCAAGTGTTCAAGACACAAGCAAGGGCAAATCGTGGAATAAACACATTCAGATATATGGTTCGCAAGATGAATGTTTGAGCAAAACAGTAATGGCAACAAGTAATGAAGAGTATCAAAAGAATTGAAGACGAAAGGAACAGTGGATTACCAGAGAAAATGGAGCCGATAAGAAGATCACCGAAATCAGACGATGGTTACAGTAGTAACAGAACGGCAAAAGCTTCACTAGAATGAAGGAATGGAGGTAGTTGCAGAACTTGAAGACTAAACAATGGCGGATTCAGGAGAAAAGAATTTAGAGAGAGAAAGAACAAAGAGAAATCAAATGTGAAAGTGAAGAGACAAGAGAGGAGGGAAAAAGTTTTGTAAAAACCTGAAATGGCCGCAAAGAGGAATTAATGAGTCTGGAAAGGCGATTTTAGCAGACGGCGCAGGCATGCGCAAGAATAACGCGGTTCGCAGGCAAGTCAGAAGCACGGGCCAATGAGGAAAAGACGCGTGAATGAAACAGTTGAATAATGATATGTGACAGCTCATACACGTGAAGGAGTTCATTGGGGTCTTTTCTCTAAAGAAGAAATGTCGGCCTGAAATAAATGATCTCGGCTGAGGAGTTCTTGAGTTGATGTACTGACAGGAAGTACCGATATAGGTTCCATCACCTCAGAATGCCGAGGTAATAGAACCTAGGGGGCAGTTGTGGGGATATATTTTCTGAGTACCAACACGTGGCAAGGTGACGCCGACGTATCAGCCGAGGTGCCACGTGTCTTGGTCGTGATGCCGAGGTGATCTCGGTTAGGTCGAGATTATCTCCGAAGATATCGGAATCCGAGATAAGTGGATAAAGGACAAGAGTCCTAGAATAAAGTAAGTCTTAGCCAAGATAAGGATAAAACTCTTTGGGAGTCTATCCTTATCTCTTGAGGAATCCAAAGTAAGCACTGAATGGGAGTCCCTAGAAGTCAGGCTTCTAGTGGGACTGGGATGAAGTTAACTATAAAAGAGAGGCACCCCGTGCGTCTAAGGTACGCAATTTATATTCAGAACAGTGAATTTAGCACCATTGATTATCTTTGAGAGATATTTGGTTATTAACTTGATCGTCGGAGTGCCCCCGGGTGGAAGAACCACCGCCGGAGCCTTCTTTTTCTGTTGCAGGTTAGCTGAAGCCATCTATTTTGCTAGTGTTCTACAGCTAAGTACTAAGGTGGGCAGTGTGATCAGAAAATCACTCACACAATATCTATCTTTGAGAGATATTTATTGTAAGCTTTCTTTGAAAGCAAAAATATCATTTCATCCTGTAAAAGTGTTGTAAACACTGTGTTCTTGAAATCTTGAGAGTGATTGTAAATCACCTAAGATTTGCAAGGATTTGGGTTTGTGAAATCTGTGTAAAATCCGTGGAGGATTGCTCTATTTGTAAAGAGGTTGCTAGCACCCTTGTGAAGCTAGAGGATAGTGGAAAATCTCAAGTGAAGCTTGAGGAGTGGACGTAGGCCGAGTTGAAGCCGAACTACTATAAATTTGTTTGCCTCTTTCTCCCTTATCTCTTTATTTTATTTTAAATTGCCATAGCTATATTTCACATTTTTACTGTGCTAAAATCATTAACTGACATAGTTGTTAAGACACTTGTTTTAATTATTTTTATTTCATTAATTGTATTTATCTATTGTGCTAGTCATAATTTTTATTAGGGTATTATTAATTTTAATTGTAAAAACCTAATTCACCCCCTCTTAGGTTGTCTTTTGGGTAACAACAATTGAAAAATTTAATAAGACAATAGCCTATTCACATTTGGAATCTTCAAAAAATATAGTGAAAGGATCTCACGATATACCTTTTCAAATTCAATGGGACTTAATAGTCTACAAGAAAATTCATAGGACTTTTTGGTACATACTTTTTTGGGATGGGACTTCTGAATAAATTTCCCTTTTTAATAGAATTAATTGAAAATATAAAATTTTATTTTTTATTTTTTTGTTTTAGTAATTTTTTTTTCATATTTTAGTAAAAAAATTAAAATTTTTAGATGCACCTAACAAGTAAATTATTTTGAAGAAATTTTTAAAAAACATTAAAGGGAAAAAAAAATTGGTATATTTCCATATTTTTTGGTCTCTAGGAATTCTTTTATTTTATTTTTCATAAATATTTAATTTTTAGATGCATCTAAATTAGACATACTTACAAAGTAAATTTTTTTCAAAGAAGTTTATTAAATACAAAAAAAAAAAAAAAAACGTAGATAGTTTTTTTTTTATAAAAAACATACATACTGATAATGTCATTTTAGGCATTTAATGTCAATTTTTTTATCTATTTAAGTGACAGATTCTTAACAAAATATTTGCATTGATATAATTTATTATTCAAAATGGCAATGTATCATTTTTCAGTTGAAGACGTAAAGTGATTGTAACGCCCTCAAAATAACCCATAACATACACAATAATAAGATGCACTACTTAAGAAAATAAACCATAATTCATTCATCAGAGTATCCTTAAATAAAGACATTACATGTAATAATGAAAGTAAATGCCCTATGGGCTTACATCTTTCCAAGCCAACACTTGGACACAAAATGTGAGTACTAACTCAACTACAAATTAAGCCCTCAGCTTGTAATTACATGTAATATTAAAACAAAACAAATAACTAAACTAGTCTTCCAATCCAAGTCCTTCCAAACTAAGTCCTTGGAGGTAGCTTATCACCTGAACCTGAAAATGATGTTCCCATATAGGGTGAGCCACAGCCCAGTAGAAAAATACTAAACCAAATATAAGCATTGAATAAGTCCTAGCATTTAATAGATGGTTAACCATGATAATCAATTATATCAACATACAGTCTTAAGACACTAATGTCTATGACACTTATCAATTTCCATTATTATCAATATGGCTCAGAACCTGACCAAACTTACAACTGTGAACTATATAGCATATTCACATTACGTCCAATATCAACAACACAAATGAGACTCAGGCTCATATCAAAACACTTCATACTTCCAGATTGATACACATTTTGGTGCTGTATCAATAAAACACTTCAATATAAATAAGCACACATAATAGTGATGCTAATGGAGTCCATCCCTATCCTCCTCCCAAACAAAATCCGGTTTAGAGGTCCATCACCTATCTTCCCCTAAACCGTGGAGTACATCCCCTATCTCCTCCCAAACAATGCAATGCATGTAAACACATACATATACAACACATCAAACATTTAATGTCTGTATTAATTCAACAGTCAAAGTTAATGACTAAAACAATGTGATTAGTTCCAGTTATCCCTAATCCACATGCAATGTCTACAACAATCATGACTATCCTCCACCGATAGCCCAAACAGTTATTTCTAGACTGGAAATAAATAAATCAACAATTCAATAGGCAAATGATTTAAATTAATCAACTACCCCATTTAATCAATAAATTCCTCAATGCAATGAATTCAACCAATTTCCCCAATTTCCTTAAATTAAACATACAAGTCAATTTAATACAACAACTAGGGTTTTTCCCAAAATTACCAAACTACCCCCAACATATTAAAATGCTAAAACTCAGAACAAAACGTATACATTGGAGTAGGAGATCCCTACCTCAAGGAAATAGCCCAAAAAGAGAAGATGGAGATGAAGATCCAAAATCAAAGTGCTCCAAATCCAAACTTGTTCAGATTAAACTGAAGCTCTCGACCCACTCTAACTTTTTAATAAAGGGTCTGGGTAGAAACACACCCTAAATAGATCAAACCTAAGAGAGAAAGTGTGTAGGGAGAGAGAAAACGGTTTTAGGGTTTTAGAAACAAGAGGGAGATGAAAAATGGTCCGTCCAGAAAGTCGGATCTCGCCTTTTATAACAGTCGCCCCGTTCGAGCGTGGAAACCCCGCTCGAGCACCACTCACAGACTCCCGCTCGAGCGGCCAACTCCCGCTCGAGCGGCGGATGCACCCTCCCAGAAGTTTCTGCAGACAGGTCCCCGCTCGAGCTCCCAACTCCCCGCTCGAGCGGCCAATCCCCGCTCGAGCGTCCAACACTACACAGGAAATACTGGATGGGTGATTGATTCCCGCTCGAGCGCCAAAACCCCGCTCGAGCGGACAGGCAACAACAGGGTCCCCGCTCGAGCGTCAAACTCCCCGCCGAGCGGACAGGTCAAAATCTGGGCAACTAGTTTAGGCATCTAAACTCAACCGACCTGTCACAAACCTGCCCAACACATCCTATAACTCAAAAATAAGAAATTAAAGGACGATAACAACAATCTGATAACAACGGAGTCTACGGAACATAAGTCTTGATACAACAATCAAAAGGAAAAGACCGGGGTCGCTATAGTGATATTGAATGATAGTTCAAGGGGTTAAAGTGTAATTTATCCTATGAAAGGGTATTTTCATTATAAAGGTTTAAATTGAAAAAAAATAATAAATAAATAATAATAATAATAATAATAATAATAATAATAATAATAATAATAATAATAATAATAATAATAATAAAAAATTAGGGGAGTTAGGTGCTACAAATTTTAGTTACGTGGTAAAATGATATGGAACAATAGTTGAGGGAGTGTAATTTGTCCAAAAAATATGAATTGAAAATGACATTTTTTTTGGATAACTCATGGTGTTCAAAACTAGTTTGTGCATACCTCGACTGATTCTTGGGGGACCAATCCCACGGTCTACCAACGGGAGCCCAATTAAAACCATAGCAGAGTTCCATATGGACTGCCCCGACATAGGAATTAAGAATTATAGCGATCCCGGGTTTTACCCCTTGTTGTATAGTGATCTGGACTTGGTTCCGTGGATGTTAGCAGTTGTTTATGTCTTGTTTCCGTCCTTCTATACTTGTTATTTGAGTTATAGGATGTATTGGGCAGGTTTGTTACAGGTTGGGAGTGTTTTGGAGCAAAGAGTTGCTGCCCAGAATTCGCTCGAGCGAGAAGTTTGTCGCTCGAGCGAGCTCTTTGTTTTTGGTCATTCGCTCGAGCCAGGGTTTCTTCGCTCGAGCGAGCGACTGCGTCTAGGTTTAGACCTGAGAGCTGTCTTTCTTGGCTCGAGCGAGATTTCCTTCGCTCGAGCGAGAAAGGTGTATGTTTTCGAGTTCTTTGCTCGAGCGAGCATTCTGTCGCTCGAGCGTGCTTCTGGGTTGCAGACCTAAAGCTTCTAGTTTTTGGCTCGAGCGAGACTTTCTTTGCTCGAGCGAGATTTTTTGTGTCTAGTCGCTCGAGCGACCAAGTCTTCGCTCGAGCGAGCCTGTTATATATTAATACGCAGCAGCGGGGAAAAATTTATTTTTTTATCCTCTTTTGATTTCAAAACCCTAGGTCCGTGTTCTCTCTCCCTCTACACACCTTCTCTCTTAGGTTTCATCTACTTTTAGGGTGTTTCTACCCTAGGTTCTTTATTAAAAAGATAGAGGGTTGCGAGGGCTTTGTTTTAATCTGAGAGTTTGGCGGTTTGGAGCACTTTGGATTTTGGGTCATCATCTCCATTTGAGTTCTTCACTTTGAGGTAGGGATACCCTACTGCATATTATAGGTTTTGTCCTAAGTTTTGGTCATTTTGATATGTTGGTGTCGTTTGGTAATTTTTAGAGCTTGATTTATAATTTGAGAAAAAGGGAATTTTTATATATTAAACTCCATGTGTTTAGAAGTCATGAAAAATGACATTGATAGTATTAAATTGAGAAAATTGAATCTTAGGGTTGATTTTGAGGAAAGGGGGAAAAGCCCTAAGTGTTGTAATAAACTAATTTGTATAATTAATTTTGGGAAAAATGTGGAATTAAGTTTAATTCATGAAATTGGGGAATTATGAGATTAAATGGTGTAGTTGGATAATTTAATCACTCACGTATGAAAATGTTGAGTTTATATCTGTTGATGCATTTATTCCCTGCTTAGAAATAACTGCTTTGGGCTATCGGTGGAGAATAGTCTTGATTATTGTAGACATTGCATGCTGATTAGGGAAAACTAAAACTAATCATATTGAATGAGTCATTAAATATGACGGTTGAATTAATACAACAAATTTGTGTATTGATTGAATAGTGTGTATGACAAGTGTTTAATACATCGTATATGCATATTGTGTGGGAGGAGATAGGGGATGTACTCCATGGTTTGAGGGAAGATAGGGGATGGACTCTCAAACCTGTTCAGGAGGAGAAAGGGGATGGACTCCATTAGTACAGCAAATGTGTGTACTTATTGATTTTTGGAAGTGTTTTGGTACAGCAAATATGTGTACTTATCGATTTATGGAAGTGTTATAGTTTGAGCCTTAGTCTCACTTGAATTGTTGATATTGGAAGTCATATTAATATGAGATGTATTCTCATTATTGTTGTTTGGCCAGGTTCTGAGCCATGTCTGTATAAATGGAAAGTTGAATAATAACGGAAAAGTGAAACATGTCATGAACATTATTGTCATGAAACTGTATAGTGATATAATGGATTTATAAGTGTTAACCATCTATCGAATGCTATTGCTTTAGTCAATTCTTATATTTGGTTTAGTATATTTATGTTGGGCTGTGGCTCACCCTATACGGGAACATCATTTTCCGGTCCAGGTAACATGCTACCCCAAGGACTTAGCTTGGAAGGATTTGGATTTGAAGACTTGTTTTTAGTTATTTGTTGTTTTGATATTACATGTAAACTCAAGCCGAGGGCTTAATTTGTAGTTGAGTTAGTACTCACATTTTGTCCAAGTGTTGGCTTGGAAAGCTGTAAGCCCGTAGGGCATTTATTTTCGATGTTACATGTAATGTCTTTTAATAAGAATACTCTGATGAATGGAATAATGTTTTGTTTTCTTTTATCAATTCATGTCAATATTGTGTATAATATGGGTTTATTTTGAGGGCATTACAACTATGATCTTAATACATAGTTAATATATGAATGCAAACTGATGTGAATTGAAAATTTTTTTGGTGTGCAAATGGAAGCGTTCTCCAAATTCCAAGTAACATGACTTTAATACCCTTTTGGCCCTTTGCTCTTTTTTTTTTTCTTTTTTTTTTCTTTGTTGCTTCTCTTATTTTTTTTTCTTTTTATTTATATGTTATACACATAATTTCTAATTAAAACAACATTAATTTCCCACGAGAAGGATAAATAAATTCAATTAAATATCAAATTAACCATATATTCTTAATTGTTTATTTGAATTCTAGGTTTGACAAATTGGCTTGCCAACCCCAACAGGCATAGTGGGAAGTTGGGGAAAGGTGAATGAGTGTTGCTATTAGCACTCCATTTATTATTTTGAATCCCTCATTCTTTAGACCTTTACTTATAAATTTCAAAACCCTTAAAATTTCTCTCCCTCCAATAATGCCAAAATTATCTTTTTAAAATTTTCACACCTACTAAAATGCACACCCCTCAGCACACCAATCCTTGTTCTTCCAAAATCTAAAAATTTCAAAATTGAACTTCACCATAGAGATATTTTCTCACTCTTACGGTAGTATCTTTGTCGTTCTCTCTCTTACGACAAATCTCATAGAAAGAAAGACAAGTTTTGCAAGTGAAGAGAAGCTTCTCTATTGATCTAAAACCCATCTTCACAAGTTTCACGGTGGTATCTCTCTTTCTCTTGATCCATCAAACTTTAAGAAATTCACTTGTTCGGACCTGTGTTCTTGAACAAATAACCTATGTCTGGACTTGTGTTGCTGAACAAATCGCTGATGTTCGGCCTTGTGTTCCCGAATCTTAGAAAACATGAACTCCTGCATATATGCACAAGTTTGACCCATCAAAATTTAAGAAATTCCCTTGTTTTGACCTGTGTTGCCGAACAAATGATTGATGTTTGACCCTATGTTCCTGAACCTTAGGAAACGTATGTTTTTGAAGTTGAACCATTTTCACCATCTTTGTTCTTATTTTTGAAAAAACTTACCATTACAAGGCCAACCTCCTCCGAGCTGTGAACACTATCCAAGCTATGAACTTCTTCTAACTTACATTGTTGTACTCCATTCGTCTCATGGAATTGTGGTTGCTGAAAAAACTTTCACTCATTACCATTGTCGGAGAGGTGTGTATAGTCGAATGGTTGCACCGTTACTATCGAAATATCACCATTAGAGTGTTCTCAAGTTTTTTAGGGTGGGTAAGTTTTGAAGGTTTTGAAGTGTGTGGGTGGTGATGGAGATGTGTGCTCTTATAAACCCTATCTTATGATTAAGTGGGTGTGTGAGTTTAATTGTGAAGTAAGGTGTCCCAAAATAATTGATGTCCTCTTTAGTAATTTCATTTGAGGTTATTATTGTACTAATTTTTTTTAAAAAAAGTGCTACTATTAGCACCCCATCAATTATTTTGGACTCGCCATTTCTTTGGACTCCCACTTATAAATTGTAAAACCCTTAAAATTTCTTTTCTCCCCCCAAATAATACAAAAATTATCCTTGTAAAAATATTTCACCCATTCAAATGCACACCCCCACACCCTAAAAAGTCCGTCTCCCAAAACCCTAACAAAGCCCACAACGATGGATCCTCCCAAAACCAATGAAAAAAATGTGTGATTAAGAAGTTTTTTCTCTACTTCATTACGAGATTTGTCAATCTGTTTAGATTTTTTTTATATTATTATTACCTCTTTTCACACACACAACACAATCCACTTTCATATTTCTCTGGTTGATTTTCTGTCATTCATCCATGGCCTCACTGTACTTGTATGCTCCCTGTGTGAGCAAAACTAGGTAGGATTTCACCCCCAATCGACCACCCAAAGGTGGTCTGACCTCCTTTGTTTGCTTGCTTCTGCTGCTACTTCGGTTATCTGTTCCTGAACAAATAAGAAATGTTCGGTTACCTATTCCTGAACAAAAAAACAATGTTTGGGCTTGTGTTCCCGAATTTCAGTCATATGTTCAGGAGTTTAGTCCCAAAAACATGACGAACAGTTTTTATTATTTTTTCCATTTTTTTCAAGAAACTTACTTTTACAAGGTCAATCTCCTCTGAGCTAAGAATATCATCAAAGCTATGCACCTCTTCTAAACTTTTATTGTTGTTCTTCTCTCGTCTTATGGAGTTGTGGTTGCTGGAAAAACTTCCACTCATTGTCATTGTCGGAAAAGTGTATGTAATCAAATGGTTGCCACCGTTACCGTCAGAATATTGCCGCTAAAGGATTTTCAAGGTTTTGTGGGTGGGTAGATTCTAAAGGTGGGATTTGAGGAAGATGGATGGGTGGTAATGGAGGTGGGTGGTCTCATAAACCCTAACTCATGATGTAGTGAGTACGTGGGCTTAATTGTGAGATGAGGTGTCCCAAAATTATTGATGTCCTTTTTAGTAATTTTACTTGAGGTTATTATTGTAATAAAAAAAGGCTAAAAAATAGGGGGTCCAAATAATTGATGGGGTACTAATAGCATACTCATATAAAAAAGAGGAATTAAAAGTAATAAATGAGGTACTAATAGTAGCACTCAAGATGAATACAACAGGCGAAATGAGCAAATGTTACCAAATTGGTCCTATAAAAAATTGTTTTGCTTTTGAAGAGAACTAAATGGGTTTTTTTTCCCCCTTTTTTTCTTTTTTCTTTTTTTAATTTTTGGGTAGGGAAGCGCATAAGAAATACCAAAAAATAAATGTTACTATGGTTGAGTAAAAAATTGAAAAATTTGTAAATCAAGATGATTCAGACCAAATCGTGCAGCTTGGTTTGGCTCCTTTCAAAGGACGCTTTGGTTCTAATTTTAATATAAGCGAACTATATTTCACAGTGCACCAAACCATTTATACACATGTGTATATATATAATCAGGGATGGATTTATGAAGGGTCCAGGGGGCACGTGCCCCCCTCAATTCTACATTTTTTGTTTCGTTTTGTATAAAAGGAAATAAAAAATTTATGTAGAAATAACATTTAGAATGATTTCTTAATGGCATTTTTTTAACGAAAAAATTAATGAAACATTCCTCTCCAACTTTGGGTAGTAGGAGAAGTCTAATATATATATATTTTTATTAGCTGAGGTCTCAATGAAATTTCTATGAAATCAGAGAAATTTTCAAAATTTCTCTGTGTCGAATTCTCAGTGAAAATGTTGAGGGACTCTAAATTACTATGAAAATATTATATGTCATTTATCTTATAAAATTTTAATATCAGGGATTTTGAAAAAAAATTCCTTTTTTAATTACAAAAATGTAGTTGTTTTGATTGAAAATGAAGAAACTACAACAAGCCACATTATTATGTATGAAAATTTTGTAAAAACAATTTAGTGCAATAGTGATACCACATCATCATATACATGTAAACATAGTTAACCCCACTATGAAAATGTGGAATTATTGAATTGTTAATTATATTTGACAAGTGAAATTAACCCTCCATGTGATATTTTACTATTGATTAGTGACACCATATATTGATAATGATGTTGTTATACTATTATTTGTATATTATTATATAATCTATCATAAGACATAAGATTATTTTGCATTGCCTATAATACACTAGTTACAAGCAATATCATATTTCCAATCACAAGGTTAATTGTAAAAAAAATATAAAAAATGAAAATTTTATATTAAATATTTAAGATTTTGTGCTTAATATTGATCAAAAAAATTATTCTCTATCGTTATGGATTATGAGAAATTTTTTTTCGAAATTATAATTAATAAGTGCCATCTCTGAAAAAATTTTCTTATAATTTGTCATAAACATTTAAGTACCAATTAGTACTTCATATATATATACACACACATAAGTTAACTATCTGCACCTGCTAGTGTGTTCGAATATAGTGGTATAAATAATTTGAAACAATTATCTAAATTACTCTTTTTTGAAAAATGATGACATATTGTTGGTGTTTGTGTAGGTTGTGAGAAATATTTAGAGATTATATTTTGAATGATGACATGTTGCTAAAAATTCTTGTTCCAAATAGAACTGAATTGCATTTAATTAGTTCAATTTGATTTAGTTTAGTTCAAGATTTTTATAGTTTGGTTTAATTTTAAATTTTATGAAATCGTAAGTGATAACTTGGTTCTTAATTTATACTTTAATTGAACCACGCTCACCCCTAGATTTTACCTTGGTATACCTAGATTGTTGAGCAAGCCTAAGCATACAAATCAAAAGCCGAGCACTAAAACAAAACAAAAAAAACTCTTATAACTCAAGAGCTAGGCCAAGGCAACAAACAGCATGTAAAGTTAAAGAAGATTTTTTTTATTTTTTTTTATTTTTTTGGGTGAGATATAATTGCAGTGACTAGAGGAAAAACGGGATACAGTGACTTTGTTTATGACATTTTTCAAAAACGTCGTGAAATCTGTTAAGATTTTTTTTTAATTTCAAAAAAATTAAGGATAAATTATCAATATGTCTTAATAGTTAGACTTAATTCCCATCAAGTGCTATTAAAAATAAGTCTTAGTAAAATCGTTGCAAAAAAAAATTTTATGATATTTTTTGCCTATGTTACTAAAAAATGACAATTAGTGACTTTTTTGTCACGGTTTTTATAAATTGTCGCTAAAACTTACAATTAGTGACGTTTTTATGTGACAAATTTTTCAAACAATCGTTGGAAGTAGAAAATTAGTGACGCTTTTTTATGACAATTTTTTTAAACTGTCGCTAAAACTTATAATTAATTACATTTTTTGTGATAAAATTTTTAAATTGTTGCTGAAAATTAATAACTAGTGACATTTTTAGTAGGGTTTGATGAAAATGTCATTAATTATTATAGGACCTATTAAATAATAAATCCACCTATTAAGACCTATATGCAAATCCTAAAAGATTAAACTATACCAACTAGTGGGTTAACGTCATGCCGTTAAAATAAGATTATTAAATTATTTATTACTTCTTTTAAAGGTAGTTGTACTTGTAGGGAATTCAAATCAATTAAAAGCAAAAAATTTCTATTTTGATTGAACAGAGGCGTGACTTTAGAAAGAGAGAGAAATCGAGGCCTTGGATCTTCGAGTGCGTTGTTAGTGTCTCTAATCATGTACAGGACAAACAGTCGGCGTTGGATGTGGATCGTTAGGGGTGTAAATTTGAGCCGGCCCATGTCGAGCCTCGTGGGGTCCAGCCAAAATTCGGGTAGGCCCACGGGCCAAAAAATTAGGTCCAGACCCAAGGGGTATTCGGGCCTTGGGCGGGCTGGTGGGCCTGGACTCGGGCTTGGGTAGGGTTTAAACATTTTTAAATATTTTTTTCTATTTTTTTCACCAAAAATGACACTGGGCCTTAGGTGGGTCGAGCCTCAGGCTAGACTTTGAGTGGCCTTGAGCAGGTTAATGGGCTCAGCCCATGGATCGGAGCGGGCTTCAAAATGATGGCCCAGGCCCAGGCCTAGGGTCCCGGCCTGGGCTCAGGCCTGGGCCTAACTGGACCTAATTGGGCTGGGCCCACCCCGGGTCGCAGGCCATTTTTACACTCCTATGGATTGTTGGAAACGGTGAGTAAAAGCTCAACGATGAAGAGATGTAGATTTTTTCTTAGATCTGGTCTCTCTTCGATCAAATCTACTCTCTCTCTCTCTCTCTCTCTCTCTCTCTCCCTCTCTCTTTCTTCGATCAGCTAATATGGTAATATCAGATCTGCTCTGTCTCTCTCTAGTCCATTATTTTGCCTTTTGTAGGAATCTCATTCTGGCATTTTCTTGCTTTCTAGCTCTTCTAATAATCATTTCAGTGTAGTTCCCATGTAATTGATAAACTACCATTTTTCAATTCTTGTAATTGCTTGGAAAGAAAAAAAATGTGATTTACACCAATATCAACCAACTATATGTAGATGATCTGGCTTTTGATTTTGTGAAGCTATAAGAGATTATCTTAAAAAGATTATTCTGCATCTTAAAGTGTTTTGTGGTTTCTAACATTGGTCATTCAACTCTTGGTTTATTTTTTATTTTTTATTTTTTGCTAAGTTACCTAGATCATGGTCCATCAAAAAAAGGGGAAAAGGCACCCTTTGATGGCTTGAAGTTTATTCTATTTAATCTTGTTACTTCTGCTGTCCATTTAATATACTTTATGCTTGTCACTAGTATGCTTGTCATTGGGAGTTTATTTTGGATTTATGGTTCATATCAAAATTTGATTTTGATGAGATAGTTAACAAAATATCAAATTTTAAAAAGTATATTTGTTGAAATTTTATGAAATAGGAAGTATGAAGATGGCCAACCAAATAAAAAAAGGGTCATATGTTTTAGGTGTATTCTGGACAGCTATATTCTTGACAATATTCATGATTGTTAGATATACAATGTTTGATTTATTTATTTATTAAATATAAGATAGAGCAATGATATTCACACTCCACTTGTGAGAGGCTAAAAGACAAAAAACAGAGTGAAAAGTTTAAAAGAGAGTGGGAATATCATTTCTATTAATGCTTTACTGAACAAGATGAACATGGTTGGTTTTTATTGTATTGCATACTCACTCATACTTTGTTTCAATGTCTTTTTTTTTTTTTTTTTTTTTTTTTTTTTTTTTTTTTTGGCGATGTGGAGAAAAAAATATGTTGTAAGAATCTTATCAAGTTACTCTCTTGGTTATTAATATCATAGTAAAAAAAGAACAAGGGGATGATTTCTTTGTTGTTTATTCTTTCTGCAGCAGTGTGACTACTAGGTTAATAACCAAACATGTGGTTGGACTTGGCCGTGGAGAGGTAATAGTGATTGCTTGGGGAGGTAATAGTGACTATAGTGTGACTAATTTCTTTTTTTATATTTTAAATTCATCCATAATGGCCTCAAGTTGCTTGGTTCTTAATCTTTGTTTAAGGGGTACCTTTAATGTTTGGGATATCTTATTTTATAAGTTGAGAGAGATTATCTACTTGTTGAGACAAAGCCTTATATGTTAAAATGACTAAATCTTTGTAAGTGAGTAAATAATTGATTATAAAATTTTCAATATGACATTTTATTCATGTTACTTGTTTTTCTTCTTGTTAAATCCATGTTCAAATATCAAATAACGTGAAGAAAAAGAAGTAGATGGGACACTTTTTCTTATTGAAGTGTTACTGAGCTCGCTCTCTCTCTCTCTCTCTCTCTCTTTCTCTTTCTCTCTAAATCTCTGTAATGTTATTGTGGATCTTCATTGAGCTTGTTCCAATGAATGTTTTGTAGGCATGTGTAATTTGTTGATCTTTTATGGTTGTTGAGTTGGATCTAGTAGTTTTGCTTTATCTGTTGAAAAACCCTAATGCACTATTAGGGTGCTGAGCTATGAAGCATGGGTACTCCAAAAATGGTATCATACAAGTATCGGATACTTACTGGTTGCGGATATGCATACCAGTACGACTGCACGCAGACCGAGTATGCCAAATACATGCTGGGTATGAAAAAACGTTTGGGTACATCGTGGGTACGACCTGGGTATGTCTTGGGTATGTTTTGGGTACGGTGGGGCGAAAAATTAAATTTTCTCATGGGTTAAGGGTACCGGAGCAAATTTTGTGGGTAATTAAGAAAAAGTTACAAAATTTAGGGGTTATTTTATAATAATCAAAACATAAACAAATTAGGTTTATGTTGTAGCTAGCAACAACTCTTTGACTACGAAGAAGACGAAGACGGCTTGATTTTTTAGCAGCAGCTCTCCTTTGATTTTTCAGCTATTCTTCGTCGATTTTTTAGCAGCAACTGTGGTTCGATTTTCAGCTGTTCTTCTTCGATTTTTCACAGCAATTTTTCGTAGAGGTAGGTACTCGATCTATTTTTCTTTGATTCTCCCTCTACTTTCCTTCTCCCCTTTTTTCGATTTGTTCTTCTTCAATTCTCCCTCTTTTTCGATCTGTTTTATATATGTATTTTGTTTTTTTGTTTTTTTATTGTGCATATACTAGAATTTGTTATAGCCTTTGATATTCTTCTTTCAACTTCGAAAATTATCAGGTAATTTGTTTCCAACACTTTTTACCCATGAGTCATGGCTTTGTTTCTATTTGCATCCTGTTTTAGACAATCGAAAAAAGAAAAAGAAAGAACTATATACTTTTTCAGACAAGCTGGTGTAGTTATCTTTTATTTTTGTTTAGCTTGTTTTTGGCATGAAGCTCTCTTTTCTAATTTATTCTATGTAATGACTTTCAAATAGCTTGTGGACTTACTTTAGTATTGTTGGTATTGTTGAAGAATGATCTTTTTTTTTTTTGTAATTTCTCTTTTAATTATGATATTAAACTTTGATTTGTATGTTGGATGTTTAGCTGTAAAAAAAAAAAATTTGAGGTACCCCAACCGTACCCGTACCCTACTTTTTAAGAATTTTCTGTATCGGCATACCTGTATCTGTACCCGCACCCATGCTTCCTAGGTGCTAAGAGCTGATACCATGCTGAACTATATAGGGTTTGGTTTAGTTTGACCAGACAGGATAAAACCTTGGAATTTCTATGTTTATATCTTTATGGAGTAGTCATTGAGGTTGATTGTTTGACAGAATTTTGGTTGCTATATACTTTGGGCATTAAGGACTACAAAACTCTCTGATATGTGAACAAAAAGGAACTTTACGTTGTTAGAGTAATTTTTAGAAATCTTTTTATGCTTTTCTTTTTATTTTGCTTGAAGTGATTTGTCATGAAGGCAAGTGGATTTCATTGCCATAACATTTTTTATAGCAGTTTTTCATATGAATTTCTAGATAATAGAAGTTTCATCAGTTTGTTTGTTTGTTTGTTTAGGAAAGTTACAAGTTAATGGAGGGTTCCTGCTTACAAGTTTTATGGATTTGTCTTTGTCTGGGTATCGCAGGCTGGCTAGTATATCTAGGAAAGGGCGATGACGCCCAGCAACCAACACAAGCAGAATTGAGAGGAGTTGGCTATTACTAAAAGTAGGGTCGGAGAGCTATAAGCAACTGAAAAATTCACACCGAGACTTTCTTTGATATTTGTAATTGTGTTCTCTCATTGCCTTATGAGGGGTAGTTGCAAATTCATTTCTGGGTCATTTATGATATTTTGTCAATTCATCCAATTGGTTGTTTTAGTAATTGAGCCATTGTTTGGCATTATCCTTCATCATCATGTTCTAATATTTGGATTTTGAATTTTTCTTTCTGCCTCAGTACTTCAATTTTGATATATTGTGCTATTTCTCTGCTTTATTTTGAAGTGTTCAATTTTGATATAATGTGGCCTCGTGTTGTGTCTTAAAAATAAATAAATGGAATTTTGTATTAAAAAAAAACGTCGCTAAATGACATAATCATGACATCAAACCTAAAAAAGAAAAGAAAAAAAATTGAAAAACATGGTGCTTTGACGTAATCATGACATAATATGTTATTTGTGATAGAAATAAATTAACTAGTGTTAAGCTATTGCAATGTTAAAAAAATGATGCCTATAAGTATTAGCGATGTTTTGAAAACGTCATAAAGCTAAGATGATGCCCACATCAGCGACGAAAAAAAATAAACGCCACTATAACCTATTATAGTGTTTTTTTAGGCCTATGGCGGCGTTTATGAAACGCCACTAATGCTGAATTTTCTTGCAGTGTGGACTGAATGATTTGGTTATTACAAGAAATGGGGAGTGAGGACAATGTTGATGGTTAGGAAGGGAAGATGGTACAACTGCGATGAGGGTAAGGAGGAGGATGCGACAACAATTGTGGTACAGAGGAGAAGGGTTGGCTAGATAGGGTTAGGGTTCTTAGGGTTTTGGAAGTATATGATGAAAATAAGGCATTAATGTATTGTTATTTTAATTTCACATTAATTTTTATAAAAAAAAAAAAAAAGAGAGGTCGACTCTCAAAAATTAGTGTTATATATAACAGAAGTTTAATGATAGTAATTTAGTCCAAAATAACATGAGAATTCTTTATTTATATTTAAACTATAAGGAGTAAAGTGTTTTGAGCGTAAATTATGGAAGAAAATTGAACTTTTTCTAAGTTTTCAGTCTTACTAATTATGAGATCGGATTGGCGACATTCGGTGGAACCTCTCTCAAACATTTATTTTAGTTTTTGGACATGCAATTGATAATTCTATTTACACCATCATTTTATCTCCTTACATTCGTAATTTTTTTTCTTTTTTTTTTAATTTCAGTTTTATCATTATTTAAAATTACCAAACAATCCCCTCAAAACCCTAACTCTAATTTCTAACCCACTTACCTTTTCGCCACCCTCTCCACTGGCAACCCCAACTTCCATCTTCGGTGACCTCAAATTAAACCTCCAGCCCATTCTCCCTCACCGATCACACTGGTGACTCCCTTTTCCAATAGTGACCTTTCTCCTACACCTACTGGTAACACACCCCACCATCGTGACCCAGCCTCACCACCATCAATCACCCAGTTTCTTCCCACACTCTCGCCATCACAACTCAGCTCTTCTTTTGTAACGATCCCAGTTTCGATCTTTCTTTCATGTTTTGCCACTTCGACGGGGCCGGTCGGGGTCGAGCTGCCCGGTCAGCTTGCGGGGGTCTAGAGGGCAACGTCCCTTGGCAACTCCTAGGGTAGCACACTGGCGGGGTTGAGGGGCAGCACCCCCCAAAACAAAAATGCAAAATGCATTCGAAGTTGCTTGTCGCTCGAGCGGCCGTTTATGCGCTCGAGCGGAGAATGTTTGGTTTCAGAAGTTTGACCTGTCTGCAAAAGTACTGGGTTAGTGTATTTGACGCTCGAGCGGGGCATTCCACGCTCGAGCGGACCATGTTATATCAGTTCGTGAATCTGATATTTCATATCACTTTTTCAGTCCTCTCTCTCTCTCTCTCTAAAACTCTCCAGAATTCCAGATCGGGAGCTTCTCTCTCTAGAAGTCATCTTCTCTCTTTGATTTCTCCAAATCCATTGGATTTAGACCTAAGTTCTTCACCAAAGTTGGTTATCATCTCGAGGGCTTCGTTGTGTGCGGTGAAGATCGAGTTTCGACACCGTTGATTTTGGGGGTTCATCTCATTTCTTCTTCAAAACTTGAGGTAGGGATTTTCTTAGAGTTATATATATGTTTTTGCAAGATCTAGATGATTTTCGAAATCATCCTTTGATTAGCTTTGAGAAATTGATTGTTGATTTCAAGAAGATGAGTGATTTTGAAAGAGGGTTTAATTTCTTTTCCTTTTAAAATAGAAATTGAAGGTTTTGAACCATATTGATTGAAAAAAAGATGATTTTGGGGAGATTCTTCTAAATATTTGGAGATGAATGGTTTTGGTGAGAAAACCTAGAAATTGGGTCTTTTCTTTGAAAGATGTTGAAAATCCTTGGAAGATGTTGTCATATTTATTTTGTGTACCAAAATAAATGGATGTTTTGAAAATTGTTTATTTATATATAAATGACGAATTTTGTGAAAAAAATGAGAAATGTTGTTTATTTTGAAAATTGTTGTCAAAATGTTGATTTAGTCTTGAATTGACTAAATTGTTGAGATTGCTCGAAATGTGGGAATTACGTTATTCTCTTGAATGAATTGGATATAAAAGTATATATATATATATATATATTCATCTTGTGGAATTGTGTTGAAAAGAGGATTGGAATTTTGATCACAATGGTATATTGTGTGGAACAATTGAATATGGAAGTAATGTTGCATTGCATTATTAAGCATACATTGGCATTTCAATTCATTGGACTATGTTAAGCTTTGGAAATTTGCATTGAGAAAAGAATGTTGGGAAATGGGTTTTCATGAAATGGTTTTGGGGTAAATACGGTGGTAAGTCTTGATAGGTGGTGTAGATGAAATTGTTTAAGTTGGCCTGAGTGTCCTTGGTGAAAGACCAGAAAGTCGCGGGATAGGTGTCGAGCCTTCCGGTTAATACCGGTAAAAATGACAATTGGGTAGTACTCGTATAGTCTACTTGCAGACACCGACCTAGGGATTACCAGAGTTGTATTTACCGCCCCTTTAATTAAATTGATAAATTTTGAACAGTTGAAGTTGCATAACATCATTGAGCATGATGGTTTTCAAAAGATGAAGATGTGTTTTATTTTCAAAAAGGCATGGCATGGCATGTGCATTCATCTCTTGAGACTTGTATAAAATGTATATACTTTGTTAAGGATTTCCTACTGGGCTTTATGCTCACCCTACCGGATTTTTGTGCAGGAAAAGACGTGGTGAATCCGCCTAATTGAGGGCGTGGAAATGTGTGTGTTGAGAGCACTAAAGTTCTCATTTGCTGTGATCCTATTTGTAAGCCAAGGGCTATGTATGTGTGGGTTTGAATAACCATTTTGTGTACCGGGCTTAAGCCTTGGAAGATTGTAAACCCTTGGGGGTGCTTATTTGGTTATTTACTTGTTGTTGAATCAATGTAATATCGCATGAGGAACTATTATTATTATGTAATGCAAGTATGGAAGTTATATTTGGTTTCCTTTAAGAGAGCCATGATTGTTGCATTATCATTTGGGCTAGAAATTTGGGGCGTTACAACTTGGTATCAGAGCTACCGGTTTGAATACTTGGAGCTCGTGGGAAGTGGTTGTTTAACCACAATGGGTTCATCTAGCATGCTTAGGAAGTGTTATGCATTTTGCGACTATGTGATAACATGCTTATGTGACTAAATGGGTATGGGATTGGACTTTTGGGATGTTGTTTGCGCCTGTTAAATTCCTTGAGGTCTCATTAGAAGGGTACTTGATCAATACTCGTTCTACTAAGAATTCTTGGTTTTTCGTGGGACAAATTTCATCATGAAAGAATGATCCGTATGTGTTTACATGACTAAGTGCTTATGTGTAGTGAAATTGAATTGTGTATATGGTAGAGAAATATATGGAATTGTTGTAGTCGAACGTGTGAGTCAAGTTACGAGCACATATGAGTTAATGTGCTAATTATTTCTCTTGTGTCCTTTATTAGGATGTCAGGAAGGAGGGTCAAGTCCGTGGTGGTAGAGGCGGGAGGCGTGGGTAGGGCTCGCCAAGGTGTGCATGAGGTACCGGTCCATAGGGTTCCGGTGCAAGAAGAAGGGTTCGGCCAAGCTAATATGGTCGAGCAAGCAAGCCAAGCTAATGTGGCCGAGCAGGTGGGACAAGCGGGTCAAACCGCAATGGGGGCCCTAGCCCGAGAAATGGCGGGGGCTTTGAGGGAGTCTATGAACTTGTTGAGGGCGGAGAATCAAGCCGAGAGAACACCGTGGAGTCAAGGACGAGTTTCCTTACTAGAGAGTTTTTACGGGCCAAACCAGATGAATTCCATGGTGGCCCCGAGCCCAAGAAAGCGGATGAGTGGCTCGAACAAACTGTGAAGACGTTCGAGATGCTTCATATAGATGATAGCGAGTTGAGGGTGACTCTAGCGAGTTACTACCTTAAAGAGGGATGCGGGTCAGTGGTGGAAGTATGCCAAGGGTAGGGTGGAGCCATCATGGGAAGTTTTTGTGGTTGCTTTCCAAGATAAGTATTTACCTCCCGCTGCTAGGGAGAGATTGAGGCAAGAGTTCAAAGACCTCAAACAACTCGACATGACCGTGGCGAGTTCGAGGCAGTCTTCTCTAGTTTATCTAGGTTTGCACCAGAGTTGGTGGCAACGGAAGAGCGCCGTTGCATTGAATTCGAGAAAAAGTTGAAAACCAAAATTTTCTTTAAGATTGTTGGGAACATGATTCGGAACTATGACCGTCTTGTAGAGTCGACGGCATACGTTGAGATTTCCGTACAAGCCGAGAGAGGAGAGGCTTTGGAGTTCGAGGCCTAGGGGCCAAGAGTCTCAAGGAGACTATAGGCAGAATAAGAAGAGCAAGGGTACTTTTTCATTCCAGCCACAACCACAGCAGTCAAAATCCACTTTTCCTTTCCTAGTGCGGTTCCGGGAAAAAGTACATCTAGTGGCTTCACGTGTTTCAAGTGTGGCCAGTCGGGCCACAAAGCCTTTTCGTGCCCACAGAAGGGTGGAGGACAGTTGATGTTGCCACCACCACCACCTAACCGATCTCAAAGTCAGTTTCAGTCTCAGAATGGAGGCCAGGGATTTAATTGTTATTAGTGGGTCAGCCGGGGCAGCGGGCATATGAAAAGGACTTGCCCTCAAATTGGGAGGTGTATCTGGTGTATCAAGGTCAAAGTAGACTCAAAGCCACCAGTAGGCTCATTCAGCTCAGGCTTCACAAGCTAATCAGGGAGCCACTTCGGCTCAATCGGTATAACAGCCTATGCTCCGAGAGGGGGGACAAATTAATCAGGGGCCACAGGGGCGCTGCTGCTGTATGACCGTGTACCGCGTGCCAGAGCAGTTTGCCAGAGATCCTCCAATTGTGAGAGGTAGGTATTTTGTTGTTTGTAATTCTTTAGCTAATGTATTGATAGATACGGGTACGTCTCATTCATTTATATCTACTGCATTTGCTTCTGCATTGGGGTTAGATGTAGCATAGTTAGTGCCTCCACTCAGAGTAGAGTCAGCTGTTGGGGTACGATTGATTTACCGGGGGGTTGTCGTGATTTTGAAATAGAATTTGCCAGGCGTCGACTTCCGTTTGCTTTTGTGTTGCTAGATATGTCGAGTTTTGATGTCATTTTAGGCATGGACTGGTTGTGTTCTTATCAAGCTATGATTGATTGTTACCGTCAAAGAGTTACAGTGTGCACTTCGGGTGGTGATCGTTTCTATTTTTTGAGATTGCTCGAAATGTGGGAATTACGTAATTCTCTTGAATGAATTGGATATAAAAGTATATATATATATATATATATATTCATCTTATGGAATTGTGTTGAAAAGAGGATTGGGAATTTTGATCATAATGGTATATTGTGTGAAACAATTGAATATGGAAGTAATGTTGCATTGCATTATTAAACATAACATTGGCATTTCAATTCATTGGAATATGTTAAGCTTTGGCAATTTTGCATTGAGAGAAAAGAATGGGGAATGGTTTTCATGAAATGTTTTGGGGTAAATACGGTGGTTAGTCTTGGTAGGTGGTGTAGATGAAATTGTTTAAGTTGGCCTGAGTGTCCTTGGTGAAAGACCAAGAAAGTTGCGTGGATAGGTGTCAAGCCTTCCGGTTAATGCCGTTAAAAATGACAATTGGAGTACTCGTATAGTCTACTTGCAGACATCGACCTAGGGATTACCAGAGTTGTATTTACCGCCCCTTGAATTAAATTGATAGATTTTGAACAGTTGAAGTGCATAACATCATTGCATGATGGTTTCAAAAATAAAGATGTTTTTATTTTCAAAAAAGGCATGGCATGGGCATGTGACATTCATCTCTGGAGACTTTGTATAAAATGTATATACTTTGTTAAGGATTTCTTACTGGGCTTTACGCTCA